>VZRN01004765.1:430384-597470 GCA_013397935.1 Dasyornis broadbenti | reverse complement strand
GGGAAAAAAAAAAAAAAAGATTCATTATTGTGCTAGTTTTGGCTGGGGTGGAGTTAATTTCCCTCACAAGGGATGGTATGGGGCTATGTTTTGGATTTGTGCTGAACACAGATTTGATAACACAGAGATGTTTTTATTATTGCTGAGCAGGGCTTACATAGGGCCAAGGCTTTTCATGCTGGTGAGAAGGCTGGGGGTGCGTGGAAGGTTGGGAGGAGACCCAGCTGAGACAGGTGACCCAAACTGACCAAAGGAATACTCCAGACCATACGATGTCATGCTCAGTATATAAGCTGGAGGGACATATGGAGTGACAGCATTTGTCTTCCCACATAAATGTTGCATGTGATGGGCCCTGCTCTCCTGGAAATGGCTGAACACCTGCTGGTCCATGGGAAGCAGTGAATTAATTCCTTGTTTCGCTTTGTTTGTGTGTGTGGCTTTTGCTTTCCCTGTTAAACAATTACCTGCCAACATTCAGATTTACATCACTAAATACTATTTCCTTGTGTAAACACAAGTATTCATCAGATCCTCTTGAATTATGAGGTAATATACTATAACCACCTGAAGAAAAACATGCATCTTTCTTGGCCATACTGGGGACTGAATCCCAATTATTAAAAAAGAACTTTCCAGATCATTAATATTTTAAAATCAGCACAACATACTTATGTATTAATTTGATATAAAACAACTAGTGTGGATGGCAGGCGATGATTATTTATGATCAAATTGACTATTTTAAACATATAAGACTTTTAAAAAATCATTCTAGAGCTAAACTACTGTCTCAAATTAAAGGCTCACTTTGAATAGTCAAATGCTGTTGGAAAGAAATCAGTGTTTGTATGATTAATCCGAACACTTACAATTCTGCTAGGATTTCAGTTAACATAAAAAGTAAGTTTCAAGTTAGCTTAAAGGTGATCAAGTCAGACTCTTTTGTTAATATTAACAGTAGCTGTTTTTTTAAATTATTCAAACCAAGCCTACATGCTGATCTTCATTCAGATGGAAAGATTGATAATATAAAAATAGAAGGCTCAAATAAGAAATAATCACCCTTTGAAGGTGGAGAGCAGTCTCTTTGAGGTGTGCAAGACTTACTTCAGCTTGTAAGCATGAGAATGTTGATAAAGGTGAAAATCAATACAGAAACCTAAACTGTCCCCTCTGAGATACTTCTATTCATTAGATTCCTGTGGGTATCTAAGAAGAAATAATATTTCTGATAGTAATCGCTTTCTAAGTTACTGCGAAATACGAACTACATCAGCTTGCAATGCTGCTTTTAGTATTACGTGCTTATTAACACTGGATAAAAAATGTATGAATAAAAGGGCAGAAGATTATTAAACTTTACAAACTTGCAGATGAAGCCTAACTGCAACCTCTTTAAATTCAGCACAGTATCCATTTGTCTAGAACCTTGCTTATTTGTAGATTTATTTGATCCATTTCCAGTGGAAAATACGAAGCTCAATTCATGAATCGGAATCAACCATGTTAATTTCTACTTTCATTAAACTGATCACATTATGCCACTTCAATAGGCAACAATCCAGGAATCTAACCCATCCCCTTGTCCCTTCCCCATTCTTTGGTTTCAATAAATGAAACAATTTTGACTAAAATATGTTGAGTGTTCATGGATAGACACCCATTAGTATAATTGTATGCATTAACCTATGCAAAAAATACAAAGGAAAACAAATTTAAGACAAAAGCACTGAACGTACCAAAACATTTTTAAAAAAGCTTGCTAGCACTGTTTTTCACAGTGTAATGATTTAGACTTAGATAAAACCAAGACTGTAGATACAAACTTCAACATATTCTTGTTGACTCATGACTTTCAAAAGCTCTGCATTTGTTAAATGTCATGGATTTTTGGGTTCAAAGTGTTAAGAAACATCATCATGAATAACCACAAATTTTGCTTGTTATATCTCCTATATGTGAAGATAACACTGTATGCACTCTTCTTGCTGTACTCACTGTATGTTCCTTTCACTGCTACATTTCTCAGAGACACTGAAATGATGTGGCAAACAGACAATGATAATGTCTTTTTATCCATGAGGAAGATGAATCCTCATCTCATCCGCATCACTTAAAATGGACTTTGTTTAAATAGTCCATTACAAACTGAAATTTGAAAAAAAAAACCTCTACATAAAAATTGCTTAATTATTAAGAAGATTAAAATATAAGATTTAGTCAATTTGTTTAGGTTTTACTGAGATATTCATAATTCACATCTATTCAAATTTCTGAGGTTTTATAGAAAACACATTCAGATATTCAACTGGTAATTCCATTTGCCCCAATGTACAATGGTAAATGTTTCTTATTGTGTTACCTACAGAAAGATTTTCTATTTTTCTGCTTTCTACTGGGAATTTTGCTTTCCTTCTATAAGTCCGGCAGCAAACTACCAGGATGATTATGTGGCTGGAGCATGGTGTACAAAGAGAGGCTGACAGAACAGGGTTTGTTTCGCCTTAGGGAAAGAAAGATAAGGGGGAATCTTATTTGGTCTTGAACTACCCAACAGGACAATATAAAAAAAAGACAATTCACACAGTGAAGTGCACTGTGGAAAGGGCATATAGGCCTCAGGTACAGAATCTATGTTTTTTTCCCCCAGGGTACAGCTGTGTTACTCACTTTAAGTTGTTATTGAGTACCATGCACTATTTAGTGTCTGTAAGGATACACTTCTAATTTCTCAGCAGGACTAAGAGACCTCAAATATGCAGTGCATGTGCAGTGCCTTCCCTTTATATCCTGTTTATCACTGTAAGGTCAATCCTTATGCAGACAACTCTAGTTGGTACGAACAGAGAAAAATACACTTTATTTACCTTTTTTCCTGTACACACTAGGAAAGGAGAGAATTTGATGCCCTGCCCTGAAAATTAAAAGGCTCCAATATGGCTCTCAAGGCATAAACTTTATATTATTATGTTGCATGTGTAAACTTAATTTTTGGATGAAAATCCACAGTGAGGTCAAAAGAACTTCTCTAAATGGCAAATTGATGCTCTGCCTGTACAGCTGGATAGCACATCTTCTCCTTCTTTTGATATTCTTCACCACCTCTAACACCCAAGAAATTTGAATGTAATGAAAATGCTGCAGCAGAAAGCAAAAGCAGCTATATGACGTTTAAAAAAAGATACTGCCTCATGATATCTGTTCCAGTAAAATCAGCATCACTCATCACACAGATGTACATGTTACCTTTCACAGATTTCAATGTTTAGTGGGGAAAGAAGTGATTAAGTAGCTTTGAGAGTTTAAATTATAAAGGAACTACAAGCAAACGAACCCTTTGCTATTTTGCCATAATATCAAGAGTAGTAGACATTAGAAATCATTAGAAATTGAAGTAAGTTTATTATGTTGATAAAATCTTTTTGTAAGAGTATAATGTTCTTCATGCTAGACTTGGCACTATACATATATTCATTATTGTAGAATTTTTTTCACTCATATCATAGTTTTCATAATAGCAGAACAGACTTAATTAACTAAAATGCAACAATATGTTCAGAAAGCTTTCAGAATACTTTATCAGAGGAAAGATGGTATTTCTTTCAATATTATGTTATGCATGGCAAATTTCTCGGAGCTAAAGCTCTTTATTAGAAAGAGCTGTCCTTCTTATGCGTTATGTATGAGAAGAACAGAAATAATATTTTAACCTTTGAGATTTAGATGATCCAAAAATAATCAATTGCCTTACAGGTCACTTCAAAGGGAGAAAGAGACAGCCTGTTAATCCACTGAAATTTGTGAACCAGTAGAAAACAGTTTCAGTTTGTATGAAATCTCATTTTCCATATTTGCACAGCAATTTTACAGCAGTTTCCTAGATCCTTGTTAGATAGCCGAAGCCCTCTTCCATGAACACCAAACTCTATTACCTATGTGAAAAGCTGAAGCCATCTGAATATGTGCTTCATAGTGTTTATTAGGCTTGAGTATAGCAAACTTCCTCATTTCACACAAACGCCCCTGTATACCTATTACCAACAGCCTAAATAGCTCACAAAGGCTTTGCAAATTTTTAATTAAGGTAGAAGAACATACTTACAATAGCAGTTCATTCAGGCATTTCAGAATTCTGCTCTTAAGCAGTTTGATTTGTACAACATATGTACGTTTAGCCCAGCCTACTGTAAGGACTTAAAGAGCACACTTGCCTGTCTCAGACACTGCTAAGGCCACAGAAAGACTTTGCCGTGAGATAAGCACAGAACAGAGAGATAGGATGGCACTGACTCCTTGAGTGACAGAGGCGAGAAGTGGCTGTGACCACCAATGACCACTGAAGTGCCTTTCACCCCAAATATGACCTGAAAGTTAAGCCACTGCAGCAGGAACTTGAGATAAGATAAAGGTGGTTCTGTTGTCCAGGTGTTATCTCAGACCTAGGGAGAGGTTAACAAAGCTGGGAGAGAAGAATGCATCACTGGTAATGGGCACAGAAATTTGGAATTTATGGGCCACAAGGAATAGCAACTGTGCTATTGGAAGGTGGAAAAACTTGCACAGCAATGGTGATAACAAAATTAAAATACTACTCCAAGTCCTAAGTGTCTTTAAATACAGGAATCTTAGTGTACTGCGTACTAAAACATCAATAGTGCCTATTGACAAGAATCAAACACCATTTAGAAGCAGAAAGGGTTTCCTGATGAGAAAGATATGAAGTTTTCTGATTCTAGACGCCTGCATGGATTGTATGCACAGCTTCAAGGTCCACTCCTCTCAAAAAAAGCAGCGCTACTCTTTTGTGATACAAATTAAATATATTAAATTACAAGACATATCACTGGTGTTGGTTAAGAGTATTAAATACATTGATAGATTACACAGACTTCAAGACATATGCTTTTTACCCGACTCAGCTGGCAGTCGGAAGTGTTGTTTCCTTCAAGTGAAAAAAGGAGCAATAACAGAGGAATAATATACAAGTACTTACAAGGATGGGTTGATTTAAAATTTATATATAAAATTTTAATTATATATATAAAATATAAAATTATAACTTACATATTTAGATATATTTTAGTTTGAACTGCTTGTAGGACAATTAACAATTTCACAGGACATTAAAGAGCCTCTGAAATTTTGCTCACAGATTTAGTCATGGCCTTTTGGTTTGAAAAGCTAACACTGAAAAATCATCAATTTTTATTAACTAATGACACAAAGTTAACAATAAAGGAATCTTTTTCATGATTGAAAGTCTTCACGGTTAATTCTTATGTTTCATTTACAGATGTCAAATAGCAACAGTAGTTAAAGAAATATACAAAAAACTGTAGAAGTAATTAGTTTACTTATTTTGAAAAAGTTGGGAAAACATGTACTACTACTATAAAATGTGTCCTAAATATTTTATTCTATGTGAGAATCAGAAAATTGGTTTCTGGATCTCCATCTCTGGAACAGAAAATCATAATTTAAAAAATTTTATAACTGTTTTGAGGGGAATTGGAACAAATAAAAAAACATGTAAGAATACTTGGTACTTTTGAACCAAAAAGGTGAAAATGTTAAGAAATTTATAAAGAAAGCAGCAATTATTATTGATAAGCACCTACAGCTTACACTATTGGTAGGCACACTGTCCTTTTAGAAATAACTTGTAAGACTCCAGTTTTGGAATCAGAAGGGCAAATCATCAAACTGCTGATGGAAGCATGCAGGAAGTTCCACCAGCTCATGTAAAGAAAGAGATATTCAACCACAACTGGACAAATTAATTTGAAATAAAATAGATCTGTAAAACATGCCGATGTCTGGCACCTGCTCTATTAAATCCCTGAAAATAAACTCCAAGTGTAGCAGAAAGTGCATTTCAGCCACAAGGGAGAGCTTGAACACTTTTTGTGTGAGGAAGGCTCAAAAGGTCACTTAGCGGAGTTCTGGGCCTCTGGTGTTTGGAACAGACAATCAAAAATCTAATATTTTCTTCTTACCCTCAGCAGCTGAACCTCTTTGTGAAGAAGTCTGAAACATGGCATGGGGAAATTAAACATCAGTGCTCATCTAGATTTCTTTTTAATGTTTTCCAGACAACGGAGAAGAGTGAGACAGAAGGCAAAAGGTGCAGCATGCCAGCCATGACACTATGATGATTTAAGAGCAAGTAATTGTTTTTTACTGTTTTTATTTTTTTTTTTTTTTAATATAGTTTACTGGATTTGACACTTATATCATGGTCAGGATTACAGACTACAAGGGTACATGTATCTCCATATCTGTCTATATATATGTATAGATATATCTCAAGCAAGCAATTCAGTATTTATAAGGTATGGCATCAATTAAAATTGAAATATTTAGGAAAACCATGAAAGATGTGATACAATTAGTAAAAAATACATGCTGAATAATGAATGAGATAAGTTAACATTTTTCTCAATGAAAAATCAATACAATGCAATGCATGTCTTTCCTTTTCCTAGTATAATACAAAAAAAAAAAACAAAAACAAAAAAACACCTTATGAAAAAAGTCTGATGAAATTCTTGGTGAAATGAAAAACTAATAAAATTTTCTGCTAGATCTTCTGGTTTGTTTTATCCCTTGAATTTAGTGAAGTTTGACTTATCTTTCCACAGTGCAAGCCTTACAGAGAAAAATCTACACTGCAATAGCAGCCAGTGAACCTAATTACAGCACAGGTGGAAGGTGAAGGGAAGTTACAATTTTATTAACTATAGCTGGATTTAATTTTAGAAATGGAAAGAAAATTCTGCTTTCCATTCTCTTGAGCTACCTGAGAATACTGGAATATCTTTAATCATTTAAATAAGTCTTTATAGAGTTTTTTTTGTATTACAAATGTCATCACTATATGTGTGACAGAACTATACACAAACAGAAAATTGGACCAGAAGGGATTATAAAAAGTCAATCTGGTAACCTACATCCCTTCTAAGAGCAGATACTATCAAACTAGAAGGCAGGTACTATCTAACCTTTCTGAAAACACCTTTCCCAAACAGTTTTGCACATACCTTACCTTGGTTTTATCTAAACTACCTATCTTGGTTTTATCTAAACTAACTATCTCCTAGCTTGCTTACAGCAATCTCATCTGAGACAGTTATCAACTGCTTTAATAAATTTAATATATGTGACATCCACAACCATGTTTGAATCCAGAAAGCGCATCATTCTGTAACGAATTCAACATCATATGGTTTAGTATGAATTATTCTTGATAAAGCTATTTCAGCTGTTATTCATTTCTCTGTAACAATATACAACAGTTGAGGGGTTTTTTGCAATTATTTACTTCATTAAAGCTGACTTATATGTAATTGCGTTTTTCTCACTTTTAAAACCTTCAATTCTGTTACTTTCAAAAATACCATCCGTCTTTAAATTACAGACAACTAACACTTCCTCACGTCTATTACTTTTTAATTTAAAAGAAGCTTCTTTCCACAGAAGACCATTTTTCAACCCATCTCTTCATCATGAATTTTGAAAGAAAAAATTAGGCTTACTAAGAATAAATAATTTGAGGGTTCTTTGGGTCTTTTACATTGTTTGGGAGGTAGACTAAAAATCCATTATTTGCACAGCTTGAGTCATGCATCTTTGTATATATTTATATACATGCATGTATACAAAATACAGCAAATAAAAATATTTCTATGACTTCTAATATGGACTGAGAAAGAATCATAATTGGTAACATTTTTCTTAGAAAAGTGTCTGAATCTGTCATTTCCTTTTAGACAATCTCTCTAAAAGGGTTTTTAAAATAATACCAACAGTGCTGAGGGATGCAGCTATTATGGACCTGATTTCAAGAGTGTTAAACATATGTGGAATAATAAGAATCATTTAGGTTGGATACAAAGTCCATAGAAGCTTTAGATGACAAAGAGTTCTGAAAATAACATAGGACTGTTTTTGCAATATCATTTAGGACAAAGCCTTGACTATTAAAATCAACTTTATTTGCAGAAAAGAATATGGTTAAGGAAATGGGATGAGAATAAAATGTATTTCTCTCTTGAATATCTGAAATGTGCCATTCATTTTCTGCTGTTTTCTTAATTTAAAAATACAAATAAAGAATTCATGCCCCTTAACCACAATTTTCCACATATTAGCTTTCAGTTTACAGATTGTAAATTTACCTACTGCAATCCTTAATGCTGAAAGTAAACTGGGATTCTGATGAAATACTATAGTTGGATTTCAAACTGAAATCTCTTCTGCAGTTGTTTTTACATCCTTTGTGTTTACTCTGGCTTAGCAGGGAATCCAGTACTAGCAACATACAGGAGACCATTTATAAGATTTCTCATTCTCTCAAGAAATCTTTCGCTGTGATATCAAATAGCACTCAAGGTTACTGTTTGTGCTGTACAACCCCATGCACCATTTACTTGGAATGAAAAAAAATCCTTTGCCTGCAGACTTAGTAATTCACAGAAGAAAATTCAGGTACTTTCTGGGTATATCAGTGTCACAGTGCTTAGTGATAAAGGCAAAATATATTTCCTTTTTCAGGGAAGCAGAAATGAAGAATAAATGTGCATTAAGCACTGTAAATGTAGACCTGGAGTGTGCTGTCAACTTAAGTCACTATCTAGTAAAAGAAGTGGGTCCTTTAAAAAAGCACTGGAAAATGAACTGAATTTAAATCTGATCTTTTCCCCAAGTGCATCTGCATGTGTCTGCTGCAGCCAGCATCGTGGCGATGCTGTAAGCATAATACAGTTAAAACAAGCTAGAACACAATTCATACTACAGCTACGCTGGTACATGCAAGCTGTTATTCAAAAACCAAGCTCAGTACATTGTTCCCATATGCTTCCTTCCTCTATATCAGCACCAGATCTTTCCTGAACTAGGAGTTCAGGAATCTAAAACAATTAAAACTATTCCTCCTCCCCTTCTTTTTCCCTTTTCTATTGCTTCTTTCCTTCTCTTTTGTGTTGATTTGACACACTCATTCGGCTAAAATTGATGCAGCCTAAGTCAGTCTAAGAAAAGCACGCAGCTGCAGGCAGGAGTGGCATGGCCATGGAACACCTTTTAGTGGCTGTTAGCAATTTAATCAGCCTAGGGGTATGTCAGTTCTTCAGTTTGCACTTCCAAGTTCGAGTCAACAATGTAATTAAACATAGACTCGAGATGGACCAGCTATCCAAATATGTACTGTTTCTTAGCTGGATTTTACTGCTTATGATGAATTCTGTAATTCTGTAGTGAGGAAATGCCTGTAAATAATTTTTAATTAACTACATTGTCATTCCAATAATGAGTTTACCGTGGTTATAGCAATGTGCAGATACCTTAGCCTCCCATATTGCAACTTGCAATCAAGTAAAGGGGGATTTTTTTTGTTATTTTGGCTTTTAAAGTCCTTTATTTTGGCTACCTTAGAATGTCTTTATTTTAATAGCAAGTTGTTCAGGGTCNAAAAAAAAAAAAAATCCAAAACTATGCTTCAGGTACTACAGTCTGCCTGTTGGTCACTGGTGTAGGTAAACAAAATATATATCTACTCTCTCTCATTCAATTGGTATTAAAGAAGTGCCATTCCAAATTGCTATTATTGTCTCGATTACAAATGCTTTCACTGATTTATTCACATGCTCAGCCCTTGAAGCATCAAGTTCAAGATCAATCCTCTCAGCACTTAAAAAATCTTCAGATCTGCCAAGACATGTAGTACCATTGCTTCTCGTAAGTTGATGCCTGGCATAGCACTGGTTCCTTCAAAGCTGACCTTGAAGGGAAATAGTGGAAAAACAAACAGGATGTTTTGCTCAAGGCACCAAAATTTGGGAAATTTGCAGAGTTTTTTATTCAGCCAGCTAGAGCTCTTCCTGCTGTGTTCCAGAAAGCCTCGAGGCTTCAAACTTTGAAGTTGTATCATGATACCATGACATGGGTAGGAATCAGGATGCCTCAGGGTAGCCTTGGAGCAGAGCAAAGGCCCTTGTGGGTAAATAAATACAGTGGACACAACCTTATAGCAACTGAGTGGTGGGCTGAAGAGAGCAAAGTGATTCTTAACGGTAACAGAAATAAAACTTTCATGGATAGTTCAGAATTTGGACTTGCCTGCAGAAATGTCTAATTTGAGGCCATCCTGATCCTGACTGCTGTAATATTTCACTTCTGAAGTACAGAACTTAAATCAATTTACCTTTCAATCTGTTACTGAATGCTGAATTTTTCCTTCTCAAGGCACCAACAGAGCTTCAAATTGAGGTTGTGTTAAAAGTTGCTTTATTCAATTCACCACATTCAGTTAATGAAATCCTTGAAGGTTCTTGGCTGAGCTATTGCCTCCTGCAAGCATCACTCCCAAGACTGCCTGCCTTTTTCTTGAGAGCTGAACCACCCATGTTCAGCAGTTGTACAGTCTCTCCTCATATTTTCAAGGCTTTTGACCCAGAAGCCCCTCTCCCTATAGAAAAAGAGTTAATCCTAACTATTGCTCTGCAACTTAATTCTCTTCACAAAAGTTGCTGAAATTTCTGACAACACTATAGAATTATATTGGCAGAACATCCATAGGCTTTGCACTAGACAGAGAAACCATAATAATTGAAATTAACTTAGTCTACCTCTAATACACAGCACTATTGAAAAAGTAGAGTGTTAATGAATTGTGTTGCTTCAGGATTCAATACAGTATATCAAAACATTGGTTGTTAGGCTGTCTTGCTACAACACTGATCTAGTTCTCCTACTTTCCTTAATTAACAGACACACTGTATAAATTCACAAATTGAGAAGTAGAAAAAGTATTTCATAAATACTGGGGAAAAAATGACAAAGGCAAGTAATAAGATCACAATAATTCCTTAGTCTAGATAATGAAAAAAGTGAACTAACAGTAAAGAGCAAATGCTAAAATAATATTTCTGTCATTTGGCTAGGCAAAGCAGTGGCTACAGCAGCTATGCATGGTAGGAAAGGGACCAGAGAAAATCTCTCACATGTCAGATTAGCCCCAAGGTACCATCATACAGCTGACATTCATCCCTGCTGAGTGAGTTTGTATGGTTCATGGAACATCTTTGGCTCCATTGTAGAAAGTGCCTGTAGTTCTGACACCCCAAGTAGATCAGGGGAGAAGACCCTTCCCCTGAAGAAACTCGCAGGTAAATTGGAGGTACCAGAAGCTGTGACTAATGGGATGCACTAAATGCAGTATCTTGTGATTTGAGATGCAATTTGAGAAGTTATTGCCATGTATGAGTTTTCCAGGAAAAAGGCAGTCTGTCAGATTTCTCACAAAAGATTTTGCACAGGGTACAGTGGAGTACAGGAAGCAGGCAGTGCCCATATCCCCATATCTTTAAGGAGCTCAGGACAAGACCAGAGCACATGAAGTTCTCTATACAGGTGCTGTGTCTTGTACATCACTGGTAGAAAAGAGAGACTTTGCCTAGTTATAGTCACTACATCTTGAAATGACTGTGCCTTGTCATAAGCACAAAACATGGAGGTAAGCAAGTCTGTTGCCATCCAGGCTCCAGCCCCAGAGATGGTGTGGGTGGGAATACAAACTTTAAAAACTCAGACATAAGAAAGAATTAATTCTTGTTACTGCAAGAAGACTCCGAAGAATATAGAAAAAGAAACAGGAGAAACTAAACATATGGGGACAAAATTATGTAAATATAATGTTTAAGAATTTATACTTTTAAATTCAGTGCTACCACTAATATACAGAAGACCATTTTAAATTATATAGCAGGCTGACTACATGAAGAAGGCATTCTGAAGGTATGCAACTCATCTAGCATGGAATGGAGAAGAGAAACGAACCACAGCTGCAGATGAGAGGAACAAAAAAGGGAAAGACAATTATGGTATTGAGGGTAGCTTGAAGTAAGGCTGAGACAAATGCCACAACTTTAGTGGAACTCTCTAAATAAGGATCTCTCAAAATCTTTATCCATGAATTGGAAGAACTGAATTTAAGATTTAAAGCCTTTGTATAGACAGCATGGCACTACAAGTGGTAAACTCAAACTTATAAATAGAACCTCAAAGAGAGTCGATACTTTGTGTATGGTACCTCATCCCTTAATGCCACTACATACACAGGAAAATTAAATACAGTGCATGCAAGCATACACACAAATACATGCAAAGCTGCAGAAACTAGGATAAAAGGCTGAAACAAACCCATTTATTATGTTGACTGCATGTGAAAATACATCTGGGACACAATATCTATCTATCCAGATATATATACATGCATGCCCTTTTTAGGTATTACAAGGAGAATTATCATATTCAAGATGGTTGTTTCTACTCTACCTACTTCATCCAATATTCCTTGGCAAAAACACTATATGACTATAAATACAATAAGAAAAATTGTATTACTAGTTAATGTAATGTGCACAAGTAGTTAGAACAAAATCACAATTTTTACAAGATTATGAAAAGAATGCCAAGTTTATTATGCACCTATAGTTGCACATGTTAGACTAAAGTAGACACGTATTTATAAATGTGTCAGATTTTTGTATGCAGATCATATTCATTTTGAATTTTGTTAGCTGTAAGCTCTTCTAGGCAAGGACTTTCGCCTTCCCATTTATTTGCCAAGAGCAATGTATACTGTTTGCGTAATATTAAGTACTAATATTAATTAGAAATTGAGCTTGCTATTTTAGTAATTTACATCTTGAGATGAAATACAACACGTTTTGGCAAAGAATGTATACAGATAATGATAATAGAAAATCTGCTCCACCAGCTGGAAAAAAACAGTGTAGTTATCAGAAATCAATAAACTGATTATAGATTATTTATTTAGTGTTGCATTTTTTGTTTATTGGTCTAGTTTCTTCGGGTTTTGGGGTTTTTTTTTTGTGTTTGTTTTTTTTTTTTTTAAAGAAAAACAGTGCTGTGATCAACTACACTCCAAAAAGTCACAAAACAAAACTAGAAATCACACTTTGTAGAAAATATTATTCAAATACAAAACTCAAAACAAAGGTTTAAAAACCAAAATCATGTAAAAAGAGTTTTCTTACAACGACATAAAAAAAAAGTTTACATTAAAAAAAAGTAGTAATTTTAGTGCATTTGTACTGTTGTCTGCAAGGAACAGAATAGCTACCAAATGGTGTTAAGGGGACTTATTAGCTACTATAGAGGTGAAAGCAATTTATTCTGCATATGTTTTATGATTGTCCTTTAAAAGAAACTGCCCCCTAAGATTACAAAAGTAGTAGCTGTGTTCCTATATGAAGGAATTCTTTTATTCAAAGACCAATCTGCCTTTTTCCCTCTGAAGCTGAGATCTCTTGCTGATTATTTACTGTATCATTGTCAATAAGGAAAGGAACAAAAGTAGGTAACAGAAAAAAACCTTGTATTTCTCATGAATTAATGAATATGATATCACAGATTTTTTCACAGGTTCACAGAATACTCTGAGTTGGAAGGGACCCAGAAGGATCATTAAGTCTAGCTCTCAAGAGAATGGCCCATACAGGGATCGAACCCACAACCTTGGTGCTACTAGCATCTTGCTCTAAAAGGTTTCTAAGAACAAAAGAACTATTTTCAATATAATGGTCTAGAAAATCCATACCTTTTAAAAATTTTTAATTCCATTTTCTCCCTGTCAGCTTTGAAAAGCAAGATTACACACAGAACTCCCTGGTACATTTTTCTTTTCCTCTAGCAAGGAATAAAGTTATTTGTAAGAAAACTACCAAATATTTATACGTACACACACACATATGTAGAATCTTTAATTGAATTTATCTGATAGGTTGTTGTGTGGTAACCCTCATGGTTCAACCTATCCTCCTTTGGGCCCCTTCTTTTCTTACAGCAATACTGTATGATTTATTAACGATTCCTGCATGACAAAACTTAATCTATTGAATCAATTATGTTTTCCATTTACTTCCTATAATCAAGAAAAGCTTTAAAAAAGACAGATCTAACACACAAAGAAAGCCTTCATAATATAGAAAGACACAATCTCTAAATACAGGGAGACAAAACATATTTTATAGTAAATATGAAGTTTAAATTACGTGCTAAAAAACTGAGAAATTTTTAAAAAGTTGCTGAAGGACATATTAAAAATATGAATTTCAGACTCAAATCTATTCTGTGCACTGACCAGAAAGCGTGCTAGAAAATACACTTGTAAAATCTATGTGAACAATTTGTCTATACTAGATGTGTTAGGAAGCCACACATTACAACACAAGTGGAAAACAGAGTCAGAAATATTTCATGCACAAGACCTATTTACATAAAAACAGCAGCTTTATGTTTTACACTCAGAGTACTTCACTGAACGAGTTAAAAGTAATTTCTTTTTAAAACTGAAACTGCATCACTGTCTTCCTCATAGAGTCCAATGATCTCCTGACCTTTAGACCTAACACCCAAGTACCATCATCTAACAATACAGCTCTCATAGCCTCTCGTCCAATCCTCCTAAAAAAACATCTTCTGTAATTAAATAATTCAAAAATGCAATACTTATCTAGATTCATTACAAGATTTTGTCATTACTGCTAAATCCTTGCTAAATCTGGTGGACCATTTGCAATGTACTGGTGCAAACCCCAGGCACTGCCAATCACACATTGCTTCTTTCATCTAAAGAGCCAATATTAGATTCTTGTGACCTCTCGTGAAAAATAGCCAAAGTTTTAAAGTGCTGGACATGATTAGCTTGGAGGAGCGTTTGCTTCAAAACACAAAGGAATTCTCAAACAAGACTTTGCAAGGATTTAAAAAATATTTTTAAAATAACAGAACCAGTTGGTGTTTAATAGCATACACATATGAAAGACGAAATCCGCATGCTGCTCATATTATGCATATGCGAGTTCTGTTTGCTCTCTAGTATCCAAATGCATCTTGCAAATCCCTGTCCCTTTTGAATGTCCCATAAAAGGAAGGATCATTAATAAGTTGGCTTGCTCAGCACGTTAACAGGAAATAAAAACACAACACCCTTCAGAGGAAACCCTCAGAACTCATGCTTGCCATTTGATAACGAGCAATCCTAGAAACCTCCACAGTGCTGCTGACGTCTCTTTGGCAGGGATCAGCACCACTATGGCACTACAGAACCAGGGCATGATTGTATCTCTAGCACTGCCACCCCCATGCCACTCACGCTTCTCTCCTGCCTACTCATCTTTTTAGGACCAGCATCAGTTTATATACTGAGTTGTTCTGTCTTCACACACCTACACTACAGAAATGATTCCAGCAAGAGGTAACAGACTTATCACATTTGGTAAGGATGATTTCCTCCCGGACACAACACATCGGAGCTGCCCACAGTTTTTCCAACATGTTGTGAAGGTGAGAGGAAAAAAACCCAAAATAATAAAAAAAAAACCAAAACAAACAAACAAACAAACAAAAAAACCACCCCAAAAAACCCCTAAAGCAACCTCGTTAAACCTCAACAAACACAAAACAAAAAAGCAGTCCTGTAGAAGCCAACTTTATTTACATTCAGTCCTCTCATTTTTTATTTAAAGATGTTTCATCAAAATACAATTATATTTTTAAAAGAGAAATGTCAAAAAGTAAAAGGCGAAAAGACCAACTTCATTTTATAAACAAGATTAAATTTGTTAAATTAACAAGAAGTAGGAAAGAAGATAGTGAAACGCCTGATGAAACAAAACTAGAAAGAACTAGACTCCCAAAAGCAGACCTTTTTCTCAAATTTGAAATAATCTTCCCGTTGTTACTCAAGATAACCTTTCAGTACAGAAATATGATGAAGTCAACAGAAGAAATATAAAGCAAATACTATGCCCTAATGGAGAACCAAACAGAAGACAAAACCAATTTTTCAAAGGTCTAAATACTATAAAATAATACTAATTTCCTTGGTTGCTTCTGAACTATCATTAATAAGCAGTTTTGTTAGCAGTTTTGCTAGCAGTTTTCCTTTATGTGCTTTTTCCTTGAACTGTAAATGGCAGTTTTATTACAATAATATTTCCTATAATTTTTCTGCTACACTGTTTTAACCCTCAGTCACATGCTGCTATATTATGTCATCCTTTTTTGATAATGGACAGGTTTCTATTTAATTAAAGAGATTGAAGGTATTATATAAAAATTGCTGCTAAAACCCATTTTTCTAAAGTTTCTTTATGTTATATTAAAAAAAACCTAGTGCATTTGTGCATTTTTAATAAGAAATACTGGAAAAATTAAAATAACTTTCAACTAGCTTTCAAATATCTAACTAGCAAATGGCTTCTTAGTAAACAAAAATGATTTTGTAGTAAGAGAATTTTATAGCTTTGTTCAATTTGAAATATTTAAAAGGGAAGTTATAAAATTCAAAAGGATAAGATCTGGCATTAGCAAAATCTTGTATTGGACAAGCCCTCCTGATAAGATGAAGAGATATGTCCATATTTCTTTCCAGGGGAAAAAGTTTGGTTCAGAGTGTCCCTCTTCAAGTAACAACACAAACATAATGAATCTTGGTCCTACTCTACTCAAAGTAGCAAATTAGGCTTTGAAAGAGTTGCACAGAATTTGATAGTATACAAATCTGGAAAAAAAAAATGCATCAGAAGTCTCCTTTATGCTTAAAATATGGCTAAAGTATAATTCATTTAAAAATAATATAAATAGTTACTTTTCATAATTGCTTCCACAAGGGAAAATACCTGAAAAGTCGTAAACTGGGCAGAGTTTGACTCCAGACATTAAAGAGTTTCTTTACTTAGGATTTTTGAGTGCTTCCTTGGTCCTTAATTCCATATCTGTGAACCCTTAATCTGACTTTTTTCCCCTCCTTATTAAGAGGCGTTTCTTTACAAGGTACAATTGTGCTGTATCAACTAATTCAACCTTTTCCTGTCTAAAGCTAAAGCCTCCAGTACATAATTCTGATGCTTGGGATCCTACCCTTTCCTGTGATAAAATGTCCCTTTTTGGTTAATAACTATGAAATATTAAAAAATATAGGATAAACTTAATGTTGCTTTGCACAAGGTAAGTGATAGACTATCACATGACCTTTGTAGTGGCAAAATATTGCTTTAGATGAAACTCAAGAAAGAAGGGTAAAGTATTAAGTTTGCACAAGAAATTGCTCAGAAAAAACTTTGGAAAAAACACCAACTTTTCTCTCTGAAAAACTAAGGTTTGACAAAAATATACTACATTTGTATTATTCTGCATAACTATCAACTGTGATATGAATTTTTGTGTCAGTGCTATTTCCGCAATCTCTACAAAACCACTTTTTTTTCCAGAATAAATGTTAGTAGAAGTTACACTGGAGCATCCCTTGAGATAGGAGAAAATATCTTCTTTAAAAGTAATCCTAGGAATGAGGATTAAAAAGATAACTTAAAGCTTCATTTCTTTTATCTTATCACATCTTGGCTCCCTCATAGGAAACGAAGCGATTACTACCATAGAAAAGAAAAACACAGTGCATACTTCTTCAAGGCTGCACCCTTTTAGATCAGTTGATGGAGATCCAAAAAGGAGGAAACACATTTTCTTCTTAACTACCATGCTTCCCTCAGTAAAAATGTTTTTAAGACTGCAGGATTAGAATGTAAAACTTTGTACAGGATCCTATAGGGAAGGGCTCTGAGTGTTCGTAAGATGTATGCATAGAACATATAAGAGATCAGGAGGTGAGGCTGAAACTGGAGAACTGAAGACCAAAAACATTTCTTTGCTGCTCAAAGAACTCGTGAAAAATTACATGGCACGTGTCAACAGTGAGCTGTGACCTAGACACCTGTGTTTCTAGCTGTATGTGAGAGAAAGTGGTCCTGGGATATATGTAAAACACACAGTGCAGTGTGAAGCTGACTTTATTGAATATAATTTTCTTCAGTGTTTGGCAAATATTTCTAAAGAACAAGTTGATAATATTCTTACATCTCATTTAAGTATGGCCACATTATGTTGTGGATTAAAGTAGTTATGCATCATAATACATTCTCAATTGTCTTTTTTGTCAACAATTTCATCATTGAGATACACCTGGAAGTGCACTGGGGGTTGTGCCCTATTAGCCTCTTCACACTGAACAGCAGATCAGTAGAATTTAATTATCTGTAAAGCGTTTCTCAACATGAGCTAGGGTTCAACACACTAATGATTTATGCAATCTGTTTGATTTTTATGGTCGTTTTATCTACTCTTTTTGCTCTGGGAACTATTCTGAAACAGTAATAAACACAATTTCTGGTATTTTGCCAAAAAGATACTGTACTGCATTTAATATTCTTTTTAAATTATATTACCTATATGAAAGAAAACTTGAATTTTGTATAATGCCTGACATAACAATCTAGTTAGCATTTCAGTACAGAATCAGAATTACTGTAAAGGCAAAATATAACAGCATAGAGTCACGAATCCCAATAGATAAAATTTGGCAGTTTTTAACGAACTTCAAATTTTATTTTTTTTCCCCCAAAGTAAAAGTACAGATAACTAAGTCTTGACTACGTTTGAGGAAAAAATTCCAGGAAATTAAAATTCAGTTAAAGCTGTAGATACATATTGTCGGGCCCCTGTGGACAAGTTAAACATGAACCAGCAATGTGCACTTGCCTGAAAGAAGGTAAATGAGATCATGGGCTGCATGAGGCAAGGTGCTGCCAAGAGGTCAAGGGAAGCGAGCCTTCCCCTCTACTCAGACCACTTCTCAGATACTGCATCCAGTTCTGGGCTCCCGATCACAAGAAAGATATGAAGCTACTGGCATAGTCCAGCAAAGCGCCACTGGAGATGATTAACGGACTTTCGCAGACTTCCAAAGATGATTTAGGAAAGCTGAGAAACTTGGTGCTTCAGCCTGAAAAAAGAAGGCTCAGTGATATCACATTAGTGTGTACAAACACCTGAAAAGAGTGTGTAAAGAGAACAGAGCCAAGCTCTTTTCAGTAGTGCTCAGTGACAGGACCAGAGGCAATAGGGCCGAACTGAAACACAGGAGAGTCCCTCTGAATATAGGGAAACATATTATCATTCTGAGTACTGGAATACATCCCTCAGCAAAAGTGTTGTGCAGTCTTCATCACTGGAGATCCTCAAAAGCCATCTGGGCATGGTCCTGAGGAACCTGCTCTAGATGGCCCTGCCTGGGTAGAGGTGCAGAAGCAGATGACCTCCAGAGGTCCCTGCCAACCTCAACCATTCTGTGATTCTGTAATACAGTCTTTACAAATGAGAACAATGAGTTTGTTCATCTGAGAATTGAAAAGCTCATTAACATAACTATTAGTGGGTTGTGAAACCTGTCGAGAGGAACCTTATCTACCATGGAAGTTAGGATTTAACTAATTATCAGCAGAGACTGACAATTATTTTAGGGGGACAAATATTTTACATATATTTGAAAGAAAAAATATGGTTTACCTTTATTAATAGTATCTATTACTCCTTTTATGCAGCTACCATTCCAACATATCGCAAGAAGAATCTGTATAACTTATTAAGCTAGTTGGCCTAATAATGAATTCATACTAGCTTGGTGTTTGACAAGTTTGTAGTTGTCACTAAGCAAACAAAAGTAACAAAAAGCAACTAGGAACAGTAGCATAACAACAAACAGTAAAAAAACCGCAGCAAAATTCTTACAGCTTCAAAGATTTGTTTAGAACTTACACAGATGACTGAGGATTGTTTTTGTAAATACTTAATTAACAAGCTTCGCTAGGTAGTAGAAGGGTTCTGATTCAAAAAAAAATTGATTACTTAATTTGAAGCATAGGAATAATCCTTCTAAAGTCTAAGCAGCCAAACTAGGAATACATCTATATGCATACACACACGTATTAGGCATATGGACAGAGATAAGAACAACTGGTAACATTTTTTTCAGGACTCAGGTCTTTATTTTTCACTACAAGCTACTAAAATCAGTCAACTTAGCTTATACATTTCACTTCTACTTGCACCTTCTAATACTGCTATTCCTCTCATACATGCACATGACACTTGAAGAACGGCCAGTGCAAATAACAGTGCTTTCTTTCAGGCTAAAATGTACGTATTTACTCTAAAGCACCTGACTGAAACTCCATCTCAAATTATAAATTCCATCTTTCAAGTATTACACACAATTACACAATTATAATTTATGTACACAAAACCCTTTGTAGTCCCTTTATCATAGAAGAGAAATTTTAAAATTAATTTCAGTATTTTTCATTTTATCACTAGAAGTAGAGTCAGTGTGTGTATATATAGCATTCATAATTTGATAAGAAACTAATTTTTTTTCATAAGTTTTCAAAATTAAATCTTTTGTGGCTGGGTTTTCTTCTCAAAAATAAACAAAATAAAAAAAAAAAAACACCCCACCAAGGAAAAAAAAAAATCTAACAAGCCAGAACAACGCTTGTCTGACCGGCAGGAATTTTCAATCTCATATTGCTTTAAGTCTGAAGTGTATATGTTTTTCTTAAAAAACATAACCAAGAACCACCACCCCCAACAAGAAAGCACTTTTACAGAGATATAATATACAAACAGATTGAGAAACAAATAAGGGATGTACAAAAGTGCAAGCAAAATATAACCAAATTAAATTCTTCTGTCTGTAAAATGACATATTTTTCTCTAGTATTAAGCACTGTACCAAGGATCCTAAATTATATCAAAGGCAAAAATATCAAAGACAAACACACACAGTGCTTATTTTTCTGTCTTCTTTTAGGCATATAATTATTTACCACCCAACAGGTAATTATCCACTTTTCCTTTATTCTAAGCATCTATTCACTCCTCTTGAGTATGTGATTTGCATAAAGATGATCTCCTGGGAGTTTTGGCTCTATCTTAAAAATCACGATCAATTTCTGTGTAATCCAGCTGGATATGAAGCGAGATATGGCACATAGACGAATGGAAATGTAAGAAGCACCAAAGCGTGAAAGAAAGTCACCTTGAAGGGATGATACTGCAGCATATTTTGCCTAAGGTTTCATAGCTATATTACACATGCATGTTCAAAATATAAACTGCCAAAGCATAAACTATATGAACAATCACCTAACAGAGCAGCTAAACATTATCAGAATGTACATCCTAGCAAGGTTAATGTGTAAGAAAATTATGCCTTACTGAAAATTTGGGGCTTTTTTTCTCTAATTAAGTTGACAAATAAACTCCTGCAGATAGCAAAGATAAATGTGGATAAAACCTGTTTTTTTCAGCAGAGGGCATCTGTGTCTAATTTGCCATACAAAGGCTACAGCATGTTGACTATCTTCCTGAACCAAGAAGTACAAGGTTATCACTTTTGATTAATAGTTTTAAACCTCACAATGATGTTGCTCTAGAATGTAAATTTCGCTTATTTTGGTTATAAATGCTATTTCAGAACTTCACTTAGTCTCTTCTGCCCCCTTCTGATCCGAAGTCTGGTAGGTCAGCCCCTTCTGAGAATAACACTAGGTGATTCGTTTAAAATGTATTTCTCAGAAAAATTCAGTACAGAACTCCCCACATAAAACACCTAAGATAGATTTTGGTTTCATGTAAAAGGTAAAAAACTCCAAGGAACTAAGTTTTACATGCTCCCAGCTGCAAAATGCCTTTATATTCTTATGAGCAGCACATTTCAGAACCTTATGCAGTTCTCAGGGAACTAATACTGAGTATTTATAAGAATCCATTCACTGCCAACAGGGAGGAAGAAGAGATCGAAATCTTAATATAAGTCTTGTTTCTGAGACAGTAATCCATACCTAATGACGAAAAAGGTATGAAACTCCCAATGTCTAAAGAAAAACCCAAATCTTTCTAACAATTAACCATGGTACAAGTTGTCTTAATACAAATTCAATGGCTTCGACAGGTTTTAGTCTTCTTTATAAGAGCACATTGATGATATTGAACAGACAGATACAACTACATTGAATAAAAAAAATAGCAAAGCTGAAATACTTCAGCTTTTTTTCATTATGTTATCCTTCATCATGTGAATGTTTAACGAAAAACACATTACTAATACCATAAGGTTATTTAATCGCTTTGTAAATAAGATGAGATGTAGGATGGTATATAAAATTGTGCCAAAAATCTTACTGTTTAGCAAAATGAATTATTTACTCTCAACAGAAGCTAGAAGTCATTAAGAAAAATTTACAAATAAAAGTCATTTACTTAGCTCAACATAATTCTAATAATTCTGAGTCCTAACCTAGAAATCAAGGACTTATTTTTTTAAAGATATATTGATTCAATATTGCTTATTGAAAATAAGCAAATAATAAAAGAGATATGTATGGATGAATAAGTGTTCCTTTTATAAGTGCATGAAATATTAGAAAAGGTATAGACACATATTTGGCCAAGATCTGAGGGCAATGTTTGTACTGTTCAACACTAGACAGATCCCCACACACAAAATTATGGCTGTATTAAATCTATTTTTTCCAGGTGAACATAAATATGTATGCCACCGTACATATGTCATACAAGAATATGATTTATTTTAAAATTTGAAAGTGTAAGAGGTTTAATGGTGGTTATTGTCTTCCTACAACATATGGAGGAAGAAGGTAATCTATTGCCTCATACATGTGCCACACATCTGCAGTTTTTCCATTTATAATTTTATTCCAGAAGAATGTGGACTTTCCAGGTAACGTACACATAGGCTTGAAAAAAAAATAAATTCAAATTTTCAAATTTGAATGCAGGAAAGTTAGCTTTTCAACACAGTCCTGTATCTAAACATGCAGACCTTTTGTTCCTTCCTTCCTTCACAGAAAGTCTCAGCTCTCTGAGACAATTTATTTGAAATGTATTCAGGAATGCTACACTAAGAATGCCACAAAACCAAAAAATGAGCATGTTGGAACTACAGCTTTCTTCAGCATTGAACATCAACCTAAATGAGAAATAATACACTGCTAGCAATTTAGCCAGTGGTATTAGCAGAATAAAGGAACAGAATTTGAAAGATTACTGTTGAATGAGATAAAATATGAAATTTAAAAGCCCTTTAAATAATGAGTTTCTTGCTGTTAAAATTTGCTACAGCTAGATAGCAAAACAATTACTTTGTGACAGATTGTGGGGAAAATGGCAACTTTAGTTAAAGGGTAGACAAATTTAATACACATTTCTCTCTTTATTTCCTCCTTTGTATTGTCACGCTTTCTGTGTGAGTGGCTGTCAGGGACTTCTATGGACAATAACAATACAGTAACAAAGGACTACAAAACATGGGGTCTCTATAAGTGAACTACCAGTGGACATGCACAATGGTTCTGCTTCTTTTATAAAATTCCTGTTAAGAGTTGGTCAGGAAATAACATTTTTCCTTTTGAAAGGAAATAAAAATCACCAATGATTCTGCTCCTCTTGCAAGCTGCTGTTTTAGGGCGCATCAGCCTCTTGCCTTTAACCATGCAACAGTAACTGGAGATTTCTATATTCTCAGAAACACCACTGAACATTTTACGAAATCCCTGTCTAATTGCAACAAGTTAGGTAAAGACAGTGTGATGAATTTAATAAAGATTGAGTGGTCAATAATAACCTGTTCTGCTTCTTGGAATTAAATTCATTAGATGCCCAAATACGTTGCAACAGTAGTCTGTGCAAGTTTTCTTTTCTGCTGAAACTACAGACATCTCTAGTATGTTTGCTGCACAACATGAAAGATTTGCAGTGTTTTTGAAGTAGAGTAGTAATTAATTTTTTTTTATACATTCTGTTTTTTGTTCAACTGGAAACCTCACATGGGGTTCCTGTGAGAATGAGTTACTTTCATCTCTTATAGGTGTTTTTCCCAAAAAGAACATGAAGGTACACTAGAGCTGTCACTCCTAAACACACTTTTAAAAGTATTTTTATGGAAGAAACAAGGAGTTCTAAATGAGGAAAGCAGAACAATTGTAGCTATGCAAATGGTACAGAAAGAACTTGGTTACAGTGAAGAGCCAAAATGGACTGTGAGGTAGTGTTCAGCTGTGTAGCCTGGGAGGGTTTCACCAGGCCCATCACCCTGAGCTTGCATTAATCCAAAAGCTCTTCCTAAACTCTTCCTATCCCTTTTCAATGATCAAAAACTCTCAGCTGCACACAAACAGACATCCATCAGAAAATGGAGAACTACTCAGCAATAAAACTATGCATAACCCCTGCCCCACCCCTACTTTAAGGCCTACCTTTTTGTATTTACTTCCTGGAAATACATCTACATTAAAACTACAAACACTTGAAGCCATGCTACATCACTGCCGAGTTGATCATCCGAAACAGTATGTGATCTTGCACACACGTGATGTATGAATGGCAGGAATTACATATAGATAATTAGCAACAAAGAGTTACATAAATATGAAGATTTCTGTACTTCAGGAGAGCGATATCAGTACAAAAAGAATGAGCCAGCTAGGAATCTTAAACAAAACAAGATGTGAAAGGTCTGAAGGGCTTTCAGAAGTTACACATTGGTTCCCAGAATGATTTTAAGTACTCTGAAACTGTATGAATTCTGCAAAACTGCTCCTGCATTATGGTAAGCTCATAGCTGGAACTGCTTTGGAAGAACAAGTTCAGACTTAGTAAATGTGGTAAAGGAAACCATATTTTTTTATATTTCTGCAAGTATCAGAACCATTTTATCAACTTGTAAAGTGACAAATTGTAGATTACTCAAAAAAACGTGGACTGTTCATTAATATTTTAAAACAACTTCTAAACATATTGATTTAGAATATTTTCTAGTTCTATCTTGTCATATTTTAGTCACTAAAAATACCATAATTCACATGCAGTAAAAGCTGAAGTTCTGGTTTTATTCATAGACAATTTTCAATTAATTTTGATCAACTGTGGGACCGCATTTGTCTAGAAGCCTCCTAATAAATGCAATTAAATTAAGTATCTTTAACTGTGTTTGGCTAAATCTGATAGCTGCTTTTGGAGGTAGTGATGATGGTTTTGGCAGTTTTTTGCTTCTTTATTCTGAAAGTGAATGATGTATTTAAGGGGCATCACCACAGACACAAACTTTGAATCGTGCTTATGGGGAAGATTCAGGGACCTGACGGACACAAGAGAATATTTCTTATCTAAACTACTACTTAGACACTTTTCTTTGCAACATACTTTTATAAAAATTGAAAAAAAAGGGATTAGAAAAAAAATTTGAAATACAGCTGCAAGACTTACACCCAGAGCAGAGTGTCCCTAAGGAAAAACTGCCACTGCAGTATGGTAATGTCCAATCTCCAAAAACCTGGCCACATGACACTAAAGAATTTTTCAGACATTGATATCTGCAAGACCTAACAGCTGTTTCTTGATCCTTTATGGTCAACAGGATGCAGCTATAAAATAGATCATATCTTCAGTGAATTGCTTTAATCAAATTCTATTAAGCCCATTGCGTCATAAAATAACATTAAATATAAATGCCAGTTCAAAATGAAAAAAAGAAAGAACTAGATAGTTAGTACCTTCCTTTACCTCCGTTGAAATATATGAGATTAAAAGAAAGCATGCTCCAGGATAAGGTAATGGAGGACGTCCAACCAAAAGCTACCAAGGCAGACTTGCTGTTTGTCTCAGCAAAGAAGCTGAGACAAACAAAGTTGTTCAAACCTAAAGGAAATCCAAGGGGAAAGCATAGTTGTATGTTTACAACTCTGTAGTGAAGATTTAAGTGAAGAGCCTCTCAGAAATGCATAGCAGAAGTGTGAGAGGACGTGGATACATGTTAGAACATGGGCAATTTTAACTCAATAATGGAAAAAGCTTATTCACAGGGAGGGCAGTTAGACATGGAACAGGAGCTAAAAGATAACTGTGCAACATTCATCCTTGGAGACATTCAAAAATCCAATCGTGCAAAGCCATGAAAAACTTGACCCAATTGGCCCTACTATGAGTATGAGGTTACACTACATGGCGTCTGTGTCAGTAGACACCGGCAGGCAGCCAGCACAACCACTAACCGCTGTTGAAACGCCAAGAGTAAATTCATTTCATCACCTCGCAAGACGGGGGATCCCAAAACAACACCCAGGTGGACTCAACACAGGCACTGTCAGGCTCAGTCCGTCCCAGCACACGGTGGGTGCACCCATTTATAGAGGGTCTACACACACGCAGTTTATCACCATACTGTGATCTCCCTGTGCTTTCTATGAACTCTGAGCTTTGATCTCTCTCCCAAGACAGGGAGCTCAAGCATGTCTGTGAGAGTGCCTCCAAGCCTCTGTAAGCATCTGTGTTATCTCTAGACATTCCATGTCTCAAAACACAGAGGATAAACAACAGTAGGCATAATATATGGGTTTTCCTTCACTGTTATTCTCCAGGCCTCAGCATTCCCAGCTGCAAGGTCACTTTAGAGAATCTACCATCCTCCTGCTATTTAACCCTTTCTTCCCAACCAACAACCAGAGGTCCCTTTCAACCTGCATGATTTTATGATTATAAGGTTCTAGCTTGGCTCACTGAAAATGCTACCATGCAAGTAACCAGGGTTAATTGAAAATATTGCTATCCAATGGAAGAGTTCAAGTTCTAAGCCTTATATAAGATGATTTTTAAGGAAACAGTAATAAGGACTTTAAAATATGTTAAAACTCTAAACATGAATCACCTCAGTAGAAGTTTTACTATTATGATTTTTTTTTTAAAGGCTGAGATGCCTTCTTCAAATTTTCGACAATCTTAAAAGCTATTAAGCACAAAACTGATAAGGTTGGTAATGCATGAAAAAGAAACACACATTTTTTGTCTTTCTAGGAAAAGATCTATATATAAATCATCCAAGTAAACTGAAGAATAATTTTCAATGAAATCATTGGTAATCCAAAGCCTTCTCAATATATTTTTAACTCATTGAATAACAATATTGAGTTATTTTTAATTTCATTAACTCTTCTCTTTAATTTATGTAGGAGTAAAGATAAGGAAACTCATATTTACCAGATGAAATAGTCTGACTTTAGAAGCTGATTCAAATTGAGTTTAAAGCTTTTTATATCTTCGTTTACTATTCATACATCAAGGGAAGAGTTCAGCAAGCAATCAACACATAAAATATAAAGGGAAAGTACTAGAAGTAAATCATTTAAAGACTACTTAAGATAGCAAAAGCACCTTAGGAAGAATCTGGGAGTACCTCTGAAAATCTCAAAAATTACTTCTTAAAAGCTAGAAAATTACCATATGATAAGGTCAAGAGTGCTAAAGTAGATAACACGTGTTTCATGAGAAGTGTGGTTGATGTGCAGCTGGGTTTTTAACAATTCTTTAAAGTATAAGATATGGGGTAAGAATTGGTGTATTTAGTTCCCTTCAAAATATGACATAGTAATTGATATAATAGTTGAGAACTGACACACAGTCCTTCAAGTATTTACTAGAATGAATCCCTGAGTTAATAAAAAGCTTGCATATAACATTTTTTTTACTGAAGAACTATAAATTACCCAGCTTCTTTAAAAGTCTAAATTATTTTCTTTTAATTATAGATGTTTAATATTTCTTCATCTCAATAGCTTCCTCATCTTCACATCTTTTCAAAAAAACATTTTGATTTCTACATAGACATTTATCTCAGACTGTTCACAGCACCCCCAACTGTCCAGGAAAACAAAACTGAAAAATCTTTGAAAAAAATCCTTATTTCTCTATTATTTGTGTCTCCAGTGGTTTGCAACATGCATGTATTCACAAATAACACAGAGGATTTCTGAGCTAAACAAGTGACACAAAGTGTCAGGCTGTGACCATCTATAAGTATCCAACAGCATTTTGGCCAGCTACTGACTTTGAATAAAAGTCTGGAAAAAGTCCACAGGAAATCTGTATCAGAAGAAATGAAAAGAGGGGGAAAAGAAATTACTACTATAAAATTTAATTATTTTAAATTATATTTTATTCCAGGGTAGCAGAACACATAATTCTTTTTACTGGGAGAAAATTAACTGCATGTAACAATGGTTCCTTCATCAGGTTGTACAAACTCTTGTCTTCATTTCTGGAGAACTCCTTTCCTTTTGGAAAGTGTTGGCAATTTGATATCTGTTGGCTGCCACACCCCAAGAATGAGTATTCCAGACAGCATAAGCGAGGCTAAAACTGCAGAAATGGTGAAGCACCTAGGATTATTTGCTGGGCCAGTGCAGATCTATTCAAATTACAGAACACAAAAATCACTTCTTAATTCTCAGTAAAGCCCACCTGTTGTCTTCTATTCTTTGAGACTTTCATCATTTGAAAAACAGGAGACAAAAGTAGGCAACCAGATGCGGTGTCAGGCTTGAGCTGACTAGTGAGCAAGCCACAATCTCCACAACATCCCTGCTCATTTGTAAGCAATGCACTTCAAACAAATAAAGCACACAAGCAACTATAGCAAAATATAATGAATTTCAGTATAAAAAAAGAAAATTACTTTTTTTTTCAGGTATTCATTTTTGCCAATCAGAAATTACCTATGTTTTATATTACCTGGGACAATAAATCTCATAGCTCCATTTATAATTTTATCAGAAAAGAACCCAAACAACCAAGCCCTAATGATATATACATTCATATTCCTGCCATTAAAACTTAGATAACACTCAATTCTCTCCTCTGTGTTCACATTCCCCAACACAAGATCATACTCTTGCCACTGAACAGAATACTCCCATGTAATACTACTGGTCTTAAAAAAACATAGTGGCAAAAAGAGGAAGGACTTGTTTTTCTCTTATTTGCTTAATTTCCATTAACTTCAAAAAAGTTTGAAGAGAGTGGGACCACAGCTGTGAGTTTCTGCTCAAGGTTTACAGTGGAATAGCATTTGAAAGGAAAATATTACTCAATTGTATAATTAAGTATTGTACCAACAGCACATGCTGTCTTGCCAACAGCATCCCAAACTTCATTGCTCCTACTAAGTGACTTCTTCAAAAGCCTCTGGCCAAAAAAAGAGAAAATGAAGACAAGATTTAGAAGAAATTAAGTGCTTCACCCTTTCCTAAATGGAACTGACACTTTCCAGCATATGTGCTGCTTTGGAATGATATAAGGCAGGAGTGTTGCTTATTGGCAAAATGACTTTAAAAGCATTGCTCATTTTTTACATGCTGCCCACACCCAGAGGAAGAATAGTGACAGAGCAGTAAAAAAATTAATCCCTAGATGGCACCACTACTCTGTTATTTTTACTGTGTAAATCCTTCCTTAGTCTGGGAAGGAATTCTGTTGGTGGTTTTCTTGTACAATTTCTTAATGGATTTGTGGCAAGCATCACAGGAATGAGTTCACTATCCCTATTACTTTAACTATTTTGTTCACAAAGACATATACCACTCTCATCTTTCACCTAGGTTGCCTGCATATTCTTTATTGTCACAAAACCAGTGCACCTGTGACAAGGATTTGGATTTTACAAAAAAGCATTATTCATGGGCTGCAAAAGACAAAGGAACCACTTGCTAATAAAATAGAAATAAAACCAATGTAATCTAAAGATGCTCTGAAGAACAAAGCCTCATACAGCCCCGAAAGCAAAACAGATTCTTCCCAAGCATTATTTTTTTCATTTCACTTCGTTTGTGTGACTTTCTCCCAGCTCCTACACTGCCTTTCATCGCCACCTCCTGATAAACATAAAAATAGCAACAGAGAAAGCCAATGTCAGAAATTTAAGCCTGCAATTTCTGTGTGCTCTGTGTTTTTTCTGTTGTTGAACCATGTAGGAATATTTATATTTTTTTCCCCTAGTCAATGTTTAAAAATTTTTATTTAGAAGAAAAGCATATGCAACTGGCTGGTATTACTTCTAGCATGGCAGCTCTCTATTTATGAAACGGTGTCTCATTGGAATCACCTGGCTTCTGGACACAGCATGATGCAGGAGTCTTGAACAGCAGACACTAATTCCAAAGTGGAAAATTAAAATAAAAAGGATAACTGCAGATGAGAAATGTATTATAACTATTTGAATTAAGGTTAAGATTGAGAATAAAACAAAACCTTTTTTCATAACTACAGCTATTGAGATGTTTGAGCACTTGGTAATTCTAAAGAGCATCACAAAAAACATACTTATTTTGCTGAAAAACAGCATAAATACCTAACAGTAAATTGAAGGGGAGCACTAGCCATTGTGTTAGAGCATATAGTGTACAACAGGATTGTTCCTTAACAATTGTACATCAAGTTTTAACCTCTCAAGGGCTGCCTTTCATTAACATTTGTCAGTAACAGGGAAGGAGAAAAACATATAAGATTAATAAAATTCAAAGCCTATTGTCGTAGGGCATCTTAACATGATGAAGCTGGGAATTACCGTAATACTTTGAATGCTGTATTTATTCTCCAGCCTCAGTCAGATAATCTTCAAATCATTAATCTAAATTTGTCATCATGCCTCTTGCAATTTTATATTTGAAAACAAGGTTGAAATTCAAAATACACAACTCAGAGCTTTTATATTTATATTTTAAGCATTGTATACATTAGTATTGCTTACCTTAGGGCACCACTTTACAAACATTATATATTGAGGGTGTGGGTGTATGTTTGTGTGAAGATTTTGGTGAGGATTTTGTTTGCTTTTGCAGTAGTGCAGAATTTGTCAGGCTTTCCTGTGCACATTTCTTTTCATCCTCCATAACCTTTGCTACTCAGGGTAGTTTAAAACAGAATGGAGCTTGCAGAAAACTCAATCTGTGTGACATATACAAAATCTGTAATTTTTAAACTATGAAAACCCCACTAAATGTAATTTATGTCTACACTTAATATCTAATACTTGCCACTATACTCTTATGCCTTGTAGTTAATCAAGTCAGAAGGTGCCATATAATATTTAAAATATTAAGGGGAAGCATTTCTTCTACCAATTACCAGGAGTAATAGTACATGGTTTAACATCTGCAGCCAATTTGCATCATTCACCGCGCTTTATATTAGAATGAATCACCATCATGTATTTGAATGAAAAAAAGAAATTATACATTGCAGAACTTGGAAACAGATTTTCAGGTACTACTGTCAAAAACCACAGATATACACTTGCTTTGTTAATATTCTAAAATACACAAATATATTTTCACCAAACTGATATTTCAACAACAATTCATGTATTTCTATAAGATACAGGGTCTTCTCCTCTTTCCATTGTAAGGTTATTTTCAAGCTGAATAATGTCTTATTGAAAAGAATAACATAACATCATTTCTTATGGTTATGTGTCCAAAGAAATATGTGACACACGAGATCACTCTTTGAATAAATATTTACAGCACTTTGAAGAAGAATTCCCAAAAGGAAAAGCAATTACAAATTCAGCTACAGTAACAAATGAGAGGGATACTTCATATACTGTACTTACTGCATGTTTGTGCTCTGTCGAGCAAACTGAAACAACTGAAGATCAAAACAGAAAATAAATCTAAGTAGTTGCAGACCACATATGTAGGCATTTACTGTATAAAGAAAAGGGAGTTGATCTTAAGTGCTCATTACTATGCCTCAATGGACAGGAAGGTCCAGACATTACTCTTCTAATTTAAGAATTAATTTCAAGGAATGGAGGATTAGCTAGCAACTCTAAGTATTCATCTTAAATCAATTAAGAAAAGCCTGATTTTTTTTTTTTTTTAAATCTAAAACTCTCAGAAAAGAAATGGCAATTTCAAATATATAAACCAGTTTTCTTAGAGTAACAGTACACACTTTTTTCCCCTCCAAATTGATCAGGGATAAATTATATTTATCTGGGTAATTTTCTGATTAATCTCTTTATTTTCTGCGGATTAGAAAATAACTTTGTTTGCCAGATCAACTACTTGAACAAATTTGCAGACTTGAAATTAATTGGGTTTTTTTACTAGGGTTTATTTACCATTTGTCAAATTGTCACATGCTGTATTGAGTTTACAAGCTGCCATTTTAATTTAGATTCCTTTTATGCATAGAAAATTGACTTCGTGTATACATTGACTTACACTTGTATTAATCTTGCTATGTCATAACCATATAAAAGCAAAACCATGATCACAGCAAGCAACACATAACCATATATTTTCTGTTATTTTTAAAGCCCTTTAAATAATCTCTGGACTTGGTTGGGGGGGGAAGGAATCTGAAAGCAGCAATGAAAGACGCATTTTTAAATGCGGAACTACACAGGCAACACTATAAAAACATGGTCTCTTCCTCATCAAGCTTCTGAGATTAAACTTCAGCTAATTAGACATTAAGTCTCACTATGTTTTATGGTAAACACTATTTGATATAGAATACTGATCAAATTAAAAAATAACACCTTCACCCATCAGACACAGTACAGAGCATTCAGAATACAAAAAGAAGTCAAAGACAAAGGAAGGACAGATAAGACAAATATCTCAACAGGGCAGCGAGATACACATAAACGCATCCCTAACCCCTCATTCTGCACAAAGCTGGACAGTCAGCTGGATGATTTTGGGACATATGGTGCCTACTGCCAGAGCGATGCATTTTCCCACAGGTCTATTCTGTAAAGCTTTCCTGCTCCTACAGTAAGTCATTCTCACGGTTTCAGAGAAAGGGGGTGGAGCGCTGTCTATTCAATACCATCCACTCCATGGCTGGGGACACGGTCTCGGCAGGAAGAAGCCAGGGCTGGAAATAAAGTTTGCCATTTTGTCAGCCTGGCTCATGCCAGAGGGTGTGTGGCACCAGGGCTCAGGGCCATGCTGCTGCTCAGCACCAAGAGCAAGCTCCACTGTGCCACGACCACAGCCACAGCCTCCAAGGGACAGCCCCAGCATCTGGACCAGCACAACTGCTCATTCAGATGAATTAGCTTCTGAATTTTTGTTATGTCCCTGCTTTCTGTTGTTTTTCTTTCCGGGCTGAGAGGTGTTGGGAAAAAGCTAAGATGTGGAAGTACTCCCTTTGCCAGTTTTTGTCTTTGTTGACAACCACATCAAGTGCTGCCTGGGAGGGACCTTCAGTAGTGAATACCTTGTTTGCAGGTAGAAAAATTCCTCTCTCCTCTGTACGCTCCTTATTATTAATTTTGCTGTGGTTATTGCTATTTTCAGTAAATTGTTATTCCAACTTCTAACCTATCCTAGTGTTTCTTCCATTATTAGAAGGGAGTATTGGAAAGGGAACAGCTTGAATGGGTTTAATTTTCCAGCTTTAGGGTTTTAAACAAGCACAGTCATACAGACCCAATGGCTCGGAGAGACTGGTTACAATGATTTTCGGTGGGTTTGCACATTGTGGTGTAGTACCAGTCTACTTCTCAACACTAGATAAGAACATTAAGTAGGGAACTACATTTCTTACACCTGAAGCTTTCCACAGAAGCTGTACTGCAGTGTGACTGATAGATTCAGCAAGAATTTTTACTTAGGCAGCACTGTACAACCTGATATTATTAACGTCACATTTCCCACACTTTTCTCTATTCTCGTCCTACAACAGATCTCAAAGCACATTCCTGTATGTAATTAGTGTAGGCACAGGGCTGTGCTGACACAGCTATTCAGTTTTGGTGAAGGGAGACAGTTGATATCTTAAACACTTTGCATGTTGATTCTACCACTTAACCACACACACAAGCTGTAAAATACTGATTTAATGTTACCTTGCTTTATATTAATTCTGCTCTCCCAGGACATTCTACACCATGCTATTCTCTAAATCAGAAGATTATTGTTTGGTTGCTGCTGGAGTTCAGACTGAAGGGGTGTTATAAGAAAAGAAATATTTTTCCTTCAGAAGTTCCCACCATGCAGAAGATCTAAGATAAAGAGAGAATGCTCCCCAGCATTAAGTTAAAAGTCAAATTTCAATGTTATGAAAGGAGGAAGAGCTGTTTTCTTTCCATATATTATCCCTAGGAAATAAAAGACGATGCAAGTTTAAACAAATTCTATCAGAGGCCTTCCTAGGGCAACTAAGACACAAATATGAATTATGGTTACTAATTTGATGCCACAAGGCATTAGTAAAGCCTTTTTGCATGGATACCAACATGCTAGTTTTTGTTCAGAGACCTAAGAGCACTGCAGGCCACATGGCACTTTTCAGGCTTCCCTGGGCTATCTGTGATACACACTGTCCATTGTGAATATTGTGGCATTAAAACACCCCACAAGGGCAGCATTCTCTTTGGGAGTATTAAAATAATGGGTGTTGTAAAAAAGTACCTAGTTACTGTTCTTGGAAAACAAATAAGTTACATCAAGTTTTTTGCCTTAAAAAGGCTGAATTTTTGTTCTAGATTTCACAGTATTTTGGAAGATGATTTATAATTCTCAGTGTATATGTTGCACCATGTCTGCAGACTCTTTCATTTCAAGAACTACCATATAACTCATATGATCCTTTAAAATCCCCATAATACCTCCCCATTTGGTCTGCATCTCAGCTCCTCGCTGTATAACACAACTTTCTTTTGGCCGCCACAGCAGCATATTTTGTCAATAACATAGCAATCTGAAAAGTAATATGCAATATAGCAATAACAGTAAGTGCAAATAATTAGAACCACCTCTACGACATAGAAAATAATCTACTTGGTGCCACTGAGCATTTGGAGTTCATTCTCATTCAAGTATGTTTTTCCCAGAAACTAATCTCTTAATCAGGCAAATCACCACTGCCGTGAAATATAACTAGTCAAAAAGAAGCTAATAAATATTTTATGTATTTTTACTGATACTCTACTTGAGAAATTTAAAATAGCACGCAAAACACATGGTCAGTAACAATATGTTATGATATAACAGATTTAGCTCTATCCTTAAACAACATTTCAAAAGTGTAGTAAAAGCAAAACCAAATCAAACAGCTTCTTGAAAGTTTAGAAAAGAAAGAGACTTGGTTGGATACAAGAAAAAAAAATAGGCCATACAAAAGCACTGTCATGCTGGAGGAACCAACTCTAATATTTGCTAAGCATTTATTTACTTATATTATCAGGAAAAGGCTAGTAATTTAGGCTATTCATTTTCTACGTAGTCTTTTCACTACATAAGAAAACAAAACATGGGCTTGAATGTATTGTCTAACTCACTACCTATACTACATGTTTTTTAAAGTCCTTCAGAACCATTTCTTTCTCCAAACACAGATAACTATAGAAGCAAACCCAAAGTTTCAGTACATCCCCATGAGACAATTAATTTAATGTGGAATAAAACTATGTTGTTTTAATGTAACTCAATGTTTTGCTTGCTAAATTCAGCAAAAATGTGCTCTTCCTTTTATTTTCTCCCACCATAACCACATTACTCATGAGCTTTGTGCGTTGTAAGGAGTTTTCTGCTAGCTACGGAGGACTGACAAATGCAACTTTCTGCACAGAGTATTCTCATTGTCTTGAGCCAAATAAAAAATCAGGATTGATTGAGATCAATGCAGCTTAAGCACCAGTTTAAGTAAATAAAATTTTTCTTCTGTTCCCTTGTTATAACAAAACTATTGAATTTCTATAAAATTTATTTTAGAAAATATTTTTAGAAGTACCTATTTATTCCTAATCTTTACCAGAAATGATGGCAAAGAAAGAAGAGTAGAGGAGTAAAGAGAGGCATGAAAGGAAGGAAAAAAGAAAAAATATTAAAGACAACATATTACTACATACAACTAGATTTCAGAATTTTATTATACAATTGTTATTACTGTTAAAGCCACTGTTTAAATTAGATCCATATTTTTCAAGTAAGTGGTGAGCGTCAGGTTAATATTTTAGGATGATGTTCATTAGATATTTAAAATCAGTCCCTCATTACAAGCAATATTTTATACTTTATCCTATACAAATGAACCTGGACAGCATATTAAATTTTATCTGTAAATATTGTTATTTAAAATCTTTCTTCATTAAACGAAGCCTCTATGGTCCTAGAAATATTCAGAAACTACAGTTCCAAGTAAAAGTCAAGAAATTGGATAAAAATCAAGACAACTACTGTGCTTTCACTACATATTTGCCTGGGGGAATGAACAGGATGGAAAACCTGAGATTACTTTTTTCTTATTTAATAATATTGATTTGCAGTAAATAATATATACTTCAGTATTTTGTCCTCTTATTTCCCTTTTAGATTCCACAAGGTACAAAGAGTCAATATATTAGTTTTCTGTCGACTAATACTTTTCCAGGTTAATTTTTAAAATTTGTTCTTGCTAACTCTATAGGGAAAATATTTTCCTGAATATATTTAACAGACAAACCTACTTACATTCAGTGAAATCAGAATGCAGTTTCACCATTGCTGAGGGTCATCAAAACCGAAGAATGCACATAATTCAGTAACGAAAGCCAAGACTTTAATTTTAGTCTAAGATTTAATTTTGCATAAATCCTTTTACAATAGTACTACACGAAGTTTCTGCAGAAGCAAACCATGAAACTGTGCTTTTTATATTGTAAATCTTTTTCCCTCAAAGAGTTGAACACGAGACACTGAAGGTTTATGTAGGATTCTCCACCCCACCCACCCCAGTAAGGGGCCTCGGAACAAAGTGAGAACATAAGTGATGAATGGCCTTGAGGGAGGATCAGTCTGGCAAAAATCTGATTCCTTGCCTAGCATTCATGAACAAGAAAAACTTACAAAAGTAATTATTCATCATTATACAATTGTCATTATTTGGATGAACAATCTGAACAGTGAAGTGCATAACGCCAATATAGTTAGACAACATGTGTTATCACAAATTGATCTGCCATACAGAAAATAGAATTAAAAAATATTAGAACAACTACTGATCAATGAATAATACCTTTGACTAGCTTTCAAAGAACAGAAGAAAGAAGGTTATTTGGGTTTTGTTCCTTTGTTTTGGTTTGTTTAGGGTTTTTTATGGTTTAAAAATATGGGGCATGGGGGCATCTCTGAAATTTTCATAGGATTTTTTTTTTTTTAAACATTTGAAATATCAAGGAGTTGCAAAGATCAGGTGCTAAGGAATGTAATGAAATCGGCCAATCTAGAAGGTAGAAGAGATTGTCTTGTACAGTTGATGTTCTCAAAGTATAACTAAAATATATTCTTGTCCAACTATTAGTTTTCCAAAGTGAGTAATTTATCAAAAGTACTTTAAATATTTTAATAACGGAATTGCAGTACGCGATTGCTATTGAGAGATGCTAAGGCTCTGTGTAATTTTTGAGAATTCAAATATGGATACTGAAGTTGCATTGCTTCTTGCTTAATTTACATTACATTTACATTTAATTTCTGAACAAAAATATTTACAAGTACCACAGCAGAAACACAGTTGAGAAAAAAAAAAATGAAGCATCAAGTATTTTATTTAAATAAAAAAATTAAGAATTGCATGCACAAACCTGACCTGAGCTATTTGCCCAATTCAATATTTTCTAAAATCTTCTGTGTCAGTTCTGAGTAAGAACAAAGTTCAAAGAAACCAGCCTTTTCAGGCCAAATAACAGCTATTTCCACCTTTGCAATCATATTTAGAGCACATATTGAGAAGTCTCCTAAGTTAGGATACACACATTTCAATCAATTTTGTTTACTTCTATGCATGGCAGCAATTTCCGGTGCAGAAACTTTTTGAGCTTTCTAGGTTTTTTTATTTGTTGCCCCTAATTAGAATGATTAACTGTTTCTTAATATTCAGTACCACAGCATGCCACTAACCCTTGTTTTTTCCACTATATTTTAGTGTCTCAAATATTTTACCCATATATCAATTGCTAAACTTCTGTGTGTAATATTTCATCCTGCATACATACTTACAGATCAGTGCATTTCTACACTAATATTTTGGAAATGGGCATTGATTTTTTTTCTTCCCCCCCTTTTTATTTTTTTGCAAATTATTTAAAATATCATGCATAATATATAGAGTGATTCCCCCTCTTTGATGCTCTGAAATTACTATTCTTGGAAAAGTATTATGAAATAAGATTTTCTGTATTTCAGAATCTCTGCTTAAATAACTAATTTATGATGACTAGCTCAAATAGAAAGGTGCAGTTGTTCAGCACAGTGTATCTATTTCGACTATTTATTAGGCCTATTTATACTTACCTTGTTTTGGGTTTGTTGTTTTTGTTTTCCCTACCTATTTATAGGACGACAGAAGAATATCACAATTGAAATTGGGTCTTCTGATTTTTTTTTTTTTAGCATGCATAAATCAGTAAAATACATCTAAATTGCAGAGGCTTTCTCAATTTTTCTATAATTTCCAGGTGCTATTAAAAAAATATTGGACAAGTACTAGATTAAAAATTTTCCAATTTGCAGTTCCAGACTCTCCAATACATTTTTGCTTATTGCATTTGCGCAGAAGCAATTTCTATTTGCAATTTCATCATGTCTGTAGTTAAACCTCCTTGAAACTTTTGCTTAGTCAGTAACTGTAAAAATTAAGTTGGAAAGTAAGTTGCATCTAACTGTAATGGTCTGTATAATTTGGTCCCATTTTGGTGGGGTGGCTAGGTATGAACTTGGAGAAATCAGTGTCTTTTACAGCAGCAACTGAACTTACTTAAGTCACATGTAGATAAGTGCTCTGCAGTTTCACTCTAAGTGCTACAACCATAGAGGAAAAACACAAATACTCTTTTTTATGATACAATTTTCTCTTTTAGATGTGTATTCTTACTGTTTCACGAAACACAAGTTCAAAGAAACACTAAGAAACGTAAGTTCAAGTACTTGTATGCTGGCAAGTACAAAGTATAAAGTGAGATTAGATCACAGTTTTTTGAAGAGCAAGAAAATTACAGAAACTGAATTCCTTGCCAATTAATTTGCAGACACTATACAAGTCTTGCCATTCAATTATTCCTTTGTGCTGAATGTTGAACCACGATTCACTACTTGAAAATTATCTAATTCCCATGTTTTCCCACAGTTGTTGCAGTGCAATTTGACAACCTATTCCAACTTGTGCAATGAATCCCTCACCTGGATTAGCCACCAAAACAAACCGTTCCAGCTTCACATCTTTCCAATCATCTTGTCTCTTAACTCTTGCATGGAGCAATGCAAGTTCTTCATTTTGACAAGAGCTAAAAAAGCTACTGAGGTCTTGAGAAACAGATTTAGAATATGAGATATACTTTCTGCTTTTTTACCATGCCCTGCACCAAATCCTAAGTGAACACAATGCAGATTAGGCTTTTTTTTCAAGGAAAAACAGGTGTTGGGTTAGCACATACTCCTGCTGACCACATGCCATGACAGAACGGAAAAGTTCATGTACCAACTACCCAGCAGTAATATCTACAAGTACTTTTAGTTGCAAGTAGTTTTCTGTCTTTTTGCTGTCCCAGTGACATACCAACAGAACATGTTCAAACTATGACTTCCTTTCCCAAGTCTTAGGGCAATAAAATGGCAAGACACACACTGGACACAAATCCCAGCACTGTGCTAACTTTGAAATACCTACTAAATAACAGTGACAATAGGCAGTCAGAAAGAAAGTGTCATCAAAGTTTTCAAATGTGCAAAATCAGCAGTCTCTTTTAGCTATGTTCTCAAAAATGACTAAGCTGCTCCTCTCTGTTAACACAAACAAGAGAAAAATCAACCTCACCCTGACAGGAAACACACAAAGTTTTCAGTCCACCCATCTATACTAAAATAAATCTTTAGGTCTAGGTTGTGATCTAAGACGACTTAAAAAGTCCTACTTATAGATATAACAATTTTAATGTTAAAAGAAAGGAATGTTTAATTTCAAATATCTTATCAGACATCAAGTATCTTTAATATATTAAAGTCTGAAGAAGATACACATGCTTTAACCAATCTTATAATTTAAAGTGACATTCTTTAAATATTTAGCAGTAACTTTCTTATCAAGGTTTAAAATGGGACAGAATTTAAGTGGTATGTCAGAGGACTTATCTATGTGAACTATTTTAAATTCAGAGAAAAGATGAAAATAAAATCATATCAAAAGATAGTCAAGGAAAATAAAATCATGCCAGACATCATGTGTTTTTTCAAAAAGTAGTTTTTTAATCAAGGCACACTGATTCTGAACAGGATTTCAGTAAAGGGTAAAGTCAATGTAGCTTTATGGAATGACCAAAGAGGCTGAATTTCTACACACAACCCTGAGTGTATTCAGCAATAACAAAAATCATAAGTGAACTAAATTGGTCATCTCCACAGTTCTTTACTAAATGATATCCTATCAGTATATTTTTACTTCCTTCTCTAGAAGAAATTACTTTATTTAAAGATGAAAACCCAACAACAACCAAACAAACCTTATATTATAATTTACTTATTTTTTTACTCTGTTGAAAGTACTCGGGCCATTACAGCAAAAAAGAATTTTGCTAATTCTTAAGTTTATCAAAGTAAGTCTTAAAAAACCCCATGAAAAACATATCTGACCAACCTTGAAAACAGATTTTAGAAAGTAAAGTAAGTTAGGGGTTTTTTACTGTGTGAAATACTGTCATACATACTGATCAAGTTTTAAAATATAAGAAAGAGAAATTTTTTATTAAAACATGGTAAATTCAAATTAGTTGTTTATAAGTTAGTTATAGATCAGCAAATATATTTTTATGTATAAGCAACACATGCTACTTGAATCCAGAACTGTGCTTTAGGCTTGATATAAAAGGAATGAAGTTATGTTCTGCGCTTTCCCTGCTGGGGGCAATATGACTCCACTTGTGCTCGATGAATGATCAGAAATTGCATAGAAGTGGAAAAACTCAGTGCATTTTAAAATACTACACAAAGTCCCAGAAGAACAACAGAGGCATTGGGACCAAAAACGTCTTAATGAGGCTTATCAGGAGCTGTAAATGTAAAGAGTTACTTCAAGTGGCTGGAAAAGGCTAGGTAGAAATACTTCCATTTTTTTTTTTTATATTTTCACTTGTGTCGCAGAAGGAATAAAAACAAAACAAAAATCCCAATCACTCTAATCAGGAAAAAAGTCAAGGATTGTGCACATCAGCTATGATTTATCTAAAACAATACCACAATCTTGCAAAATAATAATGTATGTCCTCCAAAACCTTTGCAAAGCTGATGTTTTTGTGAACTTCTTGTAAAATAAAACTATAAAACCAAAAATATTGAAGAGAAATAGGAATAGAAAAAAAACTAACGTGAACAGGTATGTCAGATGAAAAATAGGTGTTTGGAAAACTTTCAAGCCACGTCACTGACTGACAGACAGATTATTAGTACTTTTTGTTTAAATATTTTGTTGCCAAATCTAGGTTTACCTATTCAAATACATTTTAAAATGTCCTTTTTTCCTTAGTAAAGATATTGCAATTTGACAGGCCCTACTGAAAGATACATCTAAATACATAACTAAATGAGGTTATTGCTATTTAGATATAAGTTTTAGTTCAGTAATCCAATTGCTATTTTCTGGTTTATTATGAACTACAAGTATGTGCAAACATGTAACTCCTACTCTATTTCACTTATCTTGCATCATCTGCTTTCTAACTGGGCAAATTTGGGGTTTAACTTTTTTTTTTCCTCCTCCAGTTGCTTATAAAGTTTTCCAAACCTTAATCTTTCATTTTTGAAGTTTTTTACACAGCTATCAGCCTTCACACATTCCTGAACAAAATAAAGACACTCCAGCCCATTTCCAGAAATATTTAGCTGTGGGAAGGAGAATTATTTAAATATATTAATTAAACAACATTAAAAAAAAACGATTGTGGGATGTCTACTTGTTTCATAGTTGGACAGATTTGTTGAACTCCACACAAAACTGAATGAAAAAACTAGATACATCTTCTCTTGAACGTCCCCCTTCCCCTCCAAACACCCTCAAGTTCCATATACAGAGGTGTAATGGTTGACCATTTCTGCATACATTTTATATTTACCATGCTTTCTGTTACTCAGTCATAAATACTGTGTAAAACTGTTTCTAGTTTTACCATGTTCCAAATATTTGGTGAATTGAGAGAAGGATGAAGATCAGCATATGCAGCATATGGAACTGAGCTAATTTTTAAATCTACTTACTTTTAAACTTATATTGTTATCTTATAAAAAGAGTACACTTAATCCTACTTTCACGAAACGCAACAGATCATTCATATATTTTTGGTCTCTTCAGGGAAATAATAGTATGTTTAGAATCATAGAATAGTAAAGGTTAGAGGGGACCTTTAAATATCATCTACTCCACCCTCCCCACCCTAAGATCAGGGACATCTTCAACAAAGTTTTCGTCACAGAATCATATTTCATTTGGATGAGGGACACACAAACTTTGAAGGTGGCAGCTTTAGTATAGTAGTCTTAAGGAGAAGAGTGACCATATCTTTAAGACGTAAGTTACCACAATATTCTGGATGAGTTAGAACATTATATATAGTAAGCTAGTTCTTTGAGGAAAAATTAAGAGAAAAGACTTCTCTGCCTCTATAAAGCAACAGGAAGCAGATACTGTCTGCTTTTTCCAAACTCAGATTCCAAGATGTTTTTGTGTCTTTGAAAGGTTTGCTTTGGATTAGGTGTACATAACTTAGATAGTATTTACTCCTTGAAGTTTTGAATTTGTTATTTTTGTTTGTTTTGGTTTTGTTGGGTTTTTTGGGTTTTTTTTTTTGCAAAACCAAGTGATACTACTGAACAATTTTAAGGCAAATCTATTAGTCTTTTTGATGAGGAAAACAAGAAGAGGACTAGAAGCCAAACAACACCGAAATAGTAGCACCTCAATTACCTCAGCTCATCTCTTCTTTGCACCACACATATCTGCCTTGTGATAGTTCTACTACATAAGTACTGAAACCTTCCTTTCATTGATTTTAGCTTTGTGAAAGTTACTTAACACATACATGCAATTTTATACTGTCAAAAAAAAAAAAAGTCTTGTCCATTTTCCCTCCTCCTTCCACTTCTCATCTGATATTTCTTTCTTACTTCTTTGCCATACCTAATCTTGTTCTAGTTCTTCCCAGCACTAACTGGATCTCTTCAATAAGCTGATTTCACTAATTAGAATAGCTCAGAATTTCCCCAAACTACAATGAATTAATGTAGCACTAATGAATTATTTTCTGAAGGTATCCTCTTTGTTTTCGTTGTTGGGCGGGGTAATTGCTAGAATATTTTGTGTTTTCCATTTCAAATTAAGACAAATATAAAACTTCTCAACTGATTATTTCAGCTAAGGTGGAGATGACAGCTTAAGGACCAATGGTAGTGTAGTATATAAAGAACACTGGTATCTTCTCTCTTTCCATGGACCAACATCTCTCGCCTAAGGCTATTAAGTGAACAGAGACCTGTTCTCCATCACATAAACGTCTCAGGCTACCCTGTTATACGTTCCAGTGGTTTTCTATGAGAAAATCTGCAGATTTGGGGCTTACTGCCTTCCTCTTCCTGTCAGAGAGACAACATAAAAACAGGTGCACTCATGAAGATATATAGAAATAGATAAATGTCAGCTGAGACCTTGAAGATTTCCATCTTCAGAATACTCTGACACATTATAAACATTAAATAATAAGGTCCACTGGAGAGTTAAATTAACTGCTCACCTAACTCAGTCATTTGTTTCTATGCAACAAGCTTCTTATTGTCTTCTCTCCTACCTCCCCCCAAAATGCCAAAACTCCTAGGTTACTTTTAAAGCAATATTAAGACTCACTACATATTTTCATTTTAATGAAATAAATATTATGAATAATTATTTCCTTTTATTTTCTGATGAAAGAATGTAAGGTTTTCTGTATTAAAAAAACCCCCAAAACCTAAAAAACTGGTTGAAAGCCCATCAGAAAACTGAAAAGAATGACTATTCAAAGTCCCCTTGACAAGTAAGAAGAATATTTTCAATTGTCTTACATATTGTAACTTTATACAAAAGTTTCAAAATGACCAAATAGCTCTAAGGAAGGAAAATGGCTAGAGCTGATTAAATTATTACTTAAATAAGTTGCAAGTTAAAAAAACCCAAAAACATAACCTAAAAAAAAGTCTGAAAGGTAGATAGCAGCATATTTTAAAAAAAAAAAGGAAAAAAAAAAGGCCTAAACCATCTCCATTGCTGAAAGATAGAGGTCTTGCTCTGCACCCTTTCTCTCATACCTTTGCTTTTATTCTCTATAGTTCAATCTGTTCCCTGACATTTGGATAATTAAAATCACAAAGCTTTCCACTATGGAGGTATCCATGCGGTCTGCATAACAGCAGCTGATGTAGCAGGGATGAAAGCGTTAAAAGCATGTGAAAGGATCATCCAGAACTGCCTATCAGCACATTTGCCCAAAAAATTATAATGCTAGAGGAGATTACAACCCACGATGTCAGATTAAACATCAACCAAGAACTACACTAGGGTTTTAAGCAGTAATTTCTAAAAAAAACCATAAAGGAATAAATAACATTTGCAATAGTGGGGACAAAGAAGAAAATAATTTATTAGAAGAAAAAGCCTGATTTGAATTCTGTCGAAGACAGAAATCACTGACTTTGTCACCTCCACTTAGATTCACCTTTCCCTTCAGCCACTGGGACAGCATCCACCAGACGGAGTGACAACACACAGTGCAACAAAATGAAGGTACACCCCTCATCCCCTTACCTGCCTATGAGAGGGCTTTAGTGTTTCCTCACTAGCACGTGCATTGTAGGGGCAACACAGGCACACAAAAAAGCATTCACCTGTGACATGGGGCACGTGTAAATAGGGGAAATCTCAGCTCCAGAAGAGGAGGTGTGCTTGTGACGCACATGTCCTGCGAGGGAAGGCAATGTCTGCCATGTGGGAGGTCAGGGTGGTGGGGAGTTGCACCTTTGTAAGTTTATGAACTACTTGAATCCCAGTTTGATGATAATTGTGTGAATTGCTAAACTTTGGCTTTTGGGGAGAAGAATCAGTGGTGGGAAGACACTGGGGTTGGGGTTGATTTTGTTATTTGTTTAGGTTTTTATCCTACAATATTCCACCTGACAAAGACACGCAAATCCAAACCTGTAGATGAGTTTCAAACCTAAAACCTGGACCAAGTTGCAGTTCCACTGCAGCCTGACAGTGAACTGGTAGCAGCCAGCACCCCACCCTTGCCTTTGATGCATTCCAGTTTAGAACTGGTGCCAAATCAACAACCCAGAGAAACACTTCTAGAATTATTTCAGTGGCAGACATTAAACCAACCAGTGTCAGAGTGTTCAGGTAGTGTCCAAGTAGGCCTGACCACATAGACAGAACCAACAGAGGTGCCACAGTCCCTGGTTCATTTGAATCTATACAGTCTTCCAGGACTTGGGTGACAGGTCTGCTAAGCTAAGTTTTAATAGAAGCTGTACTCTCCAACATTCCTTCAGAATTCAGCTGCCACCGGTTTGTTTTAAACTCACTTCCAATAAATGGATGTTACCTTCTTTTAATGATTATGTGCTATGACAATTTTTATGCAGCACTCCTGATTCAGTTCTCTACCACTGCTGAGCTTTAAGACGCCTTCTGTAATCCTAACAAATGCTTGAGGTTGATTGTTAGGAAAGGCAGTCATGTGAGCAAAATTCTCCCATCAAAGTTGTACCACAGTAAATGAAAGCCACTATTTTTTTGGTAAGGAAGAAAATAAATTTTACCTGTGACCAATTTCCTTGCACAAGTACTTAAGGAATTTTGTGTTAAGCAGCCCATGAAACAGCAATCAAACTCACTGAACAGCTTTATGCCACCATATCCAATTTCTGGTGAATCTTGTACAAACATCTGTGCTCCTGGCCTACCCTGACATCTGCTTCCCATTCCAACCTATCCTGCTCTACACCAAGGCTAAAGGTAAGCCACAGAGAAGTGTATGCTAAAGGAAATTAAAAATTGTTCTGTGCCCCAGCTTTCTAGCAGTGGTTCCTGACAGTATTACAGTAAGAGACTACAAAACATTTCAAAGACATACATAAGTTTAATTGAGATATTTTAAGTCAAGAGGTTCACAAGTACATGCCTGGAAATGCTGACGTACACACACCCATAGACACAGCCTTAGCTCCTCAGATTTAGAAGTCTCAGTTTATGCCTCCATGAATAGTTATTATCAGATCCCCAAATGATAATTTCTTTGTATTTTCTTATGACACAAAGTAGCATAGCTGATCAAGATAAATGATGCCATGATATGCAGAAACTAAGTAAAACTCCATTAGAAAAACTTGCATTATAGGAAAAAAAAAAAAAACTCAAAATACATAAACCAATCTCATAACAAAAAAGAAAAAACCCCAAACCATGAACAAACCAAAGAACTCAAAGTCCACCCCAAATTACACAAGCAAACCATCAACCAATGAAAAAAAGTTTAGCCAGAATGCAAAAGTAAGGACATAAATCAAACACATGAAAAAATCATCTTGAAATATTCAGTTCAACTCCACTGTGGAGAAGGTATAAAAGAGAAATTTAAAAGGGTCAACTTAGAATTGAAATTAAGAGAACATTACATTCTCAGTTTTACCAACTCACATAACATTTAGCTTTTTATATTTTGCTAAATTATGACTGTCTTCTCAGTAAATTGACCTTGAAATGCAGGCTAATGTGCTACTTAAAAGGAGCTTGTGTACAAATCTTCTGTTCCCTCCACTGAAACAAAACTTACATTCAAAATTACAAAATCTAATAACTTTGGATGTTGCACTGTAATTACAAAATATAGGATCATTGTTTCTCTAAAAGTCTTTCAATTATCCAAAAACATAGTTGTTTCACAGTTTATGAAAACTAAGTTTTAAGTCAGAAGTAAAATTTTGTTAGGATAGTTTGTATAAGTATCATCATTAAAATGCATCAAAACATGATGTAAACCCATTCTTGTAACCAGTAATTTATTTTGCTTGAACCACTTAAAATTCCTTAAACTGACCTTATTAACCATAAATGTCTAGCAACATTTAAGCATATTAAAAGTACTTTATCTGTAGACTAGAACTGAGTATTCTAGAAGTGCTGTTACCCCATGCAAATTTCCCTGTCTTTTTCTACATGAAAATAAGTAGGCGGTTGAAAAACAGAACCAAACTAAAAATGAGTGCAAAGTAAACCTTAGTCTGCAAACCGAAAACAAAAAAAACCAAACAAAAAAAAGAGTTATTTTCAAGTTGATTTTTCCAGTTTCTTCAACAGTTGGAAGCTTTGTGTAACCAGAATTCAGGAACAAAGTAGATGCCACTAGTAGCAATTTATATAATATCTAGAAAAGACCAATCCTTAGGAGCACATTGCTTTGAAAAGTAATAAAATGACTCACCTAACAGTATGTAGGTAGGTCTTTGTTTTACAGCTCAAAAAATTATTTTGCCTTTTCCCTCAAAAAAAAAAAAAAAAAAAAAAACCAAAAAAAAAACAAACAAAAAAACCCCCTGGTTTGGTCTACAAACCTCTAAACTGGATTTCATATAATAAGTTCTGGTGGACCTCTGAAATAGCCCCAATGTGGAATACTTATTAGAGTGGACCAAAGATTCCTTTCAAAGGTCTTCATTGCTTTTCTGAAGTGAAACCTTGTCTCTAAAACAGATACATGATGCAACTTAGTGATTGCAGTAGTGGTAGACTTCCATATATTTATACATATACACTTATGGCATACCTCATATTATAAAGACTGAGTTGAAAAAATATGGGATTTATTATCTGTTACTTTAGAGCTGTGATTTCTAACCTGTGAAAATGAGACTTCTAAATTCACTCTATTTGAACTTCTCCACAGCTGTTTAGAACCTTTTGCGCCTTTTTAAATAAATACTGAATATTTAAAATTAATTTCCCACATCACCAGCTGAACAGGCAGCCTCTACCAAGGAACAACTTGAGAGTTAGCTCTGGTGCTTAGATTGCTGGTTGGTCTACAGGATCCCTAGGCAGTTTAAGAATATGTTTTCCCTTACCTACCTGGCTGAGGAGTGGTGAGGGAATTAGCTTAACATGCTGTCAGGAACTTAAAGTACAAGGGTAGGACCCTGAGGGTGCTGTGAAAATATTTCTAGGTGGTTTTAGAGCTGTAGATAGGATCTGAACTTACTGCAGCATGTGCTTCTGCCTGTAACTTAAGGGAAAGAACAGTCTTCAATAATAAAGTAATTTAATAACACCGAAAGGGATATTGAAGGGAAAAAAAAAAAAAAATCAGTCCCTGAAGTCACCAGACAGCAAGAACACATTAAAAATGCCACATATTCCTAGCTCTGCTTCCACAAACTACTAGCCTGAATTTTCTTTTTTCTCCCAAGCTGCTCTAGAGAACACACCCAGAAGTGATGCAAAATGATCCCATCAACTCGTATTCCTTAGCGTTTGCAGTATCCCTGTTCAGAGAGTCTGGTCCACACAGCAAAGACAATGCTTTAGCTATCTTGAAGATTCTGTGTTTAAAAAAAAAAAACAAAACCACTTATGTAAAGAATAACCAAGCAGCTTCCTCTTAGATGATGCCTACTCAGTATCATTCTCCAGTGATTAGTTTATAGTCTGCAGTAAATAATTACTGTATTTTTGATTCTATGAAAAATAATTTTTGAGAATTTCTTCATAATGGAAATTAATCAGGCAGTTTAAAATGTTTTTAATAAGCAATTAAAGTATCTTTGGTATTTAAAATCTAAAATAATACACACTGGGCAGTACTTAAGAGGGTTCATAACCTCTACTACACTCTCACTTTAGGAATTATGCTAAACTTGCTGGAGTGTGTGGGTGAAAGGGCATTGCCCTATGTCTCTAGTGTAAGAATCCTGCTTTGAAAATTAAAAAAAAAAAATAGCAAATGATATTTCCTTATGCAAAATGCAAAGAAACTAAAAAGCTTACTAATCAAACAATATTCAGGAATTGTCTTACAATTTTATTTGCATTAATGGTTTTAAAAGCATTGCATACAGTGACTCTGTTCCACAAATGCAGAAGTGCTGAAAAATACATTCTTCTCAAATTTAAAGCTAAAACTAAAATTTTTTTTAAAAAATTAAAAAAAAAAAAAAAAATCACAAAAAAATCACACTTTCTTCAAATAATTTTAAGCATCTGAGGAATGACTCTCAGCATAGCTACTCAGAAACCAAATTAAGAGAGATAAATTTGAATAAAATACTGTATTTCCTATACATTAGATAAACACATCCAGTTATGCTGCATGGAAAATAAATTTTCTAATTTTGAAGAAGTCAAAACTTGACAGTTATAGGAGAAAATGGGGGAGAACATAAGTGTGTCCTGAAGAACCCATTACAGCCCGTTACTTGTATACTCCTTAGGAGATGTCAGAGAGCACAATTTCTGACATTCTTGGAGGACCTGGGGTCTGCAGGATCTCAAGTTCTGTCCATGAAAACTTATTCAGGACTATAAGTGCTGTACATATTTAGGAGCTTTGGATTCTTGTTCAGCTGTGTTTTCAGGATTTTTCAAGTAACTGGCACAAACACAGTGATTGCAAACATTTTGCATCTGAATTATCAAATGAAGAGCAAATGCTGAAAGCAAGGACTGAAAACATTTTCCTTCTGCACAAAGGATGACCTTCACAACTAGACGACAACAATCATGCTCTTGTCTAGGACTACGGAAAGGCAAGCTGAGGCCAATTGCGTGAGGTTTGATAAGGCAAGGAACCAGGCCCTGACCACATGTAGTGCTCAAATATTGAGCAGGTTTTCCAAGTAATATACACCACACAAAACCTCACTGAGAATTTTCAAGTCCATCACTCTTATTTGTCTTCCTGTCCAAAAGAAAAGGGGGAACCAGCTTTTCACAGTATTTTGGCTTTTAGTTACTGTAAGCCAATCTCCAATACCGCAGCTTATTGTTTTCTCATCTGCTACAGCTATGCATGAGTTTCTTTGATTATCCGGCTTACAACATGTTCAAATAAAAAAAAAAACCTAACGAACAAAAGCACCCAAGCTCAGTATTTTGAACCAGATTACTGTTCAATGTTAAAACATGGTGCTGAACACAAGGGTGGTTCCATGGCAGTTTAAGGCAGTGCAACAGCTGCAGCAGCTCTGTCACACTGTCTGTCTTCCTTTGTATTAAGTCTCATGGGCTCATAAGGGCATGATATTCCAGCGCAGCTATTATAGACAGGAATAATAAAATAAATAATTGATTCGAAAATATGCTTAGCATAGTTTTTAAGGTACCTGTCAACTCAGTGCCATAAAGCAACTAAAGCTAAGCAGAGGAGTAGAAAAGCATTTATAGATGACACACGCAACTCCCATTCATCTCTAGCAAAAAGACCAAAGGCAGACAGCAGTCACGTAGGATTCCTGGAACAGTAGTTACAAAGGAATTACAGATCCATTGCTAATACAGCAGAACAGGTATGAGTTTGAGTTGAATAGCACGAAACATGTGGGAAGAGGATTTGTCAAACTAACTTCACCCACTAACCACCCCCCCTAAAAAAAAAAAGAAAAAAAAGAAAAAAATGCATTAGCCAGACCCACAGTCTACAGACAAAGCATAAAAACTGATGGTGAAGCAGAAACTACTTAAAGTCCATAACTTCTGCAGTGGACATAAATTAATGGTGAAGTAACTAGAAATTTTCTCATACATGTATTGTAGAATTGAAGACAACACTGTAAAAGCAATTGAAAGATGACAGGGAACACAGGTATTCAATGGCATTGCAGTGATCCATTTTTGTGGACGAGTTGACCTGTTGTGCTTAACTGCTGGGACTGAGTAAGCAGAAGCCTAGCATTAGTAAGAGGGATAGAAGATAAGACAGGATTTGGGAAATGAGGGACTTTAGGAATTTGGGCTGCCCAGGTTTATGTGCTGATTGTAGTTGCATAGAGTTAATTTTCTTCACATAATCTAGTATAGACCTATGTTTTTGATTTGTCCTGAAAACAGTGCCAATAAAAAATAAACAATTTTGTTATTACTGAGAGGTGCTTACACAGATCTTCTCTGATGTTTGAATCATCCCACCAGTAAGAAGACTGAAGGTACACAAGAAGCTGGGAGAGAACTGAACCAGGAAAACTGACTTACCCTGTCCAAAGGTATACTCTATACCCTCTGCCCTCATGCTCAGCATATAAAGGTCCAGAAGAAGGAGGAAAGGGGGACGTTTGGAATGATGACATTTGCCTTCCCAAGCCATCGTTATGCCTTGTGAAGCCCTGCTTTTTCTGGGGATGGCTGAACACCTGCCTGCCCATGGGAAAGGCTGAATGAATTTTATTCTGGTTTGCTTATGTGTGCAGATTTTGCTTTCACTATTAAACTGTCCTTATCTCCAACTTCAAGTTCTCACTTTTCCAATTCTTCTCCAATTTCTCCTCCCATCATGGTGAGGCAGAGGAATGTGCAAGCAGATTAGTGGTGCTTAGCTGACAGCTGGAATTAAACAAGAGGTTCAGCTCACAAAACACATTTCAACTCTGGTCTCCCCATTAAGTAATACTGAGGGGGGGTAAATAAGCATTAAAATTTGCATTATCTAGAAAACAGGTGGTTTTTTTGTTTGTTCTTCATTTTTTTCCTCAAGGCATTTTCAACGTTTTATTGTATATTTTTAAGTTGACATTCAACTACCTTCCAGCTTGAAGGAAAGTTTTACTCAATAAGAATTTAAGACATTACTCCCAACAGTAAGGGGTAAAAAAAAAAAAAAAAATTGTTGTGGACATGCCATTCAGCCATTCAACTTCAGCTATCTGTAAAGCAGGGGTTGGATTACAACAATCTTAAAAGAATTCCTGCAAAATATTTTCCAGTTGAATGGAATCAATGTGCATTGTGAACCATTTACGAAAAAAGCAAGCTTTAGAAAGTGCTAAAGTGACTTCTACAAACAGACAAAGTTAGTGCAAACTGGCACGGGAGAAAATTCCGAGAAGTAGAAAATTCACTGCTTCAGTTTATTTTGTGGTTATAGACTTTAGAACAAGCTAAACATACAACTCATCTCCAAAAACAAGCTTCCTGCTTTTCATATGGGTTGCACTGACAGCTGGAATAAAAAGAGTTGTTTTAATTAAAACTTCACTCTGGGGAAAATATTGTAGAACCAGCATCTGTACCTGGCCTGATGAATCTCCAGTAAACAAACAGACAGGGGTTTAGCACAAGCATCAGTATTTTAGAGGATTACAAAAAGCAATTTTTCTGGCATTTCTGAACACTCTGAATATAAAGCAGATGTAGCTTTGTTAGAAATAGTATTAAAATGCAACTGTTTCAGGAGAAAGAAATGCAACTGAAGTAAAAGCTGCCTTATCAGTGTATTTGTTGAAAACATCTTGAATTGCATGGGTATAGTATATTAATCTTTACCTCTTAACACTGCACTAATCTGACTCACACTAGCATCAGATTTAAAATACACAATAATAGAAAGAAAGATCCAAAGGCATTTTCCCAAGGGTAAAACAATAATTTGGAAAAAATAGCACTTTCTGTCAGCTTGGACTACTTCTATATAAGAGTCAGCATTTACTGAAAAATCTCACCAGTTAAGGCGATAATGATAGCTGAATTAAAAAAGAAGAAAGTCCAAAACAACAAAAACAAACAAAAAACCCAAACAAACAAACAAAAAAAACCCCACAAAAAGACCACCAAAGAGAACACACACCTATTTAAACACGTTTAAAAGGCATATTTGAAAGAAAATCTGGGAGAACAATGGGCTAAGAGTCTCAGATTTGACTACTTCTATCAGATAGCTTCATAATGCTACACGTCATAATTTTAATTGGGACATTCAAGTATTTACCTCATTTTCTATTCTGTTCTGAGCTACTGATCATCTTAAAACTTTGCATTTTTAATATGGTTCATTTCATAAGTCTCACACTTGGAAATTTTCTGAGGCTGGACTTACAGTCCATATTTATAGCCCTCTGCATCATCACAACTGAGGATTTTTCTTAAGTAAAAAACAACCTATTTTATAAAATATCTTCCAACACTAAGAACTACAAGCAACTATACAGGTAAGGACCTTGATAACACCCACTGACCAGTACAGATAAATACACTAATACCACACACAATGTTTCTCTCAAGAGACTCAAGGCTTTATGCATCAAGTACAATTATAGGATCTGAGTTTGAACATAGGAAAACATTGTGGAGCAGTATTTTCAGGTTCCAGAAGAGAAACTAACTGGCATAGTACACAGACAAGTAGAAGGCAAAACACCCTAATAAATGTCAGAGCATGTTTAGTATCCAAACAAAAGGCCTGTTTGCTTTAAATTTAAAAACCACAATCAAGATAGCATTACTAGCAAAAAACCAAATGTAAGAGTAAAGAGTAAAATAGTAGTTTGAACATGCATTATTTCAAATCCTCACCATTCCTGTTTACTCAACACCAGCAAAAAAAAAAAAAAAATCATAGCAGAACATATATAGTATTTCAATCAAATATTTTTCTTGTATTTTTTTACTCTGCCACTTATACAGAATTCAAGAGAACATTGTTTTCGATAATAATGTTCCTACCAATATAGCCTGTATTAGCCTAAACCACAATGTAAATAATACCATGTGCTCAAAATTCCACTAAAAAATGTCAAAAGATTAGGGATTATCAAGTTCTGAAATACTGAAGGCAGCTATTTGATAGGAAAACCTATAGATGCAAGTTTTCAACACCTTCAAACACCACATCCAAACATGGTTACTGTTTAAAACTCAGCTAAGAATGCTGGCATCTATCTACTGTCAAATGAATTATACATGTACATGCAAAATAAATTTTTATCTTGGTTGCATTAGAACTTGTTTGCAACAGGTACAATAGGCTAAGACTCTAAAAGCTGCTAGTAGATTGATGCATACATGCTTGCATCATCAAAGTCTTCATATTTTTCCCACTGATTGATGCTATAAAAGATGAAGCAAATAGCTTCATCATGTTGAATACCACTGAATCTCAAAGTTCAGAGTAAATACTGTTAGAATCAGGAAGCAAGATTCATTGACACACGCTGCTTTGTTGTATATTTTATTTCTCCCATTTATTTTTCATTAACACAAGCATGAGACTGTTGTGTATACATGTTTGCTTGCTGAAATGATATTACAATGAAGAAATGGAAAAAATTTTTTTAAATGTTATTTTCAAAAATTCGTGTCCATGATTATACCATGTATTTGTTTCTTAAATAAATACAAATATTTTGGAGTTTATTACCTTTGGTTTCAGGGGGCACCTTTTTTTTTTTCCCCTCTTTTAATAGTATATGTTCTTCCTGGTTCTAACTAAGAGTATTATCCACTCTGAAAAGTACTTAAGATTACTTATTGAAGGGCACTCTTGCTTTGGAATGGAGGCATTGCAATGAAAAAAAAAAATCATCCTAGAGTTCTATGCATATAATTTTGGTAGACAGTACTTTTTCTGATATATAAAAAAAAAAACCACCCACCACTGAAAGATATATATTTATGACGTCCAGCACAAACTGGAAATATGTAACCCTGATATTTACTGTAGATCTTTTAACCAAAGAGCATGTTAGGGACCTTTAAGATGACAACCTCTAATTTTCTCAGCAAGAGATAATGGTTTCTGAAAATAAATTCCTGCTTAATTCACAGTTTGCCAATTAAAAAAAAAAAATCAACTGGTCATGACACGAAATAAAAAATGAAAAAAGAATATTTAAGTTATCATCAACTTTACACCACAGTTTTTGGAAGCTCACATACTTCATCATGAAATCTTAACACTGTCAACTTTAAAGATGACTCTTACTTTGACCCTGACATTAGCTCAGTTGGTCAGAGTATGGTGCTAATAATGCCCAGGGTTTGTGGGTTCCAGCCTTGTACAGGCCATTCGCTTGAATTGGACTCAATAGGTCCCAACTCAGAATATTCTGCAATTTGATCTAATTTGCACTTCACAAAATACACTAGCGAAATGAGAAATACATGTGCTAGTGTTGCACCTTGCAGTCAAAATATAACAGTTCCTATTCCAAACACATAAAATGGATACTGATATGTTTCCAGCTTTTAACCAACTGAAAATAGCTGGACCTGTCACATGACATATGAACTTTACTTCTGCCAATATACTGTTATGCATAACGTATGGATTTTGGTTAAAATAAGTCAAGCAAAATGCAGCTGATATTTAATTATTACAAATAAGAACTAAATAAATGTAGTAGTGAGAGAAAAAAACAAGTGAGTTTATGGTTTGCATGATTAACAATGTTAAAGCATGTAAAAGGTGATAGAAATGAAGTCTCAAACAAGGGAAGAAAATAAATTCATATATACACCTGTGTGTGTCTGTATACATCCACCATGCACATGCAAGGGTGTAGGCAAGTGCATTTTATGCCTGCTTATCATTTTATAGTATTTAGAGATGTTGTTCCTGTTTCAGTCTAGGAGAATTCAAGGCAAGAGTACCAAGGTAATGAAAATGACTGCTAGAGGCCTGCAGAAGTCAGCCTCTATAATTTCCACTGGCCGTTCAGGAGGTCTCATAGCTGTTCAACTCCCCATTTGCTGCCATTCTTCATACACTCCTGTCCCCCAAATCAGAATAAAGTGAACTATGGAAAGAAAAAGTCTAAACTGCAAATAAACCATGGTTATGCTACAGAGGAAAAGAGAAAGTAGAAAAATTACATCAGAGACCAGATTTCATTCTGGGGCCTTTTCTTGGAAGAAAAAAAAAAAAAGGAGAAAAAAGGGGGCAGTGGGGGGGACAACAACATGGGGATGTGATGTTATTAAAGCTGAAAGCATATCCCATGTGTCAGAATTACTAGGGAGATGGAGAAAATAAAGCTCTTCATTATCTTCAAGACCTGGACATCACTTCCTACAATCATGTTGTACTCAAGAGAAATTATAAATCTAGATTTTAATAGCACTTTCCATAGAACATTTCTAAAGAATGCTATACTCATGGGCTTATCACACATAATATTTGCTTTGACAAATCCTCTTTATAGCATTTACTCAGTCATCACCACTAGCTTCTTTGCATATAAATTCTGAAGCAAAACTCTTCACCATTCAGTAACTTACATTGCACCATAAAATTCTCCACTACCTGAGAAAAGCAAGGCTGTAAATATTTGACTCAATTTGATATTTTAAAAATTACTCAGTCTGACATGTTACACAGGTGTGTATCATTTCAAACAGAAAACACAACACTGCGTTACAGCTGTAATGTTGTCTGCAACACAAGCAGAAATAAATTGAGTGTAAACAGAAGGGAAAGCATACTGTCCTTTAGATCAAGCATAACAAATCACAGCCAAAGGTAAGCATTTTCTATTTACTGATTTGCACGGTATTATCCAAGCATTGTTATGCTACACTGATATATAAAAAATAATATTTTGCAACATAAACGTTGTCTTTTCCCAATAGTTCATTAGTAATAGAGGGAACCCAACAGTTGCAGAGTATTAATTTCAAAACTCTACTGAAATCAAAGACCATATTTTCATTCTTATATTTACCCACCTTTTTTGTGACTATGCACGTATGACATGTATGTAGAGTGTAGTGGTGGGATGAATATAGAAAGTGCACAGGATAAAAAGCAATGAATTACAGAGAACACAAGATACCACTCTGTCCCACTCAAGTTTCCAGAATGTTATGTTATCGCCATGCTTTTATACCATGTTTGTATGTATGCAAGCGCCTTAAGTGCTGAAGGTCTTTTGCAAAGGTGTATGTTTATCCTGCCTGCACTCAGCCAGAAGACAAAAAAAGTCAAAAAAGTGTGTTCAAGCTGTAGTTCCATAACCATTAATACTGGATCTGTGCACTGCAATACAGATTTGATTTGTATTAGACATGAGAACACAACTGCATTTTCCCATCAAATTAGACGGTGCAGACAATACCGCCTCTGTGATAGCTTTATGCTCTACAGTGGTTACATGACAGCTATAGTAGAACAGATAATAGTCAATCTGGCATAAAGCCTGACAATAATGTTGAGTTGTCAAAATTCCCAGAAAACTGTTGAGTTAGCAAAATATGTTTGTACTGGATCATTGCTTACCATCATGTAGCTGCAACATTCTTGATTAGAAGCAGGAGCCCTAAGCCAGATTCAGTCTGCTGTTGAACTGTGGCCTTGGAACAGCTTATCCCACCCAGCTGGAGTGCAGGGCTGAGCTGTGGCTTGCTCAGGTGAGCCACTTTTTTCTGCCTGCCATCAACTGAGACCAAATTGCACAGAAAGCCAAGGCTTAAACAGGAGCAATAACTACTTCTAGGTCTTAATTTGAGCTAACAGAAAGCATGTTACAGGTAATTTCACAGGTAAAGTGTATATACAATTGTTTTACTGCTTAGTTTTCCTGAGCTACAGCAATATTTTTCATTTACCCTGAATATTTACCTGTGCAGAAACTGAGGTTAAGAAAGCCGTAAACAAATGAACATTTATTACACCTCACAAAACAGTTGCTTTTCACAACACTACCGGTATGATTTATCAAAAAGGAAAATACCCTTTCTTTTTTAAATATCACAGATCCTACAAATAGCCCTGAGAATTCTTTTTCAAAATTCCATAGATTCACATATAAAGCTGTGAATAAGCTTATCTTCCATATACTAGAAAAAAAAGTCTATTTTTAATAGCACTTCATTCCAAAAGTAGAAATGCTTTCAAAGGGTAGGAGCTGAGATGATCTGAGTAATTTGACTATATTTCAGGTAGTATACATGGGCTTTAAATCAGTACCAAAATAGAGATTAAACCAAGTCCCAGCCATCCCAAAGCCCTAGTTCAGTCTCTATTCCTAGTCTTAAAATGAAACATAATTCATTTTAGAACCATGGATTAAGGAAATGACAAATAATATAATAATGAAAAACTAAACGTGGTGTTTTCTAGGTGTAAAATTGTTTATATTTTTTGGGAGGGGGGAGTTAAATTTTTTAGCACAACAGGATTCCATTACCCCAAATAGAGTACTTCGCTATTAAATTTAGAATAGGCATATTTTTGCATGTACACATGGAGCAGGAACCCTGGGACAAAGCGACCATAAAGTAAGAGCAGTTTCTTAACACAATAAGTTTCCCACCAGTCATTTTAAAGGACATGATCCCAATTTAGAATCTGACCATTTTTTCCCAAATACACTTATAGACTCACATTTAACTTGCTTCTGTTATTTGATACCAATAGTCTGTTCTGGTGGCTGAAACAGTCCCCAGAAATCACTTTACTTTGTGAGCAATTAGTAGTATGCCCTGTGATACCAACATCATGCAAGTTCCCAGAATAATTCATTCCCCCTGAGGCAAAGTTCCTGCTTGCTATGGCCAGTGTATTAAAAAAAACAACTTTCCTTGCATTTTGAGAATCGCAGGGTGAATTCAGGTGTTTCCATGCAGCACTTTTGCCAAGCAACACTCTTGGGAACATCTCCAATCTCCCTAAAAGAGCAAGTTGCATACAACAAAGTAGGGAAAGGGCAGTTTCATAATAAAGAACTCCAGACAGAAGTTGAAGCTTCAGAGCTCAACCTTGTATTGCCTCAAACTTACTAACAGTTCAAAGGAAGTAGGTAGTAGTATTGGTGTTTTACACAGGCAAACAAACACAGAGTGGAAGTGATTTGCCCAAAGCAAGACTGGCAGCAAAGCCCAAGAAGCTAATCAAACACCATTAGTTTCACAGCATTAACAAGAACTGTGTTAGTTCAAACTTGTCAGACATTTCTGACCAAATGTATTTTGAAATTCACTTTTCTCTCCAACAGAAACCTTTCTCAGGCACATCCACATCTACTACAGCAGGCTAAACACTGCAGCTCATTAGGCTGTTATGGTTTGATCATGTGTGGTACATATAGATCCAAGTCCTATTACATACTGTAATATGTCTGTATCAACTCCACTGCACATGAAGTGGAAATACTCATTACCACAGAGGCTGAAGCAGACCCCTGTTTTAGCATAACCTTGGATAACTTCAATTAAATTTAATTTTTTTCAATTTGATTAAGACTTCTCCCTGTACCCCCTACTCCTGCTGGATAATACATGGTACAGAAGAGCTTTATACTGTTACAGCAATAAAGTGACCCCTATTCTCTTATTAGCAGAAGCCTGAAGCAACTTGTATGAGCAAGAATACAACACCAGCAATCCTCCTACACTAAAATATTTTCCGTGCCTCTTAAGTCACTTAAATTCTTTATTTTTAGACTCAATCTTCACATTGACAAAATCCTTAAATATAAAAGCTGCTCTGCAGAAAGTCTGGCACAATAGCTCTAAGATGGAAAGAGCTGCATTCAGCTCTACATAGTGAGCCTATTTCACCTACATACTTAAAGATAACTTGTCAACATTATTAATTATTTAGTGCCTCATCAAAAAGCACAATCAACAATGTATGTACAAGTTCCATTTTGCAAAAAATTATGCTTTCACATATTGCAGTAATATTAAGAACTATATCCATGTAGATTAATGACTAATGAAATTATGAACAACTGAGTATACAAAAAGCATGAAAATACTCTTTAACAGATGTTTCTACAGAACTTATTCTGTTGTCAGAGAGTCAGCCTAACACACTTGCTGCACAACTAAGTTACAAAAATGACTTCTTATTGTTCCCTTAATTTTGAAAAGTAATGAGCCCTAACTTGAGCTTCTAATGTTTGATTACGCAGAGTCTGTGTCTTTTATAACAATCTGCATGTGAATCACTTAAAAATATCCAGCTTCATTTAACATGACAGCTGAATAATTTACATGCTGATTGCTCTCAGTTTGAATACTTGGAATTTAGTAACACCTCCATCGTCCTACTTACCTGTTCTTACTTTAACAAGCTTAAGACAAAATGTATTTTAGTCAAATTTAATGGAATCAGTTTCAAAGCCCAATTAAATTTTAAGAAAGTATCTGGAAATGTGCACAATCTATTCAGTGAAACAAATAAGAAGAGCATTTTAATGAAGAGAATTCCCAAGCTTACCTCGGCTTGCAAAGCATCACAAATTTTAAGATATAATATGGTCCTACAAGCTTTGTATATATTTCCAAATGCCATCCTAGTTTGTGTATTAACTGATTTCAGTATGCTGAGTCTGTTTTGGTATCAGAGGACAGAACCTCTGAAAATCTTAATCACTGGATATCCTGTATTTTTTTCGTGCAATCTCTATAAGAGAAGACTGCCCTTCTGTAAATCCCAGAGGTTCTCAAGCAAAAGGGCTGCTGCATAGCTGAAAGATTTAAGTGGAAGTGAAAACCTCTGGGCTGGGTGAAGATATCCACCACAAGTCTTACAGTAATATACCTCAAGTAGTCATCTGTGGTAGTATAGTCTGAAGTCTACTTAGGAGTAAAAAAGTGAATTGGAGAAACCAAAGACTTCAGTGACTTTTGAATTGTGATCGATTGAAGATCAGTGGTAGAGCTGCTACACAGTGAGAGAGACTAAATAAAACTTTATCATTATTTTTCCTTCTTTTCAAACTGACCAGGTTGCAACACTGCCATGTCCATCTCTAGCCGTTAGACAGCTGTGGCCAGAGAAGATAATTGATTTGTTGGAAGAGAAAGCCAGTCTGTGCTAGAAAAGCTATGACTTTACATAGCTTCTTTACATAGATTCTTCTGCGAAATTGCTCTGATAGAATGCTTTTACAATTCATAGGGGATTTTTTTAGGCAGTTCCTTCTGTATCCCTTACAGCCTTCAGAAAGAAGTTGAAGAATCCTAGAATTAGCACGTCCCTTCCTCATCCACCTATAGATCACATTTTCAAAGTTTACTGGACATAAAAAGGATTAGAGAATGAATGCAAGAAAGAGAAAACTAAGACACTATATAAAGCAGGAAATTATAATACCTTTTTTTTGTCATACAAGCTTGGAATCTTTTGAGACAATAAATAAAAGTTAAAATTTTGTATCTGAAACAAGTCAGAAATAGAAAGGAGAAGTCCAATTTATCTATACTTATAAATCTTTCCTTAGACAGGATCACTTCAACATTAGAACTGTGAAGACCAATGCAACTCCTTGGGGAATTTTTGTGAAATAAATTAAAACTGAGACAGCAATTATTTATGAACATGTGCCTCATTGCTCCTTGAATCATTTCTACTAGTGTATATAGTTAACCTTAGGTTCCCAGAACACTTCGACTGATATAGGAAAAAAAACTCTACTCCCATGAGAAACAACACTTCACTATATTCCACCACTTAGATTTGTCATCTAAACGTAGTTTTGAATTGTTCTGGAAAACATTTCCTCTCATGCCTGTTTGAATATGCTACATTGCAAGACATGCTTTAAAGTATAGTTGAGTGAAATGATTGTTGAAAATCCTTGAATGTGTCAAACAACATTACAAAAGGATGCACTTATTTAATCTTGTGTAATAAACATGAACGTGGGAATGCACAGGCACAGAATACAGATGATTTTTAAAGCTTAAATTTCAAGAAAAGTGTTTTCCTGATTTTAGAGGAAAAGACTCTAATTCAAACAGATTAGTAATCTAGAACAAAATATAATTTTTATAAAATACTTGAAGTGCAAAGCATCTGGAAGAAACTTATGTTGTATTTCTACTAATAATCTTTATAACACTTGCCTTACAGTATAATAGGTTAAAACATTTCTCTCTTTCGTTACAGGTACAGTTATCTGATTTTGCAACTTGCCTGCCACTGAATAATACCCATATATCCTATTATAGTTTCCTGTAGGTATTAGAACCCCAGGCAGCCTGGATATATGAAATGATTTTAAAGAAATTTAATTCAAGTTTTAATCACTATTTTGCTTCCAACTTGTCTTTAAGGAAAAGCTACATGTAGATAGTAGGAACAAATAACTTTTGTCGTTTCTCAGTTTTGAGTAAACTAGAAGCCTACACACATGGACAAAACAAATTTCTTTTGGGGAATTATCCTTCGTGCATATCTTCTACAAAAATCTAACTAATAAAATCAAATGTATTTAAATGTTGACATTTATTTCATCACATATCTCCAAATTAATCCACTCAACTTTACATAAGTCTGAATCTAGTGTTTTTACAGTGCACAATACATCAAATCTGGAAGCAGGGAGATATACCCAGGAACATTTCAACAGGGGTTCAGGTCACAGTTGAAGCACTGTTTAAGAAAATTTTGCTGGTTGAGCCTCCATGATCATGTAAGCTGTTGCTATAACTAGTACTGGACAACACCAACTAAAAGAATAAATATGAAAATGATGACAAGTCACAGTTAAGAGATGATAACTGCTGACAGAGGAGGCTCCCCTTCAGATACTACTATCATCTTGAGATGATCTTTACCTGTATAAGCCACTGCCTTGCCAAACCATAGCACCACCTTGTTTACCATAAGGACCAAGAAACAGATTGCTCTATACATCACTTGAAAGCCTAGCCATGTCCACTTAAAGTGTCAAAACCACATTCACAGTATTTTCTCAACAACCTTGAAAAAAAGGCCTACATTTGCTGTATTGTAAACATCACCCTCATAAACAGGTTTTAGATCAAAAATGTACACATGATAATTTTCCTGTTCAGCACACCAACTGACCTGTAAGACAGATGAAACAAAGATAACTCCAGTGGATGTGTAATGGAACTTGTAAGAGTTCAAATACCAAATATCCACATATTACTTTTCACTTTATCTGAAAGTGACTCATTTATTTCTACAATAAGTGGAATATATTTGTTTGGACTTTTTTTCCAATATGCCTTTAAATCTTTTAAACTGGATGATAAATTCCAAGTGAACATTTCATTCAGCATAAAATCAGAGGACTGTCAAAACGAAGCATTTTCTCCATATTTGCAAAAGAAAAGCTGGGTTGTTTGCTAATCTTTTCCTTTCCCTCTAAACTGTACCAGCATAGGATAAAATCATTATGTGGCAGGGACCTCATATTCCAATAGGCTTCATTTATAGCTTAGCTTGTTATGCATAGAACCTAGAGTATATTTTTAGTTTTTAATCGCATTAGTGGAGCTTGGTTAAACTTGGACATTAAAACTGATTGTCATCCTCAGACAGCACAGAAATCTTTCCAGTTTAATGTTTTGATAAGCAGGGAAACATCTAAGAGTGCCTCAATTATCAGCTTTTTACATTAAAACTCCATGGAATTCCATATACTTGGAGTGAAAATCCTATCTCCTGAGACCTTTACCCCTCTGCCTGACGATTAGCTTTTCCCTCCCTGAAGCTGAAGAAGCTTTATGTTCTTGGTAACTCCTGTTGTTTTGGATGGGGAGTTAGTTTTTCCATTGGGATAGTATTTTTATGTTACTTGGTACACATGGATCTCCACCACCTCAGAAAGAGCTTATTCATCACACACAAGATATTGAAAGTTCATGGAGATAAAGAAGACAGTTGTCTTAAAATAATAGGCATTGCATTGCTGATCTCTCACTTCCTTAGACTGTGAAGTATGGGTAGGAAATGGGCTGACATGAATCCATTCGTATGAAGAGAAAGTAACAAAAGGGGGAAGCTTCATCTATTTAACCGGTTCTATGAAGTTTCAAAATCACATACCAAAGGTCTCACAAATTTCCATTTAGACAATTATCAAAAGACAATTTTATATAACGTACTTTCACTTCATGTCCTGGGTAGATGTTGATACAGTAATTATGTAGCTGCAAAAGTTAAATATTTGTGTCCCCAGGCTGCTAAAAGATAACTCAGCATACTCTGAGTAGACCATCTTTCAGTGAGTTCAGCCTAGGTTACCATAATTACAGTAAGTGACAGTGGCAGAATTACTGGAAAAAGAAAACACAACTTGATGCTCAGCAAAAACTGCTGTTCCTCTACATATATTTCAGAAGACTGTCAGCATCTTGTAGTCTACTTTTCTAATATTTGTCTTAAGACACATTTCTTAACTCTAAAACCAACATGTAGAGATGCAAAAAGCATTTGGAAGTTATGTGTATTAATAAACAATGTATTTTAAAGATAACCTAGAATCTAGTGTAGCCTCTGAAGAAGTTTTCAGGTGAATTATAAACCATTATTAAACTAAAAACATACTGCCGCAGTGTAATCCCAAATACCGCTTTCAGTGGTAGAAAAGGCAGACTGCCTCATGTAAATCATTGCCAATATAAAAATATACCAGTAATTATGGAATATTCTAGAAATAATTTTTAGTGTCCTAAAAGCTTTAAGTTAATAAGAAAAAAAAAAAACTTCTGAAATTAGCTCAGCTAAAACTGTAAAGCTTTTGAAAAATATAAGGTGTATTTGCTTTGCAATTTACATTCACGTATAAGTATTCACATTAACTTTCATTGATATCTGTATGCACAAGCTGTTGATAAGCAGCATCTTATGAAAAACTCCATTACTTGTGGACAAAATCCAGCACCACTCACCAGCTCGGTAATGCAAGGTCATTCTAATTACCTTTTCCAAACTTTATTCTCCCCTCTGTGGCACTAGTAATCATGAGGACACTTTGAAATGCTGATACAGCATTATACTGATTTATGTTGAAATATGCTGTATTTAATGCTAATCACTGGAGAACTGCATATTGGATATTTGCTGAGGTTACCCTTAAAATTACATACTATGAACAAGGAAGTCCTCCACACCTGAGGGTTTCATAAGTAGTGCTTCCTGTTACTAACACTGGAGAATGTAACAAATAGTTTCCAAAAAGATCAGCTATTGGGCTAGTTTTCCAAATAAATGAGTAAATAATAAATAAATCAGTAGCTAGTGATTACTTGTGGTTCCTTGGTGCAGACCAACCACAGGAAAAGACACTTTTGTACTTCACATCTCATGCTTTGTACTATTGAGCATCAAGGCAACCATCTTTTCTGATCCCCTGACTTCATACGTTTCTTCATCCATCACCACGTGCTAAAAGGTAAAAATGCACTCCACCAGTTTAAGGTCACAAAAATATTTCCCATTCTGAAAAAAGTTGAAAAATTCCGGACTGTTTTGCATATAACCATTGGGATGCTTTAGGGAAAGCACTGTCAGATGAAGAGATCAAAATCTCAATCTAACTCAACATTGTGGCTAATGGCTGAGCATTAGAAATGACAACTAATACACTGTAGCATGATTCCCATAATTGTTATTCCATCACAAAGGGCTTCCAGAAGGGAAGCTGCATTTTATATGCATTTTTACTACAGCAATCTGAAAAAATGTTATTTTTTTCCTGTGGTAACACTCATGTGCAGTGAATCAACTGTCTGTATTGCCCAGCAAATTATCCTCTTCCCCTCCCTGCAATTTGGCCTAAAGTAGATATCAGAAAATATATATCATTCTTGCCTCAGTGCTTTCCCAACAGTCATTTGCATTTAGAGCCTTTTCTGATTTGGTAATGTTTTTTAGTTTTGAATTTTGTCTTAATTACCTCAAAGCTCTTAGGGCAAAGTTTCTTTTATGCTAATCAGCACATGGCAACAGAAGCAAAAGCTGGTATTAATTTCAAATTTTATAGCTAATATTATGAATGCAATACATTTGTGTCCCATTCAATTTTACAGCCAGCAGTGACTTTGTTGGTACGTGTAGCCCTTCCAAAAACAATGTCTTTTGAAAATTTCCATTGATTTATTTGTTCCATTCTCCCTTTTCCTGATAAGGAAGATATTTTATGCTAAACCAGAGCAAGTTCATTTGTAGTAGCAAATTGCTTTTATGTATAAAGCTATGAGTAAGAACATTCAAAATATGAATTCACTATTGTTTACCTACTTGATTTAGTGACCAGTGCTTTTCCCTCCTGCTATATCTCTACAACACTAGGTCAACAAATAAGATTTTTAGAAATTTGCTATATGTAAGCTCTGTAGTAGCTTCATTCCACCTTATGTGAAGATAAAAAGCCACATTATTATATTTCACTTCAGTTTATTTGACACAATTTCCCTGTGACAAAACATCACGTTTTCCTTAGCTAGGAAAAGGTTTTCTTGTTAGCAGAGTGACTGACTGCTCAGCTTTAGTCAAGACCTAGACACAGAGACCCTCAGAAGCACATTTAAGCTTCAAGCCTGAACCCTCATCTCTTAAGTGACCAGAAGGGCAGCTGTAATAACCAAAGCTTATTTGTTTACTTACAGAGTAAGAGTTGTCCTCTTACATAGGGCATTTATCCCTAACTAAGGGGCTTGGAACTTGGGAACCTATCCCAAGGCACATGCAAAAAGCAGTTGCACCACTAGGTAAATGTGTATTCATCAGAACATCAAAACATACAGAAGCATTTACATGGTGGACTATTTTGCTTGTGGAGGGGACCTACTTTCAGTCCAATAAAAAGTGAAAAAGGCTTACAGAAGAATGAGCTGCAAGAACAATTCATCTCATTCACTCCCTGTCTCTTTGAAAGAAGTTCAGTTTTAAAGCAAAGAAGAAAAATGTTGGAGGCAAATAATGGTTGACAGATGTGATTCAGTCTTCAAACCATAGACAGCCACTATATAGTCTAGAAGCACCTATACCTGAAATATTTTAAGTTAGCAATCATACAAGGATTCATATTGTTAGTGATCTCGAAAAATACACTCTCAGCAGACAGGAAGGTATTTCACTTTCAACAGCTATCATATGCCATATCTATCTATCTAGATATACACAAGTATGTTTTATGCACGCCAGATGCATTCCTCAACATTTGGTTTACTTTTGCTAGAGTCAACTGAACAAAGTACCAGGGAATTTGGTAAAAATTTTATTCCCATTAGGACATGAACTCAGTCCTCCTAAGACAGGTAACACTTTATTCTCTATCCCATTAAAGTTGCAGCGAATGAGCAGCTTTTTGAAGGAAACTATACCAGTGGCTAAAATAATCAAGGTATATATTACTACAATTCTGATATTTAGACCAACTGATCTTCTAAAAGTATCTTTTATGCTTTCATTTTCTTTGATCTACCAACAAGCTTTTTGTTTGTTCTTCCAGCTTAATGTGTTCTGTGCTAGTTGAAGAGCCTTTACTTATGACTCATTTGTGGAGGTAACCCTTGAAATCATGTTTCCCATACAGTCATCATTTTGATTACATGCTAAAAATGCTTCTTAATGCAAAAAAAGGCTAAACTCCCCAAATCTACAAGCATCATGCATTTATCTCAAAACTCATCTGGTTGAATAGTATGATAGACTCTCTTTCAGTTACTGTTTTACTCATCTATGTGAATTAGAGTACACCAATTACTTTATATCTGAAAGGAAAATAAAAAAAGTGGTCTCAAAAAATATTTAATTTTCTGTAATTTAGGAAGTTTTTATTTAAATATCGCAGATTCCAAATAAGGACTTGGGTTTCTGCACTCTGGGTCTACCTGTATCAACAGGCTTTTGAACTGTGAAAGCACAATACACAGGTTACTCTGGAAGAAAGAGGAAAAAAGCACTCTGAAAATATCTAATGGATTATTCAGTTTCCTAATATTTTAGAGATGTACAAAGGCACATTCATGTCAACACCATGACTTTCACCTTAGCAGCTCTTCGTCCTTGAAATCATCTTTGTAATTTCTTGTTGGTAATCAAATCAATACTTTTCAAAAAAAAAAAAAAAAACAACCAGAAATCCCACAAAAGTTATTTTCCCACCCTCTAACTCAAGATGAGCAAACCAAACAAAAAACCAAACCTTCACAAACAGAACTGAGAAGTACACATACACACACAAAAAAAGAAAAAGAAAGAAAAACAGGGAAGTAACAACAGCCATTAGAATTTTCAGAACAGACAGAACTTCAAAACAGAAGATACAAGATGAAATAAAATAAAAACTTTCTTAATTATTTTACTAATATATTGCACTAATGCTAAATTGCACATTTTAAAAAGATGTTTCTATCTAAATTTGGAACTTTAATGTTTCCCTTTCCAGGGAATATAGTTATTTTTCTTTAATTTTTTTTTAGGTCTTTTACTGATCAAACTTCCATGAACCCACTGATTTTTTGAGAGATTTTGATCATATTACAGTCTCTTGCTTTCCCTTCATATTTAAATATAAGGCTGCTAATTCAATCAAAACCAACTATTTACAGTCTTGTATAATATATTGAAAATGCAATATCCCATCTAGTAATAAGCCTTCTCCAGTGAAACAATGAATGTGCATAAGAACAGTCCATCTACAGAGATGCCCAGATAACAGGCTCCCTGCTGTTCTTCATCTCCTTCAAGCCATAGGGTATTCCTACAATTGCAAGAAACATAGCTGAACACAGAAAACATAAATAAAAGTTACCCCTAATCAGCCGAGCAAGTCTCAAAAGGGCTTTTAAACAACATGTGTTAGAATAGTTGAGCTTTCAGAATAAAGTACGCATGGGCCTCTAGATGTAATCAGAATTGGTGAAAGAAGTGGACTGAATAGCTTCGCTATTTATTCACTATCTATTATTTTGGACTATGGGTTGGACAGTAGAATATATTCCTGAAAAGTCACCAAAAATACTAACACATAATAGGACTTTTTAATTGAGGGAGTGAGAGTCAAAAAAACATATTTCAGTATTTTATTTAGAATAGCAATGGAATCGTCCCATTTTACCCAATTGGTAGAGATGCAAGTGATTAAACAGAAAATAGATCTTTCTTTGCAAGATCAAATACTGTCTCTTAAGCAACTACTATGAACCTTTAAAATTCATTTGCCCCTATGTTGGAATAAAATATCATCTGTACTTCTAGCTGATACTAAATTCTTTGACATTTCTTCACTGCTTAGTTGAGAAGCAAATTATATGCATTGGCTTAATAATATCACAGCATGTGGGGTCAAAGAGATTGACCAGTTAAAAATAAAAGCAGGTATCAAGGAAAAAAAAAACAACAAAAACCAAACCAAAACAACAAAACTAAACAGTTTACCACAAAGCTTTAAAATGAAAGCCCAATTCTTCCTATTGATTTCTCTAGAAATCAAATCCCAAGTTTTCTTTGGAAGACACTCAACTGTTCCTCCAGACCCAGTCTTATTTCAATTGAACAAATTAAAGAAACCTCAGAAAACCCAAACCTGAGCACCCTCAGCAGATTTCAAAAAATAACATCATGTGATGAAAAGCAACCATTTTTCCCCACAGAGACCAGACACTCATCAGGAAGAAGTTTAAACAATTTTATGATGATCAGGAGAGATGCAGTTGGCATTTATTTAAATATTTATACAGAATCCTTCAAAAGTACATTGCTGCTTTCACTAGAAATAAATAAAAAGCTCTAAAAACAAGCCCTGTAAAAAGAAATTGACCAAGGAAAGATTATAAAGAGTTTCCTAAAATGTTTCATCCTACCCAGCTGAAGATCTTTATACTGAAAATTAAAGCTGATTCTCCCTTCAAGATCACCAACTCTCCCTTTACTTAAAAGAATAGTGAAAAAATGATGCAACATCTGTGTCAACTTGTACATACACCAAAATTACTGGAGGTAAGTTGATTTAAGAGTACTCAATTTATCTCTTAAAAGATTTAATTAGATCTCAGTTCATTGTACCACAGCTTGTAGAGGTGGAAGATGAGTATAATTGTTTCTGATAACTCACAGATAGAGATGAATTTAGGAAAGGAGGTAGGGACTTAACACTATGTTCAAAAGCAAATAACCAAAAGTAGCTTTAATACAGTTTTGTAACGACACTGATTGTTACAGACCCCTCCAAATACTACAGGGTTTACTCTTCTGATCTTGTTCAGACATTGCCCCAAGCTATGGTGTCCTGAGGTCATAAAAGCCCTCTAGCAGCATCACATTCTGCTTCTGAGTCCAAGACTGTCTGTCTCCCTCCAATAATCCTTATTCAATATCTAATGAAAACTGAAGGCAAAGTGGAAGCTAATAAAAGATATAACCCTCCTAAATCAATCCCTTGGTAATAAACACAGCGAGTGATGTAAATTTACTTTTATATTCAATCTTACAACAGGTGTGTGTTCAAAATTCATTTACAAAGGACATAAAGCCTTAATGTGGATAGCAATTTCACATTGCATTGTTTTGCATGGAGACTGTTAAAAGCTGTTAAGAAAAGCAGTCTTTATGAAAGACAATGAAGTCTTTTTTTAAATTATTGTTGATGGCACTCAGCCACTTATTTTCAACCCTGGCTGCAAAAACCCAAAGCAATAACCTAGAAATAGCTGAGCATGAACTATTTTTGTACCTTTGTTCAGTCTCTCAGAACACTGACTCATTTTCCATCTAACATATTAATTTTCTGCTTTTCTGGTCTCCTGTTATCCATTAAAATATAATAAAGCTCACTGTAAAGGTATAGTAACCCTTCCACTTCAGTTTCTAATAGTTTTAATAACTTCCAAAAATTGTTTCATAAACACAATTATACCATTCAATGAAAACACTGAGAACTACAACCAACTGAAATGGAGGCCTTTACTTCAATTTGGTTTTCCTTCTTGGGAAAGATAACTAAATAGTCTGAGCAAGAGCCATCTTATCCGCTGAGAGAACCTACTTCCATATTTCAGCACTGGCTACACAGTGGGTGGCCATAACGGCCTCCTAGAACACATTCAAAGTAAACATCAAAGACTTATAAAGAAAACTTCTTCATTAAAAAGAAATTATAACACCTAAGCACTTACTGTTACTTCCTGGCAGTAGAATCTATGTTCTCAACAAAAGCATGAAGCTATAGTTCGAAGTTATTGCCTGTTAAGAAGTCAAAACAACATAAATATATTAATTTAATATAGAATAAACTTTGAATTGCAGAAGCTAATAAGAAACTTTTCATACTATAAATAAGAAATATACCCACAATAAGGTCTATGTTTCTCCCCTTCTCCCCTCCCCACATGAATTAAGAATCATAAATGCAGGACAAGTAGAAATTATGTCTTTATAGAGACATTGTCATAGAATGAGCTAACAAATTCTGCCTTGGGACCATAGAAACACATTCAAAACATGCACAAACAAAAACCTAATGGAATGAAAAATAAGCTCTAATACTTTCTAATACTTCAGCAGTAGACACAAATAACTATAATATGGACATATTCACGTCTAACTGGCAAATTAAATAGGACTAGATACTGAAGACATACATTAGATATAATTCTGCTGACTTCATACATTGAAACTGAGATAATGGTATCTCCTGTTTATCACTTATTCCAATGGACTTATCAAGTGTATCAGATTTGAGAAAAATGTAAATCTGATCATATTGTTAAGGTTCATTCTCATGTATCAGCTACAGCCAGTGATTAAATAGCATAAAATGAGTTTCTTACATTGGTATATTCTAATTTTGACATAAAAAAAAGGGATTTGCAACAGCAGAAAGAAACAGAAAATCAAATCAAAATACATTTTCATATGATTCATTCAATCTTACAAGTAATCCTACTTGTATTTTCTCTTCTATATATAGAAATAACAATTTCTAGTAAATGATATAACAAGTAACATCTATGGTATTATATATTGACAATGTCAGGCCTTTAGGATTCATGAAAGTAGTTATGTCCACAGATGTTTTCTAAATTAGAAGTTGTCGCCGAATTCTTAGTGTGACTCCTTACATGCTACAGGAGAATGAATAAAACATGTCCATGTGCCCTTAGTTATTAAGATCCTACAATTATGGAAGCAATATAAAGATAAAAAGTTGCCATTTCAGGTTATAATAATCTTTCAAAGTAAATATGTATTTGCACCCATACAAACATAGTTTCAAGTACTGTTCCATTTTCCCCTTTCTCCATAGATAAGCTCTATGATTCTTAAGTAGAATTATATTTTGTTTTAAACTCTACCAGCATTTTACATACTTCATATATCATAAAAGCTGAGATTTAATACTAAAGGCAAGACACAGATATTCTGCAAAGAAACACCTTTTTTGCAGGTTTATGAAGAAAGTAATTAAGAACAAACTGCTTGTTTCATTTCATGTGGCCTCCAGATCAAAGTGGGGAAAAAGTAAATTATACCAGGAAATCTTTAGGAAAAAAAAAAAACCATCCAACCAAGTTTAGAACAGCAGAACTTTGGGCAAGTCTTGGCAAATTTGTATGATAATATTCAATAAAAGTAATAAATTGCCCAGCAATAAAGCAATGATATAAACCCCTCTATTTTCTTCCAATATAAGAAAAACAAGAAACAAATACCAAAGTGAAAGCACATTTTGTCCATTTAAAATGCTAATATTATGCAAAAGTAGTCTTCTTAAACACTGGAGATATGAAGACACCTTTTTTTTTTTTACAGGTTGAAAAACACATAATATGTAACAAGTCACATCACACAATGTTTTTTTACAATATTACTCAGTAGTATTCACACCACGCAACTTGGACAACTTAAAGATCACTGTTTCCAGATTTGTCAGGTCATTAAACCAGGAGATGTTCTGGAACATTTTGATATGCCCGAATGCAAGATAAACAGTTTCTGTCTCAAAGTTTAGTGGTTCTATTTGTTTGCTTCTAACATTCTCACTTAACAGAGTTAACTATTATTCTGAGTCAAGAAAAAGATTTAATTCAATGTGTGAGTTAAGAAAGGATAGCCTTAGTTCTCCATGATATTAGCAATATCTGCAACAGAATTCTTTGGTTTCTCTCATTTCCTACTTCCATTGTTAAAAATATTAATTCAAATATATTTATATATATACACAAGTCTTTACTAACAAAATGAGAACAAGAAAGCCTAGAAACTGAGTATGATCCGCTGGTACAATAATGAGTTTGGTTTATAATTATGTTTCTTAGTTTAAATAAACCTTTGTTCCCAAATAAAAGCTTCCTGCATGAATAGGAGCAGTGTAACATCAAAACTGTGCTAAGCAGAGATTAAAAAAGAAGTTTAACAGGTACTAAAAAGTGTTTTAATTTCCAAACATCACTGTATTGCCTTGAACAAGAGTATTGATACCTCGCAAAGGTGCTTATGCCAGAAAAGATGCTGGACATTAAACTCAGAACTCAACTTGTTCAAAATTGACAACTTTGAACATGTCTCCTGGTAAGCCAGTGGCAGGGAAGAATTGAGTTCTCCTTACAGTCCTACACTGACAAGGCTTCAGACCTGCAGCAGGCATGACAGTAAATATCTTTTACTCTACTTATTAAGAAAATCACTGCCAAAGCTTTCCTTGTTTGTCTCTTTCAGTAAAATTCTGACCCAGTGAGTGTAATTGTATTTCCTACTGGACTGTGTTATAGACTTATGTCATACAGATAGATACTTTATTGTATCAAATGAAAATTTAAAAAGCTGACAGCCAATAATCCAGTAAACTATATGGAAATCCAACATAATTTAAAAGCACTCAAGTGGCATCCACTTTGACTGCACCCATGTGGAAGAAGTACCCGATTAGATGATACACATGGTTAAAGTAGGATAACAGTTAAACTAGGATTAGGGAACTAGAATGTGTGCCAAATTGTTATTCCCCCACAACCTGATAAAAAGACTAGACAATCTTATAAGCAACACCAAATTACACACAAGGAGTAGAAGACTCTCACCCATGAGTGGCAATTCTATATTTTCTCAAAGGTAAGCTTGAATTCAGTCTCAGTACTAGTACTTCATGTGGCAGACACTGAAGGTATACAGTTCAGATAATCATGGCTCATTCTGTCATTACAAAACACAGCTCTGCCAAAGAGTGACAAATCTGTGTAGAGCTGTAAAAATAAAGCCCCAAATCCCACAACTCTTATTGTGTAATTCAACATTCTTCAAACTTTGCGAAATTAATAGTACTAGGACATTTCCAGGTTACCTTCTTTCACCTCCTGAACCCTTTGATTAAGGCATGGAAGTTGAGGTTTGCTCTCTGTGGATGTCAAAGACCATTTGTCTGCACCTCTTGACACAAAGATATATGTACACATATACACATATATACACACACACCACAACCAATTGCTCTGAGACCACATCTGGACTCCTCCTCCTCAGAAAGAAAATTTGAGTTCTACACCAAGGGCAGTATTAATTAAAGTGCAAATTTTAAAGACAATCTTAACATTACTGACCAGAGGCACAAGTTCAGTTCTACATGTAGGTGAGTGAGCTAATCATTAAGCAATCTGACAAAACAAAGCTTACCTACAACAAAATGGAGCAAACAGCAGGGTCTATACATACATCTGTACATTACATCTAAGGGCTTACATATTGATGAACATAATTTATATAATCTGCAAATACACTGGAGAGTAAAAAAACCTAGATCACTTATGGAAGCTAATTTTTCTAAACTGCTATGTTTAAAAGATAGATGGCTGTAAATTCATTTCTTTTTTACCACACAGTAAATGCTATTTCTTTACAATGCTGACTGTAAATACCACATTTTTCATTTCCCCTTTAAGAAAAGAAAGAACAATTGAAAAAAAAAATAAAAGACCAAAAAACCAACAAACCAAACAGAATGATAAACTCATTGAAAAGTTTGTGGATAGGCTGAGGATAGCTGATCGAAATCTATTAAATCAGAAATGCTCTATTTGCTCTATTTACTTTTTTTTTTTAGTTATTTTTCATAAATTTTATAGATATTTCTGTTTAAAGAAAAAAGATAGTCATCAGCATATTTTGTTCCCTAGGTGTTTTCTTCCTTTTTGTTGTTTTTTAAATTAAATTAGCAGATGCTTATTTAATGATGGTTTAATGATGGGTGTTTCTCTTCTTTAGTCAGGTGGAAGGCAAGGTAAAAGCATAACCAAAAAATAACCTTTAAGAACAAAATCAAATATTCAACTTCGGAGTAAGAATTTTCTCCTTTCTTATACCACATAAAAATCTAAACTGTACACATCTTACAGTGCAACAAATCTGTGTATTTGATCACTAGCAATAAAAACAAACTAACCAACACAAATCAATAAAAAAAGAAAAAAAAAATTGGGATATTTCCTCCAAAACCTGAAAATAACATTCCATCAACTAAAAAAAAGCAAACAAACTATGGGAAATTACAGGCTGAATGGTAAGACTTTATTCTCATTTTTAAAATACATATCCTCCAAAATAATTGCTTTTCACAGCTAATGACAATGGAACCTGTGCAACAGAAAACTGTGAGACTATTGGAGGCCTGTCTGCTTTGAAGAAAGATCAGGTATTAATTATTAGCATATCCAGCCAGTGATGAGCTACATTTTATTATTTTTGAATCGTTATATCACAAATTGCTCGCTGACCACGTAACATGGAATGCAGAGTGCAACACAAGACCTGCAACATGTTGGTACAGATGCAGCAAGCAGCTATTTACTGGCAAGGCAAATGGACATGATGCATTGCTCTAACATAACAGATCAACACATTTGTAAGAGACTGACGCAATGTTAATTTTAATTAAACGGCCAGACTATTTCCAGGACAGAAACCAACATAAGGAGAGAAGTGAAAAGACTGAACACGTCTGTGAGATTTGGGCAGACTGAAGAGGAAAACTGATTGAAACCCCTCACTGTCCCTTGTTGACATGAGAAGAGTGGACTCCTGGAGACGAGAGAGGAGACTTTCAACAGAATCTTATCCTGACTATACCAAAGCTATTTCTTGATTTTTACATTTTATAAGCCTTGTAACTAACATTGAGAACAGTCCTACCTGCCAAGTACACCTTCCACTTTAGCTCAAACCTAGTAGTGCCACACACACGCCCCCTTAGTTTCAGCTCCCTGTGCTAGGTAGAACCGGCACCAGAGAAACTGAAGCAGGCAGAAGTATCTGCCAGTGACTGGCAATTATAAAGGGCTGACAGGGCTTGAGATACCAAAGTGCACACGGCATTCTGTTCTGACAGGTTTGAAACACACTGTAAGCAAAAAGAATTAACCACAGAATAATCAATTCCTTTCTTCATGTCTGCTACTGGCAGGAGCTTTCTCGCCCTATACCTTCTGACCAGCAACGTATTTTACATGTGGGCATAACCTGTGGCTATAAAAACGTACACACAAAAACATGTAGAATAAGCATAAGTATATCCATATCAATTCAAAGTTGTTAATTAATGGTTTATTAATTCTCTTTGAGTCTGAAGAGATATTTAATACTGTTGGGAAATCCCTTCCCATAACAACGGTAGGAGCACACTTAAGAACAAAAGCAGGAAAAAAAAATACTGTTTTCAGGAACATGTAAGGATGAACTATATCTAAAAAGCAGTAATAAAAACACATAAGAGCCATCAAAAGAGTTCTATAGAAATCAGTTTTTATATGGTGAATCATAAAGAGGTGAAACTTTTTTATTATTCATAGGCAATTTATCACATTTATATCAGCAGCAGTACGTTCCTATGTGATAGGACACTGAAAGGAAAATTTCATTCTATTTCTGACTCAATACAAGCTCCACTTGTGCTTCAGTCATATTTTACATCTACGCATTTAATACAGTCCCTCAGTTCATTCACAAAAGCTCAAATACAGGGACAGCAAGAACCTGAAATGACCGGGTAAACACTTCTTGTGTTTTTCTGAAAATATACACATTGGCAAATGGGAACAACTAAAACTGAACAAACAAATCCAAGCAAACTGGACAGAAAAACACAATTTTTGAAATAAACCTTTATCTAGAAAAGGGCTTGGAACAGCAAGCACATCCTTCATACAACACAGCAAACTGCAGAGTTGCATCTCCTGAAGGTTATTGACTCCCAAGTCATATATTAGCACAAAAACCTCAGTACAGAACTGTACCTGACCTAACAAATCCTACATTTCAGGGACAAAGCTTATATTACTGCATACCCATCACATCACTAAGGAAGATGTATTATCATTATGCAATATAATCCTATCAAGCTGCACTGCACAGAATCATCAAGATGCAGGAATTGAGACCAGCAGCAGCACACATACCCACACTACCTTCCACTGCGTGGTATCAATATTATCATCCTGTGTTGGGGTGTTCTTTGTCTTGCGGTCTTGTGCTTGGGGGTTTTTCTTATCTTTTTTGGGGGGGACAGTTTTGTCTTTTTTTTTTTTTTAGAACCTGGTACAAATGAAATCTTGAACCCACCTGTACCATTAAACATACATAATGTACCACAACACCCTTCCTTTTTTCCCCTGTCTTTCTCCTAAACCACATCTACTGTATATGCATCTGCTATTGAGAGTGCATGAAGTAGAGTAAGGACCAAGTTTATGGTTTGTTTTCCCTGAGATTTAATGTTTTAACCAGTACTCTGTTCCCAGAAGGAAAAAGAGTCTTCAGAGGACAAGACTTCAAAGACTGTAAGTGAAAAGAACCTGTTCAGTTCTAAAGCAAGGAGCCATTAAAGTTCCCATGGTGGGTTGACGCTGGCTGGGTGCCAGGGCCCACCAAAGCAGCTCTATCACTTCCTTCCTCTGCTGGGCAGGAGAAATAAAATAGAATGAAAGTCTCATGGGATAAAGTCACGTATTGTCTCTGTCACTCCTTCCTCCTCTGGAGAAGGACTCCTCACACTCTTCCCCCACTCCAGTGTGGGGGTCCCTCCCACAGGAGACAGTCCCCCATGAACTACTCCAAAATGAATTCTCCCCAAGACTGCAGTTCTTCAGGAACTGCACCAGCATAGGTGTCTTCCATGGGGGGCAGTCCTCCAGGAAGAGACTGCTTCAACATAAAACACCCATGGGGTCACAAGTTCTGCCAGGAGCCTTTTCCGGCAGGGATTCTTCTCTTCATGGGTTCAAAGGTTTGCCAAGAGCCTGCTCCAACATGGGTATCCCACAGGGTAACAGACTCCTTCAGGCATCCCCCTGCTCTGGTGGAAGGTCCATCATGGGCTACAAGTGGATCTCTGCTCCACCCTTGACTCCCATGGGCTGCAGAGGCACAGCTATCTCACCATGATCTTCATCACAGATTGCACGTGAATCTCTGCTCTGGTACCTGAAGCGCCTCCTGTCCCTCCTTCTGCACTGACTTTGGCATCTGCAGAGCTGTTTCTTGTACGTATTCTCACTCCTCTCTCAGCAGATCCATCTTGGAGCTGGTTGGCACCGGCTCCATGAGGTATAGGGGAACTTCTGGCAGGTTCTCACAGAAACCACCCCTGTAGCCCTGCCCCTTCCTCTATGTCTTTAAAAAAAAACAGCCCACCACTACTTTAAAATAAAATTTTAAAGTATTGATGATTAAATAATACTTCTGGAAAAAAAGTTTCTACTGTATAAGTTATAGATCTATAGTGTGTCATTTAAAACAGGGTTACAAGAAGCAGTATTATGGTTAGCAATAATTAGTGGAAAATAGGAGTGAGAAGGTGAAAGTTCATCTTCTAAAAGCATAAAAAAAAAGAACACTAAGAAATTTCTCTTTCACTTATCATGTATCTGACATTTACAAAAGGGTGCCTATGTCGTTGGAAAGTTGATTTTTCTTTTAAAAGAGTCTGAAATAAGATTTCTCATAGGAAGACTAATTGGTGTGATCCAGCTTTCTGTGCCCACCACTTGTTTTTCATAACTTCCAAAGTCAAGGACATAGCTATGAATTGGTATTTAATTTTATCACTTAAGCTGCCTTTAAAAAAAAAAGTCTCATTTACAGTTAGCTTTCTAATTCACACTTTCAGGTTTTTCCCCACACTTCAGCCTTCCTCCTACCAAGCAAATACTTGTTGACCAAGTGGCTTTTACCAGACTGAGACATCAGCTTATTCTGAAGTTTCCATATTATATACCTGCAGTTGGAAGTTCAGCCCCCCCAAAAATCACATCCTGTTAAACACACTAGCTTCTTGCAAGTTTTCAAATAGACTGGTTTAGAACATAGTCATGCCTGAGCAAAGAAATCTATCTTTAACATTTTATACATTAGTGAATTTCAAGTGCGTCACAGGAGAAAACATGGTTTAGTAATTTGTTTCAGCAAGTACAACTAGTTTGCTAGTAATTAGAAGAAAGACCTTTAGAAGGGAACTGGCCAAGTATGTCATTCTTTTGCTTCTCACCTTAACAAACTCTCATTGAGAGATATATAATAAGAACAGAATGAGGTAAGACAAGAAGATGAGATGTGGGGAAATGGGAATAGAAGAAAATTACACTGATGGAATTGGAAGGAAAGGCAGAAGTGAACAGTGATAACAGAAAGTGCTCAATGAGAAGACATCAAAATACATGAAAAATTAAAAAATATATGATAATGAAAGAGTTAAGCAACAACAGAAAAATGGACTAGATTAGGTTTCAGCTGGAAAGAAGGGAGAATGTTACAGGGCACAGCTTAATACAGTGCAAGAATAGAAAGCATGGTAAGAATAGTAGTTGAAGAATCAAGCAATAGCAGCAAGACTCCTCATGCTTCATCTACTCGTAAAGGCTCAGAGTTTGCAGCTCTGAGAGAAGGGAACTGTTCCATAGAGCTGCCCAGCTGGGGAAGGACTCCTGTAGCATCCCTCATTTAGAGCTATATTTATTATTTGAAAAAATACTGCATGGAGTAGGCCAGCACAAGTTGCAGAAACATGGCCTTTAGCTTCTGTGACTGACCCAGAAGCACATCTGCCTGTGCTGGTTTTCATTTACAGTTACTTTGCTATTCCCAAAACATTTGTTGGCTCAACAGAACAGGCTACCAGTTACTACACTATGGCAGGGAGGGCAAATTAAGAGCACCTCACCTTCCTCCCCATACCGACTTCCCCTCTTTGCTATACCCAACATTTCAACGCAAACTGCCATCACTTGCCTTAGACTACACAAAGCCAAGAATGTGTTCAGACTGCTCCTGTCCTGAGCCATTTCTACTTGGCATGCCTCACTTGGTAACACATTTTTTGTCAAGGTCTTCTGCAGTTTCTTCCCCTCTACCAGGACTAGCAGGGAGACGGGATAAAAGAATAGGGGGATGCAAACCTTCCTCTAAGATTCTTCAGGATTTATATACTAAGTTTAACAAAAGAAAAGTCACCTTATGTCACTCCACCTCTTTTCTTCACACAGAGTGTAAGACTGTATTCAAGCACTTACATTTATCAGCCAAGCCCACACCCACCTAGGTCCAGAATCATCCAGGCTCTCTCTGGTCTTCTGCTCCACACCTTGGAAATGCCTTGTTGCTCACAGGCCATCTGCTGCTAGGGCACAAGGTGTGTAGCCCTGGTCTTTTGTGCTGACTTTACAGGAGGAGCATCGAGGCTTTTTGAAGGGTTTTTTTTTCTCCCTTGGTCAAAAACACCTACTCTCACAGTTCTTATATTAGCAGAATATGGTGCCTACTTCTTCCAATTCCTTTTCTAAATTTCTCTATTTTTCCTCTCTGGTAGTTGAGATTCTCCTCCATTTTGTGGCCTTCTCCACAGAGCATTGATGATCTGTAACTACATCACCTGTCTGTTTTCCTAAGGAAAGCTACTGCTTCATTTGTTTTCAGAATTGAGCAGATCTCATCTATAAAAAAACAAAAACATAAAAAAACCCACAACCCAAAATCTCCACAGTAACTCAGCCTTCCTCCTTCAGCCAAGAAAGTCACTAAAAGCCACAAACGCTGTGCTGCCCTCAGGGCTGTCCCGAGATGTGCTGGGAACTGCTCTGCCCAGCTGTGCTCAACCAGCCCAGATTAACCCCTGCTACTGGCCCTCCCTCTCTTCCTCACTCCTGTGTCTTGCGTTCGCTCCAAACTCACCAATTTGTCCCTTAATGCCACACACCTGCCTGACCTCCTTCCCTTGGCTGCACTGCCCTACTCAGATGAAACTCTTCCGAAGCTTCCTGCACAAAAGAAAATGCATGCCACAAATAAACAAAAGTGAGACTTCATGCTAGATTTGCTTTACAAGGGCTTCATATTGAAAAGATGGTTTTAGTGTTGTAATAAGCATTTTAATATTTTAAGCCTGTTTTCTGTAGCACAGTAACAGTTTTCCTAATCTTTTGGGAAAGGTACTCTTATGGAAATCAGCTGCAGAGTGCAACCAGCACCAGCAGCTGCTGAGATTACTTCTGCAGTTACCAGGATGTTATGACACAATGTTTTTCGCTCTGATGTAGCACTAACTCTAAATCTTGAACAATGATCTGGAACAGCCTTTTTGTCCAAACTTCCACTTTTTTCTCCTCTTTTTCCTCTCAAATCTTTCAGTTACTTTCAAAATTCTATTTTCATCAAGCTTTTTCTAGTTGGCTTTTGTTTTCCTGCACGTATTCCTGAATGTCAAACTATTTATAAAATAAAAAAGGAACAAAAAAATCATATTTAAATCCTCACTCTATTCATGATTCTTTTCGTTTTAGCACCCTCTTTTTCACCTGAGTATTTACACTGTCAAGTTCTTTTATATTATTTAGCAGACCGGAGCCCTGATCTTCACTGGAGTGCAATAGAAGCAGAACTATAATAATATATAGTTATGTGCTATTGCTTTTCTGCAGTTATTTAACACAATTATTACCAGAGTGATAACATTAATGTGTATCTCCAGATGCTTTGCTGAGAAAATGGAGACAATAATGAGAAGCATGGCTTACAATTAAACAAAGTGAAAACATTGTTGGGAAAGAATTACAGTAATGACAGAGAAAGTTGCAGCATTGCTCATCACATTAATTTCTTTTGATTTGAACTAGAAAGGTTGTGATTTCAGACATTACTGGAGTTACCCATAGGAGAATCAGGAGAAGCTTGATGCACAAACAACACTAAGGAAGTGCATTCAGTGATGTGGAAAGCTTCTTATGATGATGCTTATGATGTAGGCTTTGCCTTACTTTAGCTAAATCATGCACTTAAACTCTCTCCATGAATACATATTTGTTCATCTAAATACACTATATTCTTGTAAATTAAAGAAACAGACTGACTTCTATTTGTATTTCCCAAAATGAAATTCCATTTTGCAAATAACTCAAACCTTTGAAATTTTAACTATCTTTTTTAAACTGTTAGGAAAAATAAAGTAAAAAACCAAAAAAACCTGAGGCTTTGCTTCTCTAGCAATGTCACTTATGCAACTGTGTTTAACTTTCTTTTTCCTGAAGTATTTGGAGAAAGTGGATTCCTACTTTTTCCTCTCTCAGAGTTTCAAAATAAAATGAAAAATATTTTCTACAACTTGCTTGGGTTCAGAATTTATTCATGATTCTTGATGAAACGAACTATAATTGCAAATGTCAGTATAATACAGAAAATCAGTTCAAATGGTTTTACATTCTGTAAAGTAGTTGTCTTACTGATCAAACAATTCTGAACATTCACGGGAAGCTTTTTCCTTTTGTATCTAATAGTGATAGCAAGGATAGACATTCATGAAATATATGCTAAAAATATTCAAGGTGTACATAGAAATATGTTTGGAAAAAAAAAAAAAAAAAGAGGAAAAGAGAATTCTAAGTGTTTCTAGATAACATGATGCTTACACATGTACCTGCTACTAGTTCTGCTTTTCTTTCATTTTGTGACCACAGCTTTTGCATGCTGCTTCAATACTCTACTAGACAGAAGTTTAAATTGGTTATCACGTAATCTACTTTTATTCTTTTGATCATGTCCAGCTCTGCTTACTTGACTACATTATGCATTTCCTAGGAAATTAATCTTACCTCAACTGCTAATATTCCATTGCAACCAGAAAATTCAACATAGATTGCTCTTCCAGTCAGATTTAACAAAAAAAAAAGAAAGCAACAAAACCCCGTGTGTTTTCTAAAGTAGTTTATATGAACACTTCTTAATATCAGTTCCAGTGAATATTCCTTTATGTAACAGAAGATGAAATATTGTCTCTTGCGTACTCTGACCATCAGTACGGAAGAAGGACTTATCTTTCTAGCATTTATATTTTTTCAGATCTGTAGTGTTTTCTAGAATTTTTTTCTAGTTCCCATATATACTACTCCAAACAGACTTATTTCAAACTCTCTATGGTTGTAAAAAATGCATGAATTTACCTTTGAAAATTAAACACTGCTGGTAAAATGGTTCAAAGATGTTTCCGTTCAAAGAATAAAGGACACTTTATTTTTTAATGCTTGAGAAAAGATTAGCAACTGCAACTATAGTAACTTAAGTTCCTACATCTATCACGAAAATCTCCCTTTACAGTGAATGTCAGAAAATGAATAGCAGTTTACAGGCTGAATAAACATTGCCACTAAGCCATTAATATGTATTCAGAGTTGTGATATTCTCAATATTTTCTGAGATTTAATAGCATTTATAATGGCTCAGTTGTCCGCTGTAGCCATTAATATCCACTGTGCAATCATATTCTGATTGGACATGAAATAATATTGGTTGAGGGCTTTGCTTACAGAGAAAAATGATGAACCAGTTCCAGGGACTTTGTTGTTTTTATATGGAAATACTCTCTATTTGCATTCTTACCAGCTTCCCTTCCATATAATAACAGTAATAATTTCGCTTTTAAAAACCAGTATGTAGTTTATGTTTTAGAGAGAGGCTGAAGAGAGAGAAAACGGAAAAAATACTTGGGTCAGCAAGTGAATGATTCATGAAGAGATTATTTTAATGAGAAAGTTTCAAGACATATGCAGTTTTAGTAAATAAAAATGTGCCGAAGATGTTAGTTCTAACACCTGAACTTTAGAAAAATACTTTGCAATTTTTGTCCATTTAACATGATTTGAAATGATATTGTATGCTTTAGAGGTGCTTTGGAGATAATTAGTGAAGTAAGTAATGCAAAAGTAATTTTCCTAAATGCTGTATTTGCACTTATCCAAAGCCTAAACAATTCTTTTTAAATTTTGCAAATTAAACTGCCTTTGACAAAGGCTTTTCTGCAAAAATATCTTTTTTCAACCTCAGAAGACTTTTTATCCTAAACTAAGAATTCCTTTTGCCCTCTCAATTTTTTCCCCTCATATTTTTCCTTCTCTAATTTCTACAGAAATATTAGCAAATCTTGTGAGAAAAGAATGAGTGATTATCACCACTGTCTTTTAGTGGGGAAAATATTTATTAATTTTCAAAAGTATTATTTTATACAATAAAATATTTAAACAATACATAGTATAATCTCTATCTTTTGGTGTAAGTTCTTTGGAGTAGTTCTGACTGAGTGTTTCCTTACATGAATTCCTCCTCTAAACTGGATAGCACTATTTTACTTCACACTCATAACCTTTTGAATTAAGCAGCTTTATTCAAGGCACTCTTATTTAGCGTATTTAGAAAGTATGAAAAGCTAGATCAAATGCATTCTACTTCTTTATTTTAAATGCCTTAATTATTAACTTGAAAGCAACTTTTATGTTCAAAGACTGAATGTTTTTAAGGATCCTTTCTAGTGAACATCAGCTTCTTACAAACGGAGGTCATGTCTGGAGAGTCATTCAATTTAGGTATCTAATCCTGGACTCAGCCGCAAGACGTCAACCAACTGCTTCCACATCAGTAGGTTAGGAGGTACCTGCCCCATTAGTTTTGTCAAAGAACAGAAAGGATCCTGGTGAGCAAAAAAAATTGCTGCACACCATGAGCACTGAAACGCCAATGCTCAGAAGCACGAATTTATATCAAGATGCAGCAGCAATGGATTAATCCAGTGAAAGGCAGGTTACTGCTCCTTCCTGTATCCTATCTGAAACATACTGCTTAGTGGTTTAAGTTTTCTCTTTGAGTATTGCACTAAAATGAACTGTATGCACCTCTTGGCAGGTATAGCCCAAAAGGTGTCCTTACCAGATTTCATACATATTAATGGTTATTTAATCTCATGGCTTAGCCGCAGCTACGCCTCTTCAGGAGGTTTAGTCTGTGAATCCTTAGGGATTAGGGAATCTGACACGTGAATGCTGTGCAAGTGTGGTCACCAGTACAGACTTAAAACCTTACTAAAAAGGATTTTCAGATGCTCAGTGATTTTTGTCTTTAGGAGTATCCCAAAATATTACAGTTTCAAGGCAAATCTTCAAAATATCCAAATCTTTCAACTTAATCGTAGTAAGTGGAGTCCACATAGGTTTTTTGCCTTTTAAATGTGAAAGATCTATTTAAAATAGGTATCAAGAAGACTGCTGTATGACCCGGAGTTCTGAGCAACATCATCTAACAGAAGATGATCTTTAAAAGGTGTCTTCCAACCAAACCAGCCTTGCAACCCAGACCATTCTATGATTCTGTGGTATCAGAAAATGGTAATTCTCCTGCACTTCCTTAGTGTGAAAAAGGAGAATAAATAAATCCCATACCCTATCATAGTTTTTGTTAAAAGAAAGAATACTACTATGCTTAAAAAAATTACTATCCCTCACTGTCCAAAATGAATGGAGGCGAGGTCATTTTAAAAAAAAAAAACAAAACCCCAAAACTATCTGAATCAGGATAAGTCCATCTCTTTGGTATTAAGTCTAGCATCCTCTTAAGTCTACTTTCTCTATTAAGACTTCTTCCTAAGTAATATAGCTTAGAGTCATTATATTCGGTGTCTTTACAAAAGCAAACCAACATAACCCTTGTATGCTGCTTCAGTTCTTCTCAGAGCATGATAAAGCAATGTAAAAACCAACAAGTCTGCTAACATGACTCAACAAAGAAATAAAATATTAATTTTGATTTAGTACAATTAAGCAAAACCTTTTACTGTACAGAAATTCTTATTCATACCCATCAAAGCTCAGTTAATATTCTATATGTCTCCAAAAGAATAATACATTACAGCTCTCTCCTAGAACTTCCTCAGAATATTCTTATGCTGACCCTAGGATTCAGAGTCTTGCTCAGTACTCAGAGACCTGGTAAATACAGGCTGTGTCTACACTGCTCAATGCATTTGCCCCAGTTGAGTGAAACAGCTTTGCCCCCTGTCCACGTTACTAAAGGTTACTAAAGCAGCCTGGTACACCCATACAATGTTGAAGCTGTGGGGATAGAGGTGGCCCTGAGTGCACTCTGTGGTGCAGAAGGGACCTAAGACAAATGTCCTTTTGTGTTCACCTTCTCAGCTCAGTACGCCCAAAGACTGTAAAGGCAGCAGAGCAACCTACTTCATTGTCATTTCTGTAACATAAACCATAGGACTGAATACAGGGACAGGCTCTGTGGTGGCTTCCCTGCAACAGATCTCAACTAAACTATCTTGGAACAGGTAAGTGAGCCATGCTGAATCCTCTCTCACATGTAGATTTATAGGTACCTAAGCTTCTTTGGCTTGATAAAGCACTGTTCCTAAAAATACCCACTTCAGTGTGAGAATGTTTTCCAGGCAGAAAATGTTTTTTTGTAACCACGGTTCAAGCTTCTTATGGGTTACAAGTAACATTCTTACCTATGCAAACACAAACACTTTTGAACACACAGTCCTGCTCTTTATCATGTTTGGTTTTGTTGTTTGGGCTTTTTTTTTTCATTGTTTGGGGCTTTTTTGTATGTGTGTTTGGTTTGTTTGTTTGTTTGCTTTAATTTTCTGAAAGTGCCTATCTTTTTATTTCAAACACCGAAGCAACTAAGGGAAGCAAGTCTCCTATCCAAAACATATGAGCTAACACCCACTGTGCAGCAAAAATATTCCTGTTTGTCTCTACAACTCAGCCTTTTTCATTCAGTTAGGTGGTACATTTTTCTGTCAAACCTAGCTCACTTTGGACTGTGAGAGAGCATTTCAGTACAAACACAACCATTGACCTCAAGGATGGTGTGTAAAATCTGTTAGCAAAATAAAAACAAAGAGAACAAAAAGACCACAATTACCACCGAAAAAAAAAATCAAGGGAAAAACTGTTTTTTAACTAAATTGTTTAATAAATAAACTCACATTTCTACTACTACATTTTCTAAAACAAGGAAATAGATAGTCTCTGGATTCTGAGTATGACCTTTGTTCTTCGATCACTTTGGGGAAAAAATGAAGGAATCATATTTTTCCTGATATGTCAGTAAACTCTCAGTTTTGAAGTTCCTGATAGAAAGGAAGGCACAAATATTTCCATTACCTTTCTTCTTTAAGAATAACTGGTGGAAAATTACAGACTTGTACATCCACAAATTTACCAATAAATTTGTATCTTATCCTCTGACTACTTTAAGAAGTTGAGATAATTCTTTCCCCTGTCAAAAGCAATATACAAATACTGATGCATGTGTTTATACCTGCATTTATAAACAATAAATGTAACACACACACACACACACACACCTTGAATGTTTCTATTTCATTAACTTTCCAAGTACATAGGGTCATGCAGAAATGTAAAGCCACCTTTACATCTCATAATTATGTCTGTGACCTTCGTTCTTTCTTGCATGAAGTATCACCTGCGAGCAAATAGGAAATGCATACAAAAGCAGAAAGGAAAAACATTAAAAAAGAGAATCATGAGAAGTAGAAAAATAAAACTGTGAGAAAAGTAAGGAAAAGAAGAAATCTAGAAAGAAAAGAGAAAAAGAAACGTAAATAAAAGTAGATATACATAAGATAGGAAATGAAGTAAAAGTCATGGAATCAACTGGAAGATTGTGAGAATGGATTAAATAATACAAAATATGACAATAAAATACAAATCTATAAAACAGGAATGGTGAGTGGCAGGAATTATCCTACAAGAGATTAGAAGCACATCTGAAACAAGAATATACTTGTATTTCTGAAGTAAGTTTAGAAGAAGTAAAATCAGGACAACTTGACTACAGCTGAAGTTGGAAATAATTGGAAGAAATCTTTCGGTGCTTCCACCCCTAACATTCAGTTATTCACCTTTGATAGTTTTCCACAAATTGAACAGAAGATATAGTATATCAAAAGCCAATAAAGTACTATATGGCCAGGAATATGCTCTCTTACCTAGTTCAGGAAATGCTGAAGCAATTACTATAATGGCTTATCATTAAATTTGTTCTTCTTTGGTGGTCATAGCTGCAAACAGCTTATGATTATCTGAAAGTAGCCAGTCTTCAAAAGAAAGGGCGAAAGTATTATTGTTTAAGAAGTCAATTGTATGCTCATTGTGCCTTTTATTATCACCCTTTTCCTACCTCAGAAGGGTTATTTCCTCATTTGTCACCTCATTATTATCTCATAGTACAAGGTTCATTGATTACAATCAGAAGAAAAAATTACAATGAAGTAAATTATTAGTTTTATTCACGGAGGTCTCTAGACTTGCAGTAAAAGTTGCAGATAATATCCCTAAGGCTTCTGAGATACAGCACGGTAGAAAATTGCTTCATATTGCTTAATTTGGAAACATTAACATAATGGAAGACAATCAATAGCTTCTAATAATTACAGCAAAACCATACAATTCCCACAAGTAAACATACTTTCTGTGGTACAAAAATAGCTATCCTGTAAAATGCATGCTTACAATGTCTGTAAAACAATCAGAAAACACAACTATCTTGTTATGCTGTTGAGGGTATTTCAAAACTTCATTCTGTAATATCAGCAGTATCACTTGAAACAAGGTCTAAGAGCAAACAACCGCAAGCAGGAGCTGAGACAGTTTTCTCTTCAGGTACCTGAATGAACTTCACAGGAACAGAACTCCTAAACCCTGTTCTATCTGTAACTAAGAGAAAAAAACTTTCTACAGGGAATATTTGGACTTTGCAACAGGAGGTATTCCCTCTGCACTCAGTGCTGATGGATGACTTGTGGAGACATCTCCCAAAGAAAGGGAAGATGGTTTCTCATGCCATTAAAAGCCACAGAAATATCTAGATAAGACCTGTATGAGAACAAACTTAAGGTGTTAGAGATGAGTAACAAATGATCCAGCCTTTTTCCCTCAATGCAAAATCTTTCCATCTCCCATATTCTTCTCCCAGGTACCAAAGACATTTAGTGGTTTTATATACTATGAACTATTACTTTATTACAGAAATACTGCTGGAACAGTCCAGCGATGATAAAAAGACTCACTGCAGTACCCCTAATTTTGATGAACTGCAGTTCATCTGAAGTTACAATGTAGCTAAAAATAGAGTACTATGTTTTATCCTTAACATGTGAGCTGAATGCTGAAGCACTTCTCTACTTAAATTCACAAGCCTGACTAGCTTCAGAGCACATTAAGAGAAGAGACACAGGAAGAGAATGAGGACTTTGGCTTACAAGTGCCAACAGAAGTACCACAGAAACGTTTCTTCCAGGCCCGGATAAAACCCTCTGAACGTGTGAGACTAGCCAGAAATTTGCATTTTCATGTAACCAGGACCCATGTATCTAAGCTGAAGGCTTTCTCAGCTTTTAATGTAGCAGTTTTTTGGTTTGATCTATGATTTATTCAGTCATTTGCCTCACTGGCAGAACTCCTGTGTGGTCTATACGCTATTAGCTATCATAACATTAAAAAGATCTAAAGACACTAAATAGTTCTTTACATATAGATAAGTTAAAATACAAACAGATATGTTATACACCTGATTTAGGAAAGCAAATCTGAGGTTGAAAGTGGCAGCAAATTTCTAATATTACAATTGAGCACAGTTTTGCTTTGGACACTTTCCTGCTACAATTTTCTACAGTTTGCAACTGTTTGATCTGATAACAACTTCGTTCAGGTTTCCTCCGTCCACACTATACTAAGTATCGTCTTGCCCTCAACTAACACATCCGTGTGGGTGACCTGAATCCCTTAAATTCTCAGCTTTGCAAGGGTAAAATGAAGTAAAAATAAATAAAGTGCTCATTATTGAATCAGAAAAATAAGCAAATGCCCCAGAAATGCAACCTTTCATCTGTACTTAACCCTTACTGATTATGAAAAATACAGGAACCTTTAGATTTAAGTCCCTGCCTGCTGCTATTTGAACTAATATATTAACACTGCAAAGAACTATTTTTTTTTGTTTTTTAAATTAAGTATGAACCAATCACTACTGGCAGAGGGCACATAATTCTAACAAAAATTATGAAACTAGTGGGGACCCTGAATTTGGTTCCTACATAAGGAATGGTCTTTAAGAGTTACGGACTCTCTTTCTCAAAAATTCAGTCCATGGGCCCTGCCTCATACCTATTTCTGCTCGACTCTGGGTTTTTGCTTTGTGTTTTCTTTATCCAATCCCAGCTATTTTTCCACTGCTTCATGTCTCTGTTCTCTCTCCTGCTCTTTGGGTGGGCATCATAGTATTGCTGGAAGAAACTGCAGGCCTTGCTAAGCCCATCTCACTCTAGAAACATGGCATACAAGTAACCATGCTGAAGCTATGAAGAACTGAAACACACGCCTGACACAACAATTTTGGCAATAACTGAAGTGGAACAAAGTGGCATTGTATATAGGTATGCAAAGGTCTTTTCCAAAATGGAACAAATCTAGAAATTGTTATGAAATTCCAAACCTCAAAGGCATAAGCACGAGGAAACTTGGCCAAAATTAAGTCACCACTTTGAAACATTCAGGCAGGAAGCTTACCAAGGCCCAGCTGTCTGTTTTAACAGAGAAAGTGTCTACTTTCTTCCACTGCAGACCATCTTAATTAAAAGAAAAAGAAAATCCAATCCTAAAACAGACAGGGCATTCAACTTTGTTAAGCCTTGGATTGAATTATTCCAGAAAGGAAAAAAAGTTATGGAATTATAAATATACTTAGTATCTCAAACCTTAATAAGCAAATGCAAACTGACTTGTTAAAAAACTTTATGCTTATTGAAGGCCAGCTAAATGGGGCAGCACATTCAGGTACAATCATGATGACAAGAGAAGATGAGACCTAACTACTGGAAGGCAGACAGCAGCTGTTAGTTGATAAATGGGTGAGAACAAACTACCTTCCAGTGTTTCCACAGTGCTTACCCTGTTCTAGTACAGTGTGCTCTATTAAAGAGTTCACAGAGGTTAGGCATGGACCCATATATGCCTGATCATATGTTTCTGTGTCTTTTCATAGGATTTTAACAGACAGATCATAGAAATTTAAATTATTCTGATTGTAGTATCTCTTTTCCTCTTCTCACTGTCTTTTCTTACTACCCCATTTCTCTAAAACGATGTTAACTACAACAAACGCCAATAATACTTTACTTTTACACACCCTGCAGTTCTTGATGAGGTGAAATTCCATTTCACCTTCCAACTCAATGGAAGTTTTGTCTGAGGAAGAACTATAGGATTGTCTCCCTGATTTATAAAGAGCAATTTGCCAGACCATCTAGATGTTATTTTGAAAAATTAGAAACAGATTATACAAAGCTACTCACAGTTAATGGCATTTAACAGGCTACTATTGTCAGTAAGGATATATTAGTAATCTTAGAGCTGGTGGCAGCAGGAACATTTGATTTCTCTATTTTTATTATTAACCTCGGTAGGGAATCTTTTGCCTTTTTTCCTGGCTATGTCTATTTTGCAGACTCCTCACAAGTTAACAAGACCGTTACTGAAAAGTGATCTCTATAGGTTTAGTCTTCAAAGCACAGTAAAACTTGATTTAATCACAGCTTCAAAATATCATACAGTAAAACTAATTTAATTATACTTAGCAATGGCCACTGGTCTCATTAAAATGCTAATGAGGCTTATAATTATTAAATTCCTTAATGATTGTTAATAGAAATAAATTACAAAATAAAGCTTAAACAGAAAGTCAGAATGCCCTCAGGTAATTTTTCTTAGTGACAGATTCACACGATATAGTTTCTTTGCAGCATTCAGAAAAAGGCAGACTAAAGTTTGAGGTAAGAGGATATAAAAGAAAAGAATGCAGTTATAGAACGCACATGTAGGCAATCCATTGCCTCCTCTTAAAATATTTTAGAATAGCTGATATAAACTTTCCTTGTCTGGAATATTTTAGAGTATTTATTTTCATTTAATGTGCTAAACACACAAAAAATAAATGTATATCTAAAACTCTCAAGGAAATCCTATACAGAAGCAATATTTTTTCTGACATTATTTGTAAAGTACTGTCATAATACCTGCATCTATATGAAAAGCATCATACTGGAGAATAAAAAGGGGACCTGAAATACTCAGAGACAGGGCTAAAGACTACTCTGCATTCTGTTTCAGAAATGAGAATTATTTGACTTAAATCAAAAGCAGATTTGTACACACAATTTGTACCATCATTAAAAGATGCTGTTCATGTCTCCTAAAACAAAAACACATTTCAAAACCTTAAAAAGCAGTTTTTGTCATTTAGCCAAATGTAAAGCAGCCCCACCTAATCCCAGCCTTTGACAGCTATTCTCTGCTCCAGGAGTGTCAGGCAGACAGCAACGTGAGCAGCTCCAGCTCATAAACAGGCAGCAGCACTGAGCTCAACCACAATAGCTCACTGTGTGCTCACTGTGTGAGTGGTGAGGAATTCCCCGAGCTCTTATTATCGGAATTTCAGAGCCAGCCAGGGAACTCCTCCCGGAGGCTTATGAATAGTGACAAGGAAGGAAATCAAAGGGCCAAAGCAAATGAAACCCAAGCAACCTAGACAGCTTTTGGGGTCTTCTAAGGTGACTACACTGATAAAAATGTCCATTGAATGGTTTTTCTAATCTTACAGAATATTTGGGCCCCCAGGACATAATGCTAGGCTACAGCACAGGCACATTATTTACAACCAAAAAAGAAAGAGGAAAACACAGCCTTACCAGACAGAAGCGACCATTGGCACTGGAATGGCTGACACTCGATTTTTCCAGTGATCAGGCCTCATTAAAAACCAAAACCTACATCCTTTCACAGCTTCAGAAAATAAGTTCCCCTCCTGTTCAAATCCATCTTTTATAAGATGCATGCATATATTATTATTTCTTCATTCCCATAAAGCACTGTCTCTTGCTGAAGTACACTCAGTCATCCTTCTAATCAAGAGAACATTGTCACACATCAACACCTTGACAAAGGGGAGAAAAAATTATAAAATCAAAGTCTCTGTACCGGTAGAAAATTGACTAAAAGTCATACACATTAAATTAGCAATCTAAATCAGCAGCTATTAAAAAAAAAAAAAAATCTCACTTTGGGAGACAAATGGACTTAGAATTCACAATTCTAAACTGTTCTACCCTCTCCTCCAAAATGTTATTTTTTCTTCATCAACCATAACACTTCCTATGCCAAAGTTCACTTGACATCAAAATGTAACACTGAATATCATTTTAATCTCAGTGGTGTATGTAGTCACTTTACATACATCTTGCCATATGTTTTTCTCATATTTTATTTTTGAAATACTGAAAATAAATGGGCATGGTACATGCCTAGTCAGGAGCTACCAGAATCCATTTTGATTATGCTAGACTTCAAACGGAGTTTAAGTTATTCTACTGGAGAAAAGTATTAGTTAATGAAGACTTTTCCAGGATATCCTACCAGACTGTGAATAATTCATTCTCTAATGTTATTCATTTATAGCAGACAGCAACTGGAATTGCTGTGCTCTCCTTTAGCAATTCATACGCAGAGAAAATTCATACACATAGATTTAGTCATTTGGCTAGAGGTTATCAGTAGCTTTCAGATATTTGGACTTATACTTCTCAAGGCAAAAGCTAAAAAGTAGTTTGGGGCACATCCCGAATAGTATATTGCAATAAAATTAAACATGCATGCTTTAGCCAGTCATATTTAGGCAGCTGCCCAAATAAAAACTAAAGCTTTAACAAGTAATAATTTACGACTCCTTCAGAGCAGAATGAAGGAATTAGATAAGATGTAGGATTTCCCTTTCATTAAATTTCTGAAGTTAATGTATTATTTCCTATAGTTTCTGAAACTGGGGGGAAAAAAAGGGAGAAGAAATAGTGATTTTCCAGTTAGTTGTTGGGGGAAAAAAAAAGAAAAGAGAGAGAAACATAGCATTGTTGAAATACTATGGGACAATTGAGACTGGATAATCAGAAAATCTATGATGGGGAGGAAGAAGATGAATCAGTGTGCAGACATGACTGTGGTAAAAATTTCACAATATGTGATACAGGAGAGGCATAGGGATGTTGATACCTAAGATGTCCTCCGTTGTGGGAATCTAAGTAGGTCAAATGACAAATGAAAGTGCTTATAGCAAGGAAAATTTTGTTCTTGTGGGCTAATATACCAACTGCTGCACAAATGCAAACAGAAACCTTTCACAGCTTAAGAAAAAGGGCAGTGAAGATGGATAGATGAAATATTTTGAAAATTTCATTAGCTCAAAGACAAAAAAAAATTAGAAAGTGATGTTGCTTTTAGAAATTAGGAATGTGAATAGGTTACTCCACAAGTATAATAAAAAAAAGCCTGAAGTGAGGACAGGGATGGCCCATCTAATAACCATGGACTTCACCTACTTAGAACCAGTATAAGGTTCTTCCTGTTCCATCATTCTGGCATGTTGATTTCTAAGGAAGCTTCTCTTAGAGACAATATTTAATCCAGTGATACGTCTTTCAGTAATCAAAACATACTTGCTCAGGATTTCTTAAAAAACAATTTATGAATAAAATCCCCACAGTTATTCCAAAGCCTGTCTTGTGGCCAATTTATCTTCCTTCAGAGGCCTTGTACAAGAGTGCTGTCTTTTGTAGTTCAGTAGCATGGAGATCCTAGCATAGGATCCATGCGGTGAGAGGAAAATCACACATAATGATTTAATTCTAAAAATAGACTCAGCAAAGCTGAGCGGTAATAGATTGGCAAGTAATTACATTCTAAGTAAATATATGCAGCTAAATCATATTCATTTATGAGCAGAAAGCTTGTATAGTAATTATGACTCCTCTAAAAACCTATTTAAATCATTTGTTTCAAATCTTAGATGAGGCACATGCCTTTGCATTGCCCAACTGCAGTCCTTTGCAAAAGAGCCAATTTCATTCCAAGAGTCCACATCTTAAGGAATGAGCAAAAAATAAGCTGTTGCACATGCTGTCAATAAGCAAATGAAATTAAGTTCTGTTGGGCATTTTCAAGGGAAATTAAATAAGAGATACTATATAATGATATTTTGAAATAAAGAGATTAAACACATTATGTATTTGTCAGAGACTGTACATAGAGGAGAGAAAAATATTATTGATTCCAACATTTACAGCATCAAAGGTACACTATGAGTTTTTAAATATGAGGGTTCTGCTTCTACGTGTGACTTAAATCACTAAAATAAGATTAGATTTTAGAAAATGAAGAAGCCTTAAAAAAATTCTGCAAGTGTTTAAACTGAAAGATACAGGATGCAGTCTTGTTTAGGTAGAACAAGTGATACATATTTTGATCCCTACTGGGGGGAAAAAAAAAAAAAAAAGACAGTTAAGAAAAAGTAAGAAAAATGGGAAAGAGGAGAAATTACAAAAATTTTAAGAGTGCACACATTTTGCCCTCTGCCCAACATACTTCTTTTAAAAACCAGTCTTTTTCTAGAAAACTTGCATTTATGAGAGAATTCAATTCAAATTCTGCAGAATGAAATATTCTGTAGAAAAGATAAAAAAGTATTAAACTGAAGACTAAATTCAGAACCTTCAAAACACATAAGCCTGCATGTTTATGAGTGCTTTTTACCTAGCAGCTTTTAATTAAATTAAATTTACTTTAATTTTGAAGTAATGGATCTAAACTGTATTTTGGCAAGCACTATACCAATACAGAGCAAAAATATCTGGCTTGAAAGCATTTTATTATTATTTTCATATGACAAGGCAAGGAAAAGTGCAAAGGAAGACTAGAAGTTTGAGGGGGGAAAAAAGCTATTAATATACAGTATGTTATATTAGCAGGTTAATTATTGTCAAGTAAATATAGTGGGGATATTTATGGGAAAGTTCCCCCCTGCAAGAAAGCATGGAACTGATAGTTTGAAAATGCAACAAGAAGGCTATAGAAGCTGGCATCATAATATAGTATTTCTTTTTTGTACTCTTACAAAAAGTATCTACCTGAGATCCTTCAGTTCTCACTGGCCTAGTTAGTTAGCACATTTAGTGAGTTAGTTAGAGAATATTATTTCCACAGCCTCTGCTGAAAAAGTGCTTCAGTCTGGAAGCAGCATGCCTGCATTGCTCTGTTTTAGTTTATGAGTACTCTTTCCTTCTTGTGTCCATGAATGTCTTCTCTTTTGATTTAAATTGTCGCTACCTAAAAGCTGTGCCTATCCACTCATACCTCTCCTCAATGCTCCCAGCACTGCGTTTCTAGTTCACTTGAAATTTACTTGTACCAAAAATCCACAAGATCCATTTGCTGCAATTGTAAATCTGTCTCCCAGATCCCCTGTAACTTTTACTTATTTGAGTCTTTGTCAGAATATTCTTGACATGCTGACTCAGAATGACGTTCAGTCAGTGTTTGACTGAGAACTGGGGATGAAGGTGTCAGACACTGATAGCAGCCCTCTAACTGCAGCTGGGAATGAAAATATATTTGTATCATGGCGTTGCTGTTGAACTAGAGGAGGGGAAAAAAAGACAAGGCAGCTTCTCAGACAACCCTGATACCAAATTGTTCCATAGGTGTAACTAGATTTTTATATTTCCACATCCTCTGCTGAAAAACTGGTTCAGTCTTTCACATCTGTTATAACCAACATTTCTGTTCAAGACAGTGTTATAAAGAATGCTTGGTCATTTGTTCATTTGTCCAAGGAATATTTTGTCTGTAGTTATTTTTTCATAGTTAAAAATGGCATGATGGCTTGACTATGCTTGACATACATTTTTCTCTATTTATTTATTTGTATATGTTGAAAACCTATTTAACTGTAGAAATTCTTCCTTTATGCCCCTAGATACATGAGGGTGCACTCTAAACTACTAACTGTGTTCTCACATACATTAAACCAACTCTTCAACCCATTAATTTCTCCCTGTATATCATTTTAATCCTGTTCCATATCAAGGAAGATCTTCAAATTTGTGCCATTATAAAATATTACGAGTTTGCTTCTACCTTTTGTGTCATCCTCCATGAAAATATTAATCAACCATCAAAACTGATAGATATTCTGCTGGTTAACTCCTCTTCAGTGCAAGATAAAAGTCCAGAGTATGCTCTTGCCCTTTCTTTTCCTCAACATTTTATCCATATTAGTTGCGTTAACTTGCATGTTGACTAATTTTCTATCAGCAGACACTTTCATTGTGTTCAGTGAGGCATTACTACAATAAATGTTTTGTTCAAGACTGGATTGACAAGACTTATCAGCTTTGTCCCATCTAGAAATTGTTTCAAATAAATGTTTTGTATACAGATGTGTGCATAATTTCATTTTATTGCAATTTATTGATGGGTCTCCAGGTCTAAACCCAGATATAGCTGAAAGCATTATTCTTTTTTGTTTTAAAACTGTATTTCACGTGCCTCTCATTTCAGTGGTTTTATGGCAGAACATAAACCAAAACAACTGGTAAATATCACAGAATTCAAGTATGAAAAACATGCAAGTGCAGTTTCATGCATCTATGTGCATAAATATACTTATTTTATGATTCATATTTTAAAATTCATGGATCTTTTAGGATATCCAAAGAGGCAACACTTATTTTGAGAGTTGTTACAATATGTATAAATTCCTCCCTATAGCACCAGTATGCAGAAAATTATGATGGGGGCAGAGAAGATAGGATTTGCTCATCTAGCTTAAAACAAGTATCCAAACAAAAAGTATCCAGAGAGAAATCTGACTCATCAATCTGACTCTGTAGGCTTCTGTAAAACATCATGCAGATCATAATGCAAAAATACCATACTAAATATAATCAAAATATGATTACGTCCAAATTCACAACCTCTTATGAATGGTTTTTGGGTTTTTGGTTTTTTGTTGTTGTTTTTTTTCCCACTGAGCATAAAGGCCTATGAAAAGCTTTAACTGGATTTCAAGGCTGAAGCTATTACCTAACCCTAACGAGCATACTAATTTTTACCAGGGAATCTTTAAGATGCTGCAGTCAAATATAGCAATGATATTTGAAAAAGACAGAATCAGAGAATCATCATGGTTGGAAAAGACCTCCAAGATCATCAAGTCCAACTGTTAACCCAGCACCAGCAATTCCACCACTAAATAATGTCCCTAAGCAACAGGTCTACATGTTTTTTGAACATTTTCAGGAATGGTGATTCCTACACTTCCCTGGGCAGACTGTTCCAATGCTTGACAACTCTTCCAGTGAATAAAATGTTTCATCATCTCCAGCTTAAACTTTCCCTGGTGCAACTTGAGGCCATTTCCTTTTCTTCTATCACTTGTTATCTGGAAGAAGAGACCAACTCCCAGCTGGCTACAGCCTTCTTTCTGGTAGTTGTAGAGAGCCATAAGGTCTCCCCTGGATCTTCTTTTCTCCAGCTCCCTGGGCCACTCCTCACAAAGCTTGTGCTCCAGACCTTCACCAGCTCCGTTGTCCTTCTCTGGATCTGCTCCAGCACCTCAGTGTCTTTCTTGTAGTGAGGGGCCCAGAAATTGACACAGGATTTGAGGTGTGGCCTCACCAGTGCTGAGTAGAGAGGGACAATCACTGCCCCAGTCCCGCTGGCCACACTATTGCTGATACAGGCCAGGAAGCCATTGGCCTTCTTGGCCACCTGGGCACACTGCTGGATCATGTTCAGCTGCTGTCAACCAGCACCTCCAGGCTGTATTTCACTGGGCAGCTTTCCAGACATTCTGACCCAGCTCTGTACTGTTGATGGGATTGTTGATACACTGGAACTTTTTGGTGTGTTCAAGTAAATAATTTTTAACTTTAGATCCCGTAATGTTACTTCTGTTTAAATACTTCACTCAGTACATCAGCAAGCATAAACTTGGATTCAGATAACAAATTAAAATGTATTATGTAACAGTTGGAGAAAATGCAATAGCAATAACTCACTTACTATATTATTTCCTGCTTCTCTAGCAACTAAAGAAAAGGATCTTTTATTTTCAAACTCTTTTATCTTCTGTCTTTTCTAAATTTAAGATCAGCTTTAGGGCACAGAATAAATAAAAAATAGTACTATGTTCCTCATTCATCAAAATATTGAACATGGATTTATGTCAGCAGTTTCATTCAAGTCTGTGGGTTTACAATGATGTTTAAAAAAAAAAGAAAAAATATATATACAGACATATGTGTGTTTCTGTATAAGTCAGCATCTTCTACCAATTTAGTTGTGAAAACTTTTCTACGCATTGCTCCTGTTACAACAAAGAAAAATTGTTTGGGTTTGCTTTTTTTTCTTTCAGGGAAAGAGGGCGTGGGAGGAAATCTCAACTTTGCTCTAGTATGTGTGACTCCACGAATATAGTAATTTTCTTGATATCTCAGCACCAGTCTCAGAATCAACTGAGCAGAATAAAAAAAGTACTTCACTCGTAAGCACTGAATAAGGGCCTAAAAATTTTGTTTGTTAATTTATATATTTCTCAGGCACTTTAAATTAGACACAATATATAAAATGATATAGATTGAAAAACTAAATTGTCTTAAATTTGATGTTTCTTTGCATATAGCACATTTAATGTGAAACAAGACATGAAGAGCATAAGACTAATTTAGTACGAAGGATTGTTCAGTACTGTTCTTCACTGCCAGGGGTAGAAGTCAGCAACTTTACCCCATCCTGCTAAAGAAATAAATTTTCTAATAGTTGGTCATAAAATTAGATGAAAGGAGATGATCATCTCAGTTTAAGCTCCTAAAGGCAAGGAACTAGGAAAAGCACGTCTCTTCCTTACAAGTAGACTTAGTGAATAGACACGGCAGAATAACGATGAAAACTAAACCACTAGATTATTTTTTTAAGTGATCCTTGAAAAACTGGAACATGGTACTAAGAGTATGGAAACTTGCACTACTAGACACTGATTTGACAGTGGGAGTCTATCACTAGATCAGTGACAACCATGTCAGACTTTGAAGATGGATAATACCATAAGGTATAGTTTAATACCTGCCTTCTGTCCTGAATGGTTCACTAACATCAATTTTTTTAAGGATCACAAACCAGATCTCAGGCCACAGCTTATGAGCTGCAGAAAAAGTTACTAATGTAAGAAATTACTAATGTTAATATGATGCTTTAGCTTTATCAAACTGACTTTTCTCATGCCTGAAATATACTTTAAAAATAACCCTAGAGATAATAGGAAGAGAAGAGATTTAAATAATAAATTCTCTCCCACACTTTCTATTGTTTTGACTGAGAACTTCTTTACAAACATTTGACTATTATTCTCTGATTGGACGAAAGCTGATATTAACGTGAACCTTTAATATTTTATTCTAATATAACCAGCAATCTTATAAATTATTTCTTTATAGCTGTGTTTCATAATGCTAGTTAACTCATCAACTCTCTGTACTCATCTCTGCCCTATCTAAACCTGAGATTACTTTCAACACAACTTCAGTATGATATCTGACATATCTTTTTCACATAAATATAATCAAATTATAAAACCTTTACCAAAAACAGCTGTAGAAATAGGTTTGTTCTTAAACATATGAATCCTTTATATAAAGCAGCAAAGGCTACTTTGCTGTTATAAAGTAAGCATACTTTTAAAACTAGAACCTTTTTTAATTTCCAAAGAAAATTAATGCATTATCTATGGACTCTCTACATTTTGGAACATATTCTAAAAAGAGTTGAGAATTATCCAGATTTTCAGCGGATGAATTGTTAATGAAAAGTCTACCTTGGAAAAGTAGCCAATTGCTTCTCACCTACAAAACAAGTGATCATCATTGACACCAGAGGCGGCTAATGAAGGTAGCCTTTGTGATGAACGAACAAATGAGATATATACTGGTCAAGATTATAAAGAGCAAAGTAAAAGACATATTTTTGCAAAATACTCAAGGAACAGAAAACAAAATCCCAGCAGGAAAAAAACTCGGTGGTTTAGCTTGACTTAGCATAAGTCTAAATTTTAAGATGGGCTTCTTCAAATCTGAAGATCATGCAATAACAATAAAAGGCGGAACTTATGGTTTTTCCCCACGGAGAGTTTTCCTGTTCTTTCTTTATAAATGCTCAGGCAGTACAAGGGAAACAGTTTCTCTGTCTTTCTCCTCTATAGTAGCTAAAATTATAATTTACTTTCACAGAATTAAGTACTTGAAGTTATTTATATGGCCCCTACCCTCTCCATATTTTTGTGCTAACTAGGAATCTAAAGGGTCTTCAAAATGTTTTTTTTTTATTCTGTGCTCAATTGCAGCTGAGCATTGGGTGGAGCTCACATAATGACTTTTTAAAATTCATTATGAACTATTACTCTGTTTCTTATTTTTAGCAGCATTTCAATTTCTACCCCCTCTAAACTACCATTCATTCACAAGTTTAATTCTATCTCTTCTCCAAGAGGTCTCACTGTCTGACTCAAAGTCTTTTTGATATAATCTAGCTTTTTGTAGACTCGGATGAGAAAATTACTCAGTTAAGCTGAATAACTTTTTCAAAGTCCACAGAAAACAGCCACAGACGGTAAGAAAGGCAATACTGCAAGCAAAGGCTAGACTGTTGAGATAGGTATAGCAGCCTGAAAATTAAAGAAAAATACCGATATAATAAGATATGAAATCCTGAAATGAACTGAAAGAGTATAAATAAAAAAACTCAGAAGCTTCAAATATCAGTCTGAGTAAACAAAGCCGTTAGGTCTCACACGGGGGTTGGCGAGCACCTTGATGCTTATCCCACAGGTTTGTTAGTCCTGGCTAGATAACGTGTATCCTGCTAGCATGGTTTATTTGCAAACTGGAAAAAACAGAGTACAATGAAACAGAAAAAAAAAAAAAAAAAAAAAAAAAAAAAAAAAAGAAAACCCCAAGTATATTTTCTAAGCACATTATTGGAAAGAACAGAAAAAGAACAACCTAAAATAGTAATGAATACTGAAAAGAATTTAGAGACTTCACTCAGATTCTCCATAGAGCACATCAATGTTGTGGCACTGCATACTTGCCAGTGACTTAACCTTTAACATTATCACAAAGGCCTTTGTTTAGAAGATGACTCCCAGGTTGTTGTTTCCGTATTATGTTTTAGGGATATAAGTATATCATGGCAATCATTCTTTCTTAAGGAATTTCATTTAAGTGAGGTGGTGTACCAAAAAAACCCCAGGTATGGCAGCATTATGTACCCTTTCTATTGAAGAAAATTTTTTAAATAATAAACTCGTAATGAAAATCTACACTCCATGAATGACATGAAATAGTCAAGAGTTTACAAGTTACTTCAGGTCTGTTGCAGATACTATAGAAAAGACCAAGAGTTTAGGGTGTTTTATCTGGGTGTGAAAGAGAAGTTTATTTATTATAAAATAATTATATTTGTTTTAGAAGTACAGTATCATCATTGCTACAGTGTTGTTCTAAGAGGTAATACAGTACTTAGCCCATGGTCTTATACTTCAGCCACTTGGAAATCAGATTATTTCCATGTAAACAGAGGTGCAATTATGTAACTATTCTTGTATATGTCAGCAGGCTTTCCCTTCCCCCAATGATTTTTTACATTATAACTGAAATCTGGTAATCAACATGACATAATAAGAAATTCCTTGATTTACAATTCCATCCTTCGATTTTTGGCCTTTTTTCAGCTTGAAATGCTTATTTTGGCATTCAGATAATTCTAAATCATCTTCCATGAGTTCCCAGTCATAGTAACATCTGTCAGGATTTTGTTGGGCAGACAAAATTGTCATAGTAGCACGTATTGCTTTAAGCACTAAAAACATCAGACAGGTCTTTTACTGGACTAGCTAAAAGTGGTGGCTTCATCGACAAATATCCCAGAACCCCAGACTGTAGGATGTAGTGATAGCAACGGTACCTTCCTTTGGTTCTTCCCATATGGGAACTCGTCATGAGTGCATCATCACAGGTATGTCATCAGGCTGTAAGATAGCTTTTGTAATAAGCTTCATATTCCAAATCACATAAAAAATATTTTAAAAACCCTAATAGTAACGCACTAAGCTACAAAAAGGGGTGATATAGGAGAGAAATAATTTTCCAAATGTAACTCAGAATATTGCCACTATTCCTCTTGTGCTGTTTGATGTTATGCAATAATGAATTTTGTAATACAATAAATCAAGTAGACAAGCATTGACTGACATGGATATATTACATCTCTTTTTGGTGATCAGTTGCCTAGATATGTACTGGATGAAAATGATTTCAAAATTGAATAATTCAGTAAATATTGCCATAAGGTATTTTGAATTTGAAAAAGTGATGATAATAAAGTATACTTTTGAATTAACATCACAACGTATTAACGTAAAGGGTACTGTTCAGCAGTTTAGTGTTCTGTATTTGCACTAAATAAAGTGTTTTCTGTTGCTCAGAGAAAAGTTTCCCTGAGCAACAGAACAGCTTTCAAAGTGTCTTAGTAATCTCAGTTTCCTGCAACTTCAAGCACTCCTTGTCTCCAGAAACACTGATTTCTACAGATTGCTTGTTCCAGACAAGTTCAGCAAATTTTATACAGCAAAAAACAACAACAAAAAAAAACAACCTGTCAAAAATGTAAGCTGCAAAAAGTGTACATTTAGTCTCAAACTTTGTATTTAATACATGAAAACTTCAAATGGAACTCTAGGGACGATCTTGAAAAAAGAAGAAATAAAACTCCTGGTAAAATTTTAAGAATGCACTTTTGAGTGGACTGTGGTGATCAGTTTAGACCTCTGGATTGCTAACACAACCTAATCCCTTAGACAATATTTTGAGAAATGTGATTACTTCTTTCTGTAAAGGAATTAAATATAATTACTATTTACAAGAAAAGGTAAACCAACTGAATAGTCAGATGCAAGGTCAGCTGGTATAAATTTCATCCTTGTTACAACTGCCTTTCATGACTTTATCAGAAGGTCACTCTAAAGCCAGGTAGCTCTCAATGTCATACTGGATCCCAAGTAATTTTTATGAGAACTAAGCATTAGCCTCAAGGATTGAAAGGATCTTCTGTTTAGGTGAATTAAAAATTGGAGCCCAAAATATGGATATAAGATCAATTTAGGCTACTCCAAAGCTAGATGAGACATAGGATTTATGGGTTGCTTTAGGTCTTAAAAGTCCAAGTTTCACCTAATCTGTGAAGTAGTTACGGTAGCCCTTCCCCAGAGCTGTCTGTTGAAACAAGCTTTGATGGAGCAGTACTCTCCTCTTCATCCATAAAACATTTCATCTTCAAAACTACATCAGCATCTAGTCCTTGGGTTACAGTAAACCCCAAGTGTATCTACAAACATATCTACATACATATGAGAGCATGCAAATGAGACACTTTTCATTAAAGAATAGCCATTTCTTTTTCAACAATATCAGTTTATCTCTTTTTACATTCACGTATCAACTCAGAATTTAAAAAGTAAATGCTGAGGATTCCCCATGGCCACAGTTCTCCTTCCCTCTGTGGAAATCTGTTTCTAAAATAACTCACATTCAATTACACAGGTCACTTGTGATAGTGGCTTTTCTTGGTGTGCCTGAAGAAAAGTCTGCAGTATTTGAACCACGAAAAATTATGCACAGTGTTTCATTTTAAAGATGTGCCAGATTAACAGAAGGTAATTGGGGTAGACTGTGAATGGTACCAGCTGCTTATTTGCAAATGCTACAGACACCACTTATTTTTGCTTAGAATTTCTATTAAGTACTTTCCTAACAATTATTATAGTTTATTTTTTGCTATGTCACCTCCAAGCCAATATTCCTTAGTTGATATTTTTTCTTTCACCAGTTAAACTTAGCCCTTCTACTATGACATTTACAAATGCAACTCTTCTCCTACCATTTTATGTAAGCAAATGAGAAACATTAAACATTGAGATGGTTTAAGATTACTTTTCTCTTTGTAGTATGTTCCCAGATTGGAAACTACATGACAACATAAATCAGTAAGAAGCTTATATCGAGTAGTGTTTTGGAGGGAGGACTCCATAGGTAGCCCCTCTTACGCAACACATAAAATTTGATTATATTTGCACAACTATGTAGAAGTTACTATTTTAATATTAGTTTGGGGGTTAGAAATTAGCACATGACCGAAATGATAATGTAAGGCATTATAATTCCTTTATAACTGCATGCACAAAAGATGAAAACTGGGTCATTTTTAGAACTTTCTCAGGATTTATATAGATAGTTTTGCACACTGTGAATTTTCTTGACTCAAATTAGATGGATTTATAATAAAAGATTCTATTTGACTACATCTTGAAGATGCTACAACCTTGACTACATCTAACAACACACACCACATCAACAAAAGATGTTGAGTAGCAGAATCTTTTAGGTAGAAAGAACAAAAGGATCACTTTCAGATAACTTTCTCACTTTCTTCTTGTTTGTATTGAAATGATTTGAAATCGATCATCTGAGTAGATTCTCAAAACTCTAAATTATGAATCTCCCTTGATTATCTCAAAGATTTTTATTTAATATAAAGGCAAGCCAAAGGAAATAAGATGCCCTGTAATATTATATCAAATATGCAATTTGCAATGGCATTCCTTTATTAAAAATGCCAATTATAATTGCACATAAAATTTAATTGAGGTCATTACCCTCTTGACAAGTTATTTCTAAATTCTTTCATCTAATAAGATTTGTTATTTTAACATTTTCCACATCAATGCTTCTTTCACATCTATCTACTTCTTATCTATTTATAAGCGTAATAGAAATTACCCATCGTTTGATTGTATCATTGTGCTATTAACAAGAAAGCTATCTATTTAACTGCTTATCAGGGAGATGATATTATCCTTTACGTGTAAAATTGTAAATATGATCCTCTTAAAACCATAATTCATTACACCATAATTATATTTGTTAAAATATTAGCAAGGACAAAATAACACCAAATAATGAATGAGTTTTAAAGATTGTTTTATTTTGCAGTCTTGATTAAAATGCTCAGGAAATGTATAATCTTAAAAAAAGAAATTTTTACATTGGGCTTACTGCATTATAGCCATGTACTTCACCAAGTTAAATATGTCTTGCCAATTCATTATGTAAACAAACAAAGGAGGTCATGTTATTCACTATAAGATCTCAACTACTTGTTCCTATTTTACTCAGAAATAATATATTGGCCAGGACAACTAAGATTATTACCCTGGATGTTTCCTAAGCCTCATGGGATGCTTTACTTCATGTAAATGCATGTACTGGAGGGTACCTTGTCTGAAGGGCATGAGGGTTTCCTTTTTCACAATAGATTTGCCTTAGGTGTGTTTGCCACTGACATGCAAGTAGTCAGATATTCAAGACAAGATAATTTTATTTTCAGTCCTTCAGATGTTTAATACATTTGGGAATGTCATTTATGCTGAAGTTTAGTATAAAACCAGCTCCAGACTGAAAAAAACCCTAATAATTCTACCTTCAATCAAACTAATCTAAATATATTCATTCATATTACATTATTATGCATTTAAACCTCAGCGAAATTAAAAAGAGGTTCTTTTTTTTTTCCTATATTTTACTAACAATAGGCCTATAGAATAGGCAAAAAAGAAAAAAATTGTTCTCAGTAAATAACATTCTGTCTTGTACAGTTCCTGCACTGTGAGCAAGTCACACCTTAGTGTACACTCACCCAGTGGAAACCGGTGCTTTAGTGTAAAAAGAATATGAGACCACAGTTTGAGCAGTGTTTCATGTTGCACAGTTGAGAACTTCCACCTTCAACACAGAACAAAGTGGTGCCCCTGTTATAGTCTCCATGATAAAAGAGGCAGTGGGTCTCCTCCATCACCTCACAAAAAATTAGGACACATTACAGTTGTTTCTTCAACACAGGACAACCTAATTTTATCCTCATGATGGTGATAACTGAGTGAACAAAGTAATGGGGTCTTAAGTGGACCAACTGTAGCATATAATTGAAATTAACATCCCTTTTGAAATTTGCACTTACCTATAATTAAGATCTTGGTATGCAAATAGCAGTTTATGACCTAATATTCCCTATGTGTCCCTTTCCTGATTTCTATTTAAAAAAAAAAAAAACTATTTCATCTTCTAGAACAGACCAAACAAATAAAAATGAGCCATTCTGTCCTATCAGTATGCCACAAAGCAGGATGGATGTACAGAAGTGTAGTTTGCTAAAGCTTGCAACTCACCTGGCTTGGACTGGATTAGCTTATTCCCTATCTAGCTATCACCCCCAAAACAATGCCAATGTAGGGTATCAAAAAATCAGAAACATTTTTATGAATTAAAGATAAACACACTGATGTGTTAGACTAAATAATTACACCATGACCTATTTTATTTGCATAAATTTCCCTCTGGAAAAATCTAGTCTAAGCTCACTTAACTAAGTTCAATGTTCTTCCTCCTATGCTCCAGAGATACCACTCTGCCTCTTTTGAGGATAGGAATTCTAAGAAAAAGAAAATAAAAAGAGAGTTGATGAGCATGTTTATTTAAAAGATACTTCAGTGCCTTCAGGTTTTAGAATGTTAGTCAAAATGGGTAGCAAGATGCAAAACAGCTTTGAAGGCATCATACCTGCCAGCTGTGAGAAGCGAATGCACTAAGGATGTTCTCTTGCATCATGTGACTTGGTTTCTGAATACCTTTCTGAATTTCCACTTTTTTTTTTTTCTACTATTTAACTATATCTAGCTTTGGTAACAATAATCACTCTGTATTTTTAACTGGGAACCGGTCCCCTTAATAATCTATTGACTTTCAGTTGTATCACAGTGAAGAAAAAATACCTCATCGTTTGTCAACTGTCAGAACTTGAACAAGCATATCCTAACTGATAATGACAGAAACTTGCATGATCTGTTAGGTATGGAACATAAAACTTATGTTCATCTCAACTACTCTGTGAAGCCTCATAAAATTTTGAGAGAGTTACACTAAGCTAATAATATATTGCTGCATCAATTGAGCCAAAAACATCCATAAAAGTGTTCCTTTTACATGCCCTAAAGCCTCCTGAAGGGAGAGGAGGGAGAGAGGAGAGCTGGATTTTTCAGTTCAGGCCTAAGTAATGAGGTCAGAAGGGCTTTGTGCAAACACCAATACTTGCCTTCTGAGAAGACAGCTTGCTAAATGTGAATGGATGAAATTAATAACATTTGAGTGTCACAATAACTGACTTGAAAAAAACCAGATACTTGAATATAAGAAATTTTCCTTACTGTATTTTGTGATTTTATAAACATGCGTCAATATTGTACACAGTTTTACTATCACAGGGTGGTAAGACATTATATCTCTGCTAGATTGCCAGATGGAGTGACTACCACCTATATTTATGCACCAAAGGTAGTATTTTAATAGAGAATATAACAAAGCAATGAAATATATAATCTATCAAAATAAATATTTTTCAACTAGTTGAATGTACAATTCCTTTTTGCTAAAAATTATTTTCATGCTATCAAATCTCTATTGGCTTTTAAATATAAATTTAATAACAGAAAATATATTCAAAACCCACAAAATTTTACAAATTCAATTACAAACATTAGTTTATAAAATCCTAAATATTCACTGAATTTGGGAGGCTCATTTCACAATTCTCTCAGGGAAGCAAGTAAAAACATCCAAGCTAAATAACTTCCTTATTCTGTGTCCCTCCGATAAAAAATCCTTATCCAGCTCTACTGCTCAGATCACTGAATTCTGCTTCATTCACAAACTCTAAATGAACAGTGTTGAGGCAGTTTTTGGCACAATCATTGAACTTTATCCTAGAACACAGTATTCAGAAGATAAGGGAATTATCTATCCTGAACTTTCTGTGCAGTATACTACCAAACAGCATTGCTAAGACAACTTGTGTAGAAAAACTCTTCACGATTGTGTCCTGTTGTCTAGTCCTCATATTTTCTAAAACACAAGTAAGTTGCAAACACAATGATCAAGCCTGTACTCTTCAGCTACTTTTATTCCTTCTCCAAGGAATCTGGGACACAATTTCTGCTTGTGATTTAATGAGTTCTGGCATCCTCAGATAGTTGAGGCACAGTGAATTACCACAGGTGTCATGGTTTTAAGCCCAGTTGGATATGAAACACCATGCAACCACTTGCTCAATCTCCCACTATTCCTTTCCCCTCCATCCTGGTGGAACAGGGACGAGAACTGAAGTAAACTTGTATAATATATAATATATTATACAAGTTATACAATATTATATATATTATACAATATGTTATATATAATAACAGTTTAATAATTGAAAATGCAATAATGATGGTTAATAATAATAATAATGATAATAAGAGGAAAAAGCCCAAGTGATGCACAATACAATTTCTCACCACCCACTGACCAACACCAGATCCCCCTTTTCAAATCCAGATCGACTACCCTTCCAGGTAACTCCCCTCAGTTTATACACTGGGCATGACATACTCTGGTGTGGAATATCCCTTTGGTCAGCTTGGATTGCCCGTCCCAGCTATGCTCCGTCCCAGCTTCTTTGTGTACCTCCTCCCTGGTGAAGCATGAGACAAGGAAAACAAAATGTCCTTGACTTAGGATAAACACTGCTTATCAAAACATCAAAACATCAGTGTGTTATCAATACCATTCTCATTCTGAATCCAAAACATGACACTGTAACAGCTACAGAGAAGAAATTAACTCTACCCCAGCTGAAAGCAGGACAGCTGGCCAGCTGCTGAAGCTTCCCCATGTCCCTCAGCATTAACCTGGGACTGCTCTCTCAGAGCTTTGTATTCAGTATTGTACAGCTGCCAGGACTGGTAATATCATTGGAACAGGTTCTTGTGTGGCAAAATGCAGCAGGCTGATGATGATCATGGTATCACAGCAATTCTGCCTTGAACCAGCCTGCTGGTCCCACAGCTGAGACACAGCGATGGCCAGTGACTACTCATGTTCAGTACCTTGTTGGCTAAGATTTACGCCAGGATGTTACTGTGGGCAGGTCACATAAGCCTCAAAAATTACCAGATTATTTTAGGCTGATCCTGTGAAAAGTCAGCCATGTGCTGCCTTTTGCCAGAGCCCAGTTTCAGCTCGAAACCCTCTCATAAACATTGGCCAGCATGTCCAGGATCAGCTCCTTGTATCTCTCCATCATGGTAGAAGTCAGCTGCTGGTGGGGACCTGATGGCGGCTGCCTCCTGCTGTCAAAGATGTGTTAGCCAAGAGGCAGTAAAATTGAGGCTTCAGACTCAGCTTTCTGGTACACTCTGCATTACACTACCATTGAGGTTAACCAAATAGCTACACACAAAACCAAACCCTTCTAAACAAGTACAGATATTTGTTCTCTTTCCAGCTGAGTTAGGTTAAAATCAGGATCCAAACTGCCCATAAATTTGTTCTTCCTGACCCATACATTTGTTTGCCTGCCTCAGCTTCAGCAAGAGGACAGAAATGTTTTTAACCTCGCAATTTTGATTCAGTCTGCTCTGGGCTATGAAGCATTCAGAGCTCAGGTCCCCATGCCAGGTTATTCTGCTCCAGCTGCTAGGTTAGTATGAAAATGAAGTGAACAAAACACCTGTTGCAGTCTCAGAGGATGCCTAAATGAAGACAGACAAGAGAGTGACAACTCCTGTTACCTCCATCTACTTTCAGTGGAAGACACCTTGGCAGTATCTCACTTAAGCGTAAATTAGAGAAGGAAAGCATTTGAGTGCACTCTATTCCTCTGATAACCTCAGGTTTTCAGGGTCTGTTCTCTCCAGCATTAACTAGGTGAGAAAGTTAAGCAGACTGCACACCATGTGTAGTGCTTATATACCCTATGTCAGGAACATCTGACCCTGGTCCTCATGTTCCAGTGAAGCATTGCCTGAGTTACAGGAAAAGTATTTCAACCACGACCATCAGAGGTATATACAAGCCTGGAATACCACTTGCACTGATGCTGCCACTAAAAAGCATATTAAAAGGAGGCATTTTAAGAAAATTATACTCATGACCTAAGTATTGAGAACTGTGTTGGCTTTTATTCTCTACTTTCAATCAGCCTCACACTGAAGTATGCATAATGCTCTTCCATATTTTATCTAATCCTTTAACATACTGGCACAGAGACAAGAGGGGAAAAGTGTACGTTTTTTATTGAACTCCCAGACAATATTTTCTCCAAGTTTGTTTTCTAGTTTGGAGAAGCAGTCTACTTGGGAGAAACCATGAACGGAGAGACAATCTTTTCTCTTTAGTTTTACCTGGCAAAGAAGTTAAACAGGTGTCTGTGCCTGACAGACACTTGCTTTAAAATAGGAATAATTCTTCAGGATAAAGGGGGATAGCTGAGCTTAAAAACCATCCACACAAAACAAGAAACATATTACAGGAGCTTGTTTCTTTCCTGCTTCAAATGTTATGACAAGTCACTTCATCTCTCTTATGCTTGTCTCTAAACATGTGAAAAATATTTTGCTACTTCACAGACATTTTTAGAAATTGAATTAATGCGGTCACTGAATTGGAGTAGCCTGTCATTGTTTAACTTTGTTCCATTGCTTCAGAGCAAAAAAAAGGCAGAAACAGCAGCAACTGCAGCAGCAGCAACATTTAGAGCATTATAATAGATGCAAAAGCACAAAAGTAATTAAATGAATTCTGAAGGAGAAAGTGCCAGTTTGATGTACTTAATATGTTTTCTGCTTTGATGGAAATGGGAATCTCAGCTGAGAGTATAACTGGAGCAGGAAAGAGCCATCTGACAAATAAAGAAATACAATCAGGCTTGCTGAACTTTGGAGGAAACACAGGCGGAGTTGCAGGGGGAGGCAAACACTTGTCTGCCTTCTGTGGGTGAGTCCTAGGTTTTTAACAGCTAAGAGGGAACCTGGATATCAGAAGTACTATCAAGGAGACAGATGCCTTCCCACCCAGACAGCTCAGGATGTGGGTGGTATGGAAATCTGGAAGATCTGTATCTGAACATGAAACATTCATAAAAGAACATCCTGCTTACAGTATAGATCACTACAACTCAACAATATAATTGAATGAATGACTACTACATAGTAAAGTTTTGTCCCCCTAATAACCCAAAATTTCACTTGTCTCCATAATTACATTGTAATCAACCTTTTATTTATAATTCAATTTTAGTCAAGCCAAATTTCATATTAAAATAAAACCTCTGATCCAGGAAATTCCTCCTCTATATATAAGAAAGATTTTCCTATTCAAAAATATAATCACAAATAGATCTTTATTCATATTAATGAGAAAAAATAATTGGATATGACAATAAATGCAAGCTAAACTACATATTTAATAAGATTATTAAAAGGAACATAGAGTAACTCAAATATTTGTTCTACGGAGCTATTTACCATATTGCTCTGGAGGTAGACACTAGTTAACAGTGAGGAGGAAAGAAGTGTTATTGTTTCAAAATTCAGTATAGCTCAGTTTTTGATCTCAAAAGCTAGAAGAGGGAACCAAAAACAAAGGTTTTTTTTTCCTTTTCCAAAACATCATACTTACTATTAATAAAAAGTAAAAGAAGATCTAATAGGAGCACAGGCCTCTTTTTATTCCTCATGGGACAAGAGAAGAGAGAAAGAAGGTAGGCTGCCAGTATATAAAAGTAAATATCAGATAAGAAAATCCTAGTCAATATATTTTTTCCTTCAGTCAAGCTATTTTTAATACATACAGTCCTGTCTCTTTCTAGGAGACATATGTTATTGGGAAGATTAGTTTTGCTGTACCTATTGCTTCTGCCAGCCTGCATCAAAGTAAATTTAGAGATGTGCTGACAGTCTAATACCTGCTATCGGGTTCTACCTGCAGATAAGAGTTGAAAAAGCATCTGTTGAATTTTTTCACAATAGTCAAATGCTACTAGGAGGGATATTAAAAAGTAAAAATAATAATTAAAAAAAACATCCTTTTGATTTTAATGTACACAGTGATAATTTCTGAAGTTATTTCCCATAAGTTTTAAAATTAATTAACTTGAAATACAATGTAAAATACACGTATCTGAGCTGCTGTCCAAAACTAATGAAATGCATTTGCATAAACCTGATTTGGGAGATTTTCAGCCCTAAAGGTGTCTGGATGGAAAGCAGCAAACATTAGCCAGACAAGAAAAACAACAAAGGATGGGTATACAGAACCCTCATCGTCTCAGATGTACTTAGTTCTGACTTTTCCTTCCTTTTCAATTTCAAACCAAACTAAATTAACCAAAAATACTGACACCTCTCCCATTTCATTTTTTCAGAGAAAATGAACATGCCATATCTGTCCTATTTCTCAAACCAAACCTTTAAAAACCAGGATTCAAAACATTCAGGTAAGACTCACATGCAACAGGAGGAGTGCACACACAACCTCTCCTTCCAGATCAGAAGTTATCTTTCTCCAAAGGAAGTTGAGAGAATGACACATGGGACATGGCATAGCTATGCTTATGGTCTTCATCTGCCTTTCTCAGTTCAGTGAGAAATCTTTGCTCAAGCGTCCCGTACTTTTGAGAAGGAGGTCAAGGACTGCCCAGAGAAGTTGTGGATTTCACATTGGAAGTGTCAGGTTGGAGGGAGCTTTAAGCAACCTGGTAAGCTGTCCCATGGCAGGGCTTGGATATAAAAAATACCTAAGACATCAAATATGTTTTCTTGTTGCCATACATGTAATCCAATACATGATACCATACATGATATCTCATACATGTAATCCAATTTCAGGCAGACATGCAGAAAGAATTCCTCCAGTTCATAAAATTACATCAGGTGTTGTAGGGGAGGTCTGATACTGAGACCAATAACGAGCTAAGGAGAACAAAAAGAGTTTTAAGGACTTCTGTAATGTGTACTCTGTAATGAATTAAAATACACAGTTTCAGCAGTGACTCAACAGTATGAAGGACAGCTGATGGTAATTTTCAGCATTAGAATGTGAAATCATATTGAAATTGTTATAAAGAAATTAAGGAACTTGAGTTTTGTTTTTTACATGGAAGCTATAACACATCAGAAATACCTAACTTTGCATGGACTTCCTCTCTTGAAGCAGATCAAGAGGTAGGAATGGTCAAAGGAGTAAAAATTGTTGCAGAAACTTCTCATCCAGAGAATTATACAACTGTGATCTGAGCACTAGAAAAATTTTTTTTTAAACTCATCTTTTATTGAAGAGATGTGTTGGCAGTAAGAATGTCAGGCTGGCAAAATTCCTTTAATATTTTACTGTAGATACTTGCCTCATCGTCACTTTTGTAGAGTTTCAACACAGTACACTTTAATCACTGTGGACTGTAAATAAACTTCATTGTTGTACAACATACTGTCCTATTTAGGTTTTACCTGTGTTAAACTAGAACGGAGGCTTCATACTTGCAGGGCAGTATGATACCCTGATCATTGTTCTTAAATGAGTTTTTTTCTTCTTTAATTTTCCTACAATTTTTTTTTCTACTATTTATTGTTAGAATAATGCACCGATTCTAAAAATAAAACCTCGATTTTCAGAAATGTTAGTGTTTTCATCAGGATAATAGAATATATACTTTTTTATTCCATTTGGCCTAAAGCACTGTAGTTTTTAAACCAATACTACACATTCCTTAGCTTGCACTTGGATTGTCTTGCATAATCTGTAGTTTAAATCCCTGTTTCTCCAATAAGAGGGATTCAGAACATTAGACAGATCATGCAATACTGTGCTGCATAAACTTTCCCCTGTCGTTTGAGTGCTGTGGATCATGGAATCTATATGATTGAAATGCTACAAATTCAGATGAAGAAAAGTTTCACATTTCACTTTACTCTCAGATTGTCTCTAGCTTTCTTCGGTAACATAGTCAAACCTTTTTTACTTTTAAAGCTCAGTGCTTTTGGAGTCACCCAGGCACTATAGCTGTTTACAAGACAAACTGGTCTGGGTAGCGTCTTCTAAAAAGCCAGTTTATCTCCCCTGACTAGGAATAATCCTGTCTGTACCAGATCAGGTGTTATGGGAAACTCAGGACCCAGTGATTCTAACTAGAATGTCACAGAGCTATGAAGAATAGTGGAAATCAATTTCTAAGATAACTATTGTAAGCTGCAACTAGTGTCAGTGTTGTTACGGAAATAGCCTAGATCTATAAAGTTGTGCTTATACCAATTTACAACTCTTTAAGGCTCAGACTTGGCCAACAATATTTCTGATGAGTAAACAAACCAGTAAAAACCAAACAAGAAATACAAATGTCTTCCTGTATCATACATAGAACATTCACATTGATTCTTCTAAATTTTCCTGTCTGTGAACTGTATCTTCCACAAATAGATATAGATCTCCCTTATTTCTCTCAGAACTTATTTCTGTCTGATGTACAGGTTACTTATCTATAGACAACAATTAACAAAATAGATTACAATAATGTAACACTTATATGTGATTTTTTCTTATATAATTTTCTTTTTCCCTCATACATATGCATGTCCTTGCTCTTTGAATTTATTTTATCATCAGTGTAAAAATTGCCACTGTTTTGTTACACGAAGGGTGAAGGGTCCCAGGGTTATGATTTGAAGGAACAAGATTAGTGAGAACACACCAAAATAATAAGCAATATTTTTTAGTTTCAATCAAGAATGTCAAACAACGTCTGGAAAGTACAGGATAATATCTGAGAAGCAAATACTGCAAGAATACTGCTTTTAATAAGAAACAGTCTGAGTTTTGTGAGATTTGAAAAGCAACTCTCATCACCTTTACTTAAAATTCAGGGAAGCAACTTGAGAGTAACATCCAGAAGTCCAGTTTCTGCAGCTCAAGACCAAAGAAAAACATGACTAGATAAAAGGAAACAAAACATATCTATAAGGGTTCTTAAGTATGGATTGATCAGGGTGTCTGAGGGGCTTTGCTACATCCCCGCTTGGATACACTCAAACTTTACTGGGAAAGACCTTGAGCTACTTGACCAAATATTGCCATTGGCTCTGCTTTGAATAGTGTCTGAGTTAAAGTCCCCTTCTGGCCTACATTATTCTATGTTTCTGTGATTCTAATGTAGAGGAAGAAGTGGGTTTAAGTGGTAGGCTAGGCTTATAATGTAAATACCCAGAAGGTGAGCTGCACAAAGAACTTACTCATCATTTAAGTAGGTGTGGGTACCAGAGATCCTACTGACTAGTGTCCCTCTGCATGAGAAACTGAAAAGTTACCTCTCCTGTATTTTCTGCTTCCTTAGGGAAGTTCAAATCTTCTAAAAAATGAGTAAAAGCCTATCCAAGGTCACTACCTCCATCAGAACCAGAGAGGAAATTTGAATCTTGCCATCCTCCCTTTCATGAACTATATGAATTATGAACCAAACAGAAGATCCACGATACCTTTTTTTTCAACACACAGCAAAAATAACTGATCTGTTTACAGCATTTGCACTGATCCAGCATCACCCAGGGAGGTGACTCAAAGTAATTTTAACAGTTCAGAAAAAAACCCCTTGGTAATTGAGTTGCGAGTTTTTCAGCATAGTGGGATAGCTGTAAAGACAGAAAGCCTACTCTTTTGCTGACAGTTTTCCTATGGGACATGGTCCTAAATACAGAATTAGTGATATCTCACCAAATTAGTCTAAAACTATGTTTTTATATTGGTTGTATTTGCGTGCTTACTCCTAGAAGAAACAGAATGCTCCTTAAAACATCAAGGTTTACAAAGAGATGGTATTGCTTTATTTACAAAGTACAGACACACAGATATAATGTAAGCTCTTGTATACTACCCTAATGAGCTACAAGCTATATTTAATATTTAAATAAAATTTAATATTTTATCTCAATTTAATAAACTACAAAGATATCTCATACACCCCTCATATTAATGGAGCCACTTCTCAAGAAGATAAAAAGGTTGGCCATCAACTCATCTGACAGAAATAAGAGTAGAATTATGCAGCAATAACTTACTTGAAATTGTCATCAGACAGTTAATATACTCCGTGAAAATCTTAATATATGAAAATTTGTTTCATGTATAAATGAAATAGTTATACATTACATATATACGTACACATGAAGTTAGTAGATTTCATACTGTAGGCCTAAATCATGTTAAGGAATCATCCTTTAATGTTATGTATTAATGTTATACATTGTTCTGTAGGTGTGATACTATTTATTCCGAGACGTACAGAAGACAGAAGAATCAACATTTTTAGAAGGGAATTCTGCAATTCATATTTATTTTAGAGATGTTTTTCCATTTTCCCTAAAATAATGGAAAGAACTTTCTTAACGTTCACGTGAGATTGAAATAAGGTTTGCAAAGGGGAAGTAAACGAGTTGAGTTCATTAGACATGAAAGTTTTCTTTGTGGATAGCGATGTCTAGCTATGAATAAATTAAAGTGATTGCAAATGTGCTATCATAATTATTATGACTATTATACATCAGCAATGTGGAATGGTGGACTGGCCAAAAGTACGGCTACAAATAAAACTTTGCGGCTTTCTCTTTTCTTGCTAGAAACTGAAGTGACAAAATATTCACTGAAGGCTGGAATTACGTCGCTCTGGATGAAATTATTCTTGTATAAGTAGGATTTTGATCAGTTCTAGGAAGTAAAGATGAAAGCTGGGAAACTCATGCTTACTGCAAAATGTAATAAAAATATAATGGATTTGTGAAGACCTACATGTACACTGAAGATCACCCAAATCCTGCTCTGGATAAGAATTCTAGTAACACTGAGTATATACAACTTTGAGGCAATACCTGCAAAAAGCTGAAAAAGGGTGGCAAATTAAAGATATAAAAGGTATCTCAGAGAAAATGTTGTCTTGGGACCATAACACTGGAAACAAACAAGTATTTTTGTGAGGTTTTTTTTGTTTTCTCTTTTAAATTAATTCAAAAGCTTATGCTGTAGATTGTTATGTGACTTTTTCTTACCATTAATTCTGAAGTTAAAGTTAAAAATAATTCATGCACAAGTATTTTATCTAATTGGAACATGCAGTTATAATGTTTGACCTTGAAACTTTTTGATACAAATAATTAGAAATGTAGGTGGTTTGACAGAATAAGATATGCTCATTATCATACACATTCTCAGTGCTTTATACTTATTCTGTGAGTTCAAGCAGGGATTTGAGTATAAAAAAGTGGGGATGTGTCCTCTCTATTTTTGTTGATTAAGTTTCAAGATTTTCCTAATACATTTTTCTGAGCAAATCTTATTTGACGCAAGTGCAAGATTTGCTTTCTGTTGTAAGTCATGATTCCCAAAGCCTTTGAAAGCATTTTACAGGACTTACAGACTTTGGAATTACTTTTGTGTATCATTTGTTCTCATTTTCACCCAAGTTCCAGAGTTCAATACATACGCCACATAAATACTTACGTGTCTGCCTCTCCTGTATACTGTATTCTACTCTGCACATGCATGTATACATATGGATAGGTGAGTACAGAAAATGTATGCACTTTGCAGTGCCAGTAACTACATCTTTCTTACAACTCTAGTCAGAAAAAATTTTAAGTATCTTCCCTTTTAAACATAAAATACTCTTTTGAAGCTCAGTATAAAATTAGAAAACTAAATAGGAATATGACAGTCCAAAAAAGAAAACCAGAAAAAGCATATTTCACCTTTTTACTATGACAAAAGCAGTAGTTTTAAAAAATAATGTTATCTAATGTTCTGCCTTGTAAGAACATAGGGAGTCACTAATCAATATGAATAGGAGTTCACTGGTATATTATAAGTAGTATATAGAAGTATATTATGATCTTCCAGTCCTTACAACGCCTTATAGATTAATAAATTGCATATTGTCTGAGAGATGACAAAGATGTTTGGTCAAATGCTCACATTAGCAGTGCAGTTTCACTGAAATGGATGGCTTTGCCATGCTTTATACTGGTGGAAAAATCTAGACATTCTATCTTTTTTATACTTCGAGTACATAGAAAATTGTCTTTTATGTGCATCTTCTCTCATGACATTGTATTTCATGTTTTCAAAATATAAGACAACCTAATGCTGTAAGAGACTTTTTCTTTCTTTTTTTTTTTTCTTTTTCCTGCTAAATTACTCTGCAATGAAAGCACAGTGTTACCTTGTGCATGCTGAAAAGCTTTCCCAAGTGACTTGACCACAAATGAGAGCATTTGGGGGTGGGGATGGTGAGAAGAGATGAGAGATACTGATATTGAGAGTTTCCTTATTGCCTACATTCTCTGCCAACATGGTGTCAACACGAAGGGATTTATTCTATCAGACCTTTTTGTTCAGCTATGCACTTCCTGTTATTAGATCGATACCTGTGTCTATTAGGAGCTGCTTTAATATTCTTAATGCAGGTTCATTTAAGGTTCATTCTGGTTATACGGTAGTTCTTTTCTCATATTTTATAGAACTCCTTTTATACTCCATATTCATTTGTAGGTTGTAAGTGATCTTCATTTAAGGTTTGTGTTTGAAATCTGGAGTAGTTGCACCACTAAGCAGTGAACACAAAGAATTAAACATAGTAATAATGCTCAAAGAAAATTTATTTTTCTTTTATCCCCTTTAGATGCATGTGCACTTTCATTTCTTACCAGCACTGCCACTTACCAGTGGCAAGTCCACTTCCTGAACCTGCATGGAAATACATCTATTATTATGGCAAAATATTCTCTCTAAAAACGTATCCCTTTCTTTGTTTTTAAATGGCAAACCTTTCTCTGTTATACATCTGAGTAAAGGAAAAGTAAAATTGGAAAGTAGGACAAGGCACCTGAAGACATCCATACATTTAAACATCTAACTACCAAAAAAGAGGACTATAGACATCACTATCACCATTTTCAATTAATTACACTAGCAAAGTTTGAAGGTGTTGAAATTTTTCATAAATCAGTTTTGGGTTAAAAAGTTAATCACAGCCTTAGTTCTGACATATACACTTGAAATGTGGCTATTCTGTATTTAGTAGCCTTTGTAGTCAGACTAGTGTTCAAGAGATAAAAAAAAAAGTATTAGTTTTTAGGCCTTAAATATACAGCTGACATTATTTACCACAGATCAAAGAAAACTAGTGCAAAATGTACATCCCAGAAGTCGCTTTTCTAGCAGAATAGAAATCTAAGTGTGTATTGGTTTTGTTTTATTTACTGTCATCATAAACTACCATGATGTCCTTTGAAGCTGAATAAATTCCATCAAACTACTTCCAGGGAAGAGATCAGTTAAATTGTCAGTTTGAAGGCTGGTCTTTGGATGATTGATATAAATTCTGATGATATCTTAGGTAAATATTCTAAATTGAGTAGATATCACGTACTATATGGACTATTTGAGGAACAGAAATAGCCTGAAGTTTCACAATTCTAGTTGCATCATAGAAGGAAAAAAAAAAAAAAAATTGGAAAAAAATGCAGAAAAGATACTACCTCAAAAAAGTGGTTTGGAGGAAGGAAGCATTGACATCAACTTGTGTTGACTATTTATTCTGTATTACTTTGTTTAGCAGGTGGGAAGGTTTGAGAACCATGACTTTGACTTTTGATTTAGATGGGATCCTCTTATCCTTCGCAAGAAGGAACACATTGGTGCATATTTTTTGTAATATTTTCAGTCTACAACTCCTTATTTTGATAGGCATTAGTTAAACTAGTCACAGACATTTGTACTAATAAATTTCTCGCTTTTGAGCAAGAAGGCTTCATGATTTCGTATAATTTTCAAGATTTTTGGACATTAAACATGGGATGTGGAAGTCCCTGACTTGAATTCATCTAATCATGGTGTCTATCAGCCTGACTATCCCTCAAGGCACAATAACAAATACCTTGTTATTAAAATTCCCAGAATTTTATATTTAATTATACAGAGAGGAAAAAAAATTCTGTAGAGAGCTAGTTAGGAAAGCACACACACATTTTTACTGTTAGTTATTCAAAGTATTAAAATATTTTTCACAATGCTGAATGTGTTCCTGACATGTATCAGCTAACACGAGAAAGACTACCCAAATTTGTCAGTCAATATTAAAGATTCAAGACCCAAAAGGTAAAGAAAATATTTTACCTAATCTACTTACTTTTTTCAGGTCTGAGTTTTTTTAGTCCCCCCCCTCTTGTTTACAACAAGCTTTTTTATTATGTTCTATGCACTATTCCCAGAGTATAAAAATGTAAGTATAACATGTTTTACATAAAATAAAGCATGGCTTAAAACATGCCAAATGTGACACTCCCTGCCCTGGTATCATTTATCCAGAAAACAAACAAGAGAAAATAGCAATTTAAACTCTACTTCATTAAGAGGAAATAAATCTGCATTGAACAGCCTACCTTCTGCAAAATTCCACTCTGCAGTCTGAACTGAAGCACACTGATGATAATAACCTCAAATGCTTAATGGTATTTTCCTTATAATGATAGTTTGACTCCCTTCTGAAGGATAAAATAAGGCTATATAAATAAGTCTTTGCTTGCAGAACAAAGATAGCATACAATAATTTTAGTACTTCCAGTTTAGAAGAGATAAATGAATTTGCAGCACTTCAGCAAAGTGCTCTGACTTCATAGCAAATACAAGCTCAAGCAAATACGTTGCTTTTCAACTTTTATTCCCTAATTCCCAAGAAATTCCTATGAAAAAATTAAAACCATAATGTTTTTCCACCATGAAATGATGCAGTTATTCTTTTCTACATTACTCCTAACAGCGTTAGAATTCAACTTCTCTCTTGCCTCAACATTTTAACATTAAAGGATTCATCGGTAATACATTACTTGTTCTTCATACCTCATAGCTTTTAGACCATTAGCTAGTTTTAAAAAAAATCATGGCTGGAAATAAATATAATGGGATGTTTAGAAGAATCATATACACTGTAAATGGATTGCGAGGTTAGCTGTCCACTTGTATGGACAGTGTTTTTTTGTTTTTTTTTTTCTTTACAGCTGCAATATTTAATCCCGTTTATTTTACAAGAAATAATAAATTTTGTCAGTCTCTAAGAATTTGGGAGAAGAATTTAGTTCTTTACTTTACACTACTGAAAGAAAGACATCTAAAACTCTGAAACTTAGTTTTCTTTTTTTGATAGTCATGCAATTATTTTTAAGAAAACCTTGCCTCAAGACCTAAAATCAGTTTACTGGACAGTGTTAATTTCTTATGAGAATAGCTTTCTATATTGGATAACATCCATTTATTACTTGAGTTTAATTTAGAATTTAATTTCATTTTAATTAAATTCTTCCTACATGTTGAAGAGACCTATATCTAACCTCATTCAACTTCACAAATGACTTTATGTTAACAACCAATTTATCAATGTTCTCCATAAGAATTATATTTACAGAATGAATATACAAAAGCAAAAGGTGGAAGCAAGACAAAATCCATTCAGCAATACTGTGACATGCAAAGGGGGAAAAAAATATTGTCTCCTTAATTCACTTAATCTAAATTAAAAGAATTGATGGCATCTGTTTATACAGAATATATTGTTTATCATTATTTAATTGTATTGTTGAAACAATGGTGGGTAATAAAATCAAAACCCAGAAAAAAAACAATGACCTTTATTATATTTAGCTTTATTAATTAAGATGATTGATCCATAAAAACTTTGTTTTGTGGGTACACCCCAAAGGAAACTCCCTATTCTAAAACATGAGGGAACAGTATCACAGTGCAGTTGAACAAATAACTCATGCATGGCAGCTGAAGAAGAGAAAATGTAAAACATTAAGGTGCATGTTTTTCTTAAGTTACCAGCAATTCTTCTCACAATTTGCCAGCTGCCATCATCGTATTACAAGTTGTTGTATAAACATTGGAAGAAACAGTGTGAAGTTTATAAAATTATAATCATTATGCTCCAAGCTTTTATCTCTTTTTTATCTTTTACATCTCTCAAACACTGAAATGGGGAAAGTTTAGAAAAGTGTGATCCTGCTTTAGACTGCATAAATTCCACATCTATCATCCCATTTAGTATTTTTTCTTTGCTTTTTCTAGTTATCATACATGTTTGGCCTAGATTAACTACTGTCCTAAGTATTTACATAAATCTGTACTTTATGACAGGAAGATGAAACAACTGAGAATAACATCAAAGAAGATGAAAAACTAAGGATAAACCTGTAGTAAGGAAAATGCCTCAACAGTACAGATGACCCAAACCCTAAAGAAGTTTACGAAAGTAAAAGCTTGAAATATTTAAAGTATGAGAAGAGTATGGAGAGATGTTGTTTAAACTACTAAAGGTGTTTTCACATCAATAGTAGATAACTTTAGTAATTGCATTTTAAAATGCCCCGGGAGTGGAAGCCTGAGGCCAGACAAGATACAAAGATTTTTAAATGTCATGAGTTGGCTAATTTTAACAACTGGCGCCTACACTCCATCCCTTGCCTACTCTCCTCATACCTTCATCTCGTGGTGTTCAGACTTTTTCAATAATTTCTTGAAGATAAAAAAGGCATAAAAAAAGCAGTAATTTTCTTACTTCTTTTTCAGGAGCCCCAATATCACATGCCAATTTACACTCTGGTTTTGTTCAAATTTCTTTGTGTGCCTGAGAAGTAAACAAACTTTCAGAAGTATATTTTAGGCATTCTACAAGCACTTGAAAGAATATCTCTTGCTTTCTTTATCAGACCAGTTCATCACAGCCTCACCTGAGGCTTTGGGTGCTTCTGCAAAGAAGGTGAGCAAATAACCTTGAGCTGAGTGAGTCAGCAAAGAGGACAGAGGGTGACTATACTGTATGTTCAGCTGTGGGGACAAAATGTTAAAGTAAAAGGCAACAGATCACTGCAGCTACAAGACAAATAAAGCAACCGCCTTCCCTCTTACATCAAGGAAAATAAACGCAGATATAATACTAGGAATAAAGGAATCTTTCCAAAGTACTGAGGAAAAGTCCCATCTCCAAATCAGGAGTTGTTGTCTTGTGACATGGAAATCTCTCTCTAGTGGAAGACGAAATGGCAGCAGGTTCTTCTCTGAAGGTTACCATGTGTCTCTTGTGGAAAGGAGAGCATTGCTGAGCTAGGCAACCCATGGGAAAAGAGGTCGTTGCTTGCAAGGGTGAATAATGCTGCTCTTACAACTATAGGTTAGTTTGTAATCTCTCAAAGAAATGTGCAGTGACATGCCCGTGAGTGCAAAAGGAGAGGACTACACAATGTGTCTGAATAGTTTTTCAGGAAATCACAGAGTCATGGTCCATGGTTCTGCATAACAGAAAAAATAAACCAGAAGCTACAGAAGCAAAATCGGCTGCATAGCAAGCTAAAAAGAAGATCTCTGTGCTAGTATTTCTAAAACTTCACCCAGAATGCAGAAAACAAGACAGAAAGGTTATTAAGGATGCAAAGTTGAAATATATTTTTGATTCATACAGTGAAAAAAGAAGTATAAAGGTTATCAGAAAGGGGTCAGGAAGCTCAGGCAGGAAAGTTGGGCTTTCCTTAAACTATTACAAAATCCAATCCGCTCCATTTTCTTATCAAGATGGTCAATCAAGACTTTAAAGTTAAAAATGAGGAACACCAATTTTGGAAAGCCTTCAACCAAGATGTGCTGAAGTTTGCCATGTTCACGATGTATTTGACAATCATAAAGTCAAAATATTCTGTATCTTAAATTGAAGGTTGATGTTGGAAATATTCAAGCAAGAAGCAACAGAGAATTGTCAGAATACACTGACAGTGAAACAGAGGATGTGAAGTGTAAGAAATAAAATTATGACATGAGAATAGCTGTCCTTAAACAAGGCTATTGATAGAACTATCAGATTAGAAGCTGGAGCGAAGGATGACAACCATTGGGACATTAGTACTTGCAGGCACAGTGTACAGGTAAGACAGAAGAGGATGTTATTATTAAACAGATGTTCTTTATCAGTAATCATAATCCACACACTTCAATACATTCTTGCACGAACAAACCCAAAGTAAATAGTAATAGTAATAAAATTATTATGGTCATAGTTGTTTGAAAAAAAACGATATTATAGTAAAATGTGAGAACTTATTCAGAAGAATGAAAAAAATGCAAGTTAAAAGTTGAATTTTTAAAGAAGTTGAGGAAAATGTATAAGAATAAAATTCAGAATAACTGCAACAGAGCCATAAAGAAATAAGGAAGGTCTAAAATGAACCTAGTGTGGCTATAGAGCAAAGATAAAAATGACAATGAGAAATCAGAAGAAAAAGTGAAGCTGTATCTGAGTTAGGAAAGGATGACCCTAACTTCTTGACTTTCAGTGAAGAAATGCAAATAAGACAGGCCATTAAAAAGTTTGCAGAGAAAGTACAAAAGCACAAAAAAACCCAATAAATCCTTTTTAAAGCACATCAGAAACAGAAAGCTCATCACAGTGACTTTAACAAAAGATTAAGGTATAAAAGAAGCACAAACAGCCAAATGGATGTTTTGCATTTATGGTGACCCAGAGTCTGGTGAGCTGCATATATGGCAAATCCTTTCACAGAATACTTAGAAGGTAGAAAAGTGAAACCAAGGGTCAATGGAAGAGACCACAGAACAAATAGACAAGTCAGTAGTAACAAATCACTTACATCAGACAGGATTTAATGAAGTTCTAAAGGAACTCAAGGATGAAATACCTTAACAACTAATGGTGGTGTGTAAACTTTCATTTAACACTGTTTCCATGCCAGAGGGTTTGAGAATAATTAACCTGGTGAGAATTTTTAGGAGAACTCCAAGAAAGACTTGGAAAACTGTAGACCATTAAGATGACATTTATACCAAACAAACTAGTGCAAATTACTCTGAAGAAAAGAATTAAAAGGCACTCATATAAATAAGATGTTATGGACAAGAGTCAGCTTTTAAAAGGCAAGACATGCCTTGCAGATTGACTGGAAATTTTTTATAAAGACATGAACAAGCCATAGGATCCATCCCATCTGGTTTATTTAGCCTTTCATATGGTGCATAAGTTCCATCAGCCACGGTTCATTAAAGAAATCAGGACGTTGTTTAGAGAGAAAAAGTCTCTCACATGGAACAATAATTTTCTGAAAGTGTGGCAAGAGGGAGTATGGAATAATGGTGAACTATCACAGGGAAGAGTATTACTAACTGAGTTGCACAAGAGTAAGGAATAAGACCTATACTTTTCAAGAGATTCACACCACAAATGACCCAGAAGGTGTCTAGTGACAAGTCTGAGATGACTGAGGTGAGAAGTCTGAGATGATATGAAGTTATGTAGGATCATAATAACATGTACTATCTGTTACTGAAACAATAAAATGCCATACCCAATTTAATGCAGAGAAATACAATACAACATAAGGAGAAGAAAAAACTCAAACTCAATCTTAACTATCCACTGATTAATACTACCCCAACTTGAGATCTTGAGATTTTTATAGATTGGTTTTGCGCATTTCTCAACTGAAAAGAAGTGTTATGAAATACCAGGAAAGAAAGAGAATGAAAGAAAATAGTGCTATGCCTACACATAAAATCACACAAATGCTGTTCCGGCTATGTTGCATTCACTTCTGAGATGAAAAACTTCAACAGTAAACAAACATAGGGGTGACAAGGATGAACCAAAGTACAGAATGTGCTAGAAAAAGATGAGCAGCTGGAAAGGTGTATGATCTTGAAAGAAACTAGACAAATCTATGGAAGAAATATCTATTCAGGGTATACACTCTGGCTCCTGCGTCTCTAACATCTTTGAAAGGGATAGTTTTCTAGTGCAGTATCATTATGCGATTTCTCTCTTCATTAGGGAAGTGTTATTGGTTACTGACAGGAACAGGACACTTGACAATATTGGCCTTTGGTCTTACCTAAGGGAGCACCTGTTCTTGCATGTTCCTGAATAGTAAAACAGACAAAATCTGAACCTGAAAAACCTTGATTCCTTTATATGCACACTTCCCCCTTGCTTTTTTACTACTGGTACTTTATAACCAAGCATGCCCACCCTGCAGTGTTCAGATAGAGTTCAATTACGGATAAAAAGATGCTGTGGCCTTTCCTAAGCAAACAAAATCTTCTCTGACACTTCTTTTATTAAGCATACACCTGAATACATGTTTGTTCAAGATACTTTGTAAACAAGCTGAGAATCCAGAGATCTTGCTGAAGCACCTTTTATCAAGAAACAAGGTGGTCTGGGGGTATTGCCTAATGTGAATAACAGAAGTTCAGAGCTAAGGATCTGGTCTCGTTTTCTATTGCCCTCCTATGTGCCTGAAGGTGGTAGTATCAAGATGCTACAAATTTAGCAGTTATAATAAAAAAAAGTCGGTTAGTCCTAAAATTAAATTTGAGATGCGATTTAAAAATTAATAGTTTGACTAACATGTTCCAAAAGGGATACATGGATTAAGGGCAATAGGCTATACTAAATAATTTAAAATAAAGTTTTGATTATTTTCTAGGAATCATGCAAAATAGTTGTTCAACAATAGATTTTAAATAATAAAAGTGAGTTACTATGCTTTAGATGATAGGTTTACTTAAACATATTCATAAATCAAAATTTTAAAACTTAGTATTATCTTGTATTTATTACATCTGTTCATATCCTGTTGCATGACAGCAACCAGAGAGCATGACCTGTTCATATAATGTATCACTTTTGAGATCTATATGTAACGTAAATATTGCTTCATCTCCTCAAGAACTTCAACTGCAGCATAACTGGCATCTTTCATATGGTAGGAAATTTGATACAAAATTTTGGGAAATCAGACACCAAGCTCAGCACAGTTGTGTATTAATACATTAGAGGTCTGTGAGCAAGAGACGGTGGTGCAAGCAAACACAGAGAGTTACTTTGGCCATATTTTCTGCTCTAAAGTGGATATATCAAGAGTAAGCAGAAAAGTGACAATGGAAAAGAGCTTTAGCACTTATGCCTTTAATTTTTTTATGAATACAGAAAATACTGCTTCCATTCAAAATCCCCTTCCTAGAACAGACCATGCTTGACTATGAGCTCACAATAAGGTTTTGAAATTATGTTAAATTGTTTCACTTAGTGTCACATTAAAAAGGGAGGACAGTGAAGTAATTTTACAGATGTTTATAAATCTAGAAGGCAATAGTAACAATATTAGTGTACAAAAATGTAATCACGGATCATTATGATTAACATACAAATGGTTTTGTAATGGTAAGATTAGGACATCCTTACTTATTGTCAAACCACATTAGTCTCACAAAATCGTGGCAGCTGAAAGTTGCTAGAAACCGGGAGATTTTAAGGCAAATGATAGCATTTATATTCACCATTTCCTACTTGCAAGCTTACAAACTTTGTGGGAATCAGAATTCTGAACAGAAAATACAGGTCTGAGTGTTATGCACCCTCAGGTACCCTCTAACATTGTCAAGAAAGATCCACACACTGAAAATGTGACCGAAGTGTCAAAGGCCACATGCAGTTGAGCTCAATAAATGTGACTTTTTCCAACTGATGGAGGTAGATAAAAAAGTGCTGTAGGTACACAAGGTCTGAATAGTACATCCTTATCTGTTTTGGAAGTGTGATTTGACAAAAGCATTTTGTAAGTAAAAAAAGCTTAGTTGTTTAAACAATGGGGTTATGTTTTAGAATGTGTTCTGCTAAACTCTGTCTCTTGCTTGAGAATTACCATGAAGGACTCACTATGTGGTACTGGCAAATCGTACAACTTCGGTAATATTTTTCAATATTCATTACTGTAATAGTAAACAAACCTGGAATTACTATCTGATATTAAAATCACACAATAATTCCCTTTAATAAGACTGTCACTTCAATTCATTCAAGTTTTATTATCATAATTTATTCTGTATGAAAATTTCATATAGTCAATCTTTTATTTAATCACAAAACTTCTGGAAACATTTAGTCATGAAGGTTTAATAATTTTCCCAAAGAAAACTGAGATATAAACATGACATAGTGCCTATTCCAAAAAGTATTATTTAATTTAGGACCTCTAAGCTTTGAATTGAGGATTCCAAAGTCAGCAGATGAGTTCACTGCAAAAGTTTTCCAAGTGAACTAATTTTTATGTAAGTTGTCTGGGCTGCAAAATTCTTACAGAATTTACCTCTCTCCTATGCTTTTGTAAAAACAATGTTCATAGACAGGAATATTTAATTTAGCATCTCAAAAGATTAAGACATTATTGCTGTATTGTCAGACCTTCCACAAATCCTTCCACACACAAAAAGAACAAACATAGAATCCCCCAGAATTAGGAGGAATCCTCTAGCCATACTAATGACTCTTCCCATGATAGTATTTCCCAGTTAAATCCACTGAGGGAGGATACATATACCAGAAAATTCTGATACTAGCAGATTGTGAATCTTGAGTTTACCACAATGTTGATGAAACACATGGTTTCTAAAGAAAATAATATTCCTGAGTTGGAGTTTTTGGGCCTTTTGTAGCTTGGCTTTACCCCTCACCTCCTCAAGTCAAGGAATGAACACAAAGAAATTAGCAGTAAAAATAACTGATATAATTAAAATCATAAAATCAAGCACTCAAGCTGAGTTTTTGGTTGCCAGCACAAAATTATCTAACCCACATTGCTAAGATAGAATATTGTAACTACAAGATCACATACACTGCTCCTTAAATGGTTCAGTCTTTCCAGGACACTGCATAGATCTTCCATGGAATCAAAGCAGTCATGAAGGAAGCTGTTCACTGTAGGACCACTGTCTGACTTGTTACAGAAATGGAAACAATAACACATATAAAATACAACAGAAAGAAAAAAAATACTGAAAGAAAAAAGGAGGGCTTCTGGGCTCACACTCTTGAATTCTATCCTACAGAAAGAGTTTTTCTTCCTGAGACTTCACCAAGTAAGGAGAGCAGATTTCTCATGCTTATTATTACTGCATCATATTTTTTTTATTTCTTATTACTCCTACCTGATGTACTGAAGTGATCCTACTAGCAGAAATGTTTCTTTCTTACAAATGAAATGGAAATGAATAAAAATTTTCCATAAATAAAGCCTTATGTAACACTCAGGACTCAGAAACTAAGCAGTAAATGTTACCCACATTATGGAGATCTGTGACCTTTCACTCTCAGTAATTCTGTTTCCTTTCTACAAATTGGGGTTAATTCCACCCCTCATCCAGAAGTATGTTATGAAGATTAATTGGTGTTTGTGAAAAATTCAGATAGTATATTGATGCACACTGCTGAAGAACACTTGAGGAAATTAATCATTTCTTCTTTACAGCAGGAACTGAACAGACCAAAGTAAATAATATACAGGGCAAGGCAATGAACAATTAGGACAAAACAAAATATTGAAAAGCTGCTTATTACCTGAGCAGTATTTACTTTTTGTATTTAATAAGACAGGGATCCTGTAACTAAGATTGCTCTAATCCAAATTCAAAAGGTACAAACTAAGAGTGAGTGGTAATTCTGATTCCTCACCTTCCTAATTTCCGAATTCTTTGCAAACATAATAATGTTCTTTTATATTTCAATGTAGCAACAATAGTTATATTATAATGCTATTTTTATTTTAACAGATTGAAATTTCTGAGCCATTTTTAGATCCAATAATTGAAGACTGAATGAAATATCTAATTACCATGTTAAGAAGCCATATTGATTCAAAAGAAGGAGACAGTGGCTAATTCACTGTCAGGCTTGGAATCAGAGCCAATAGGAACCCACTCTTCTATGCTGATGACTGATGATTATCACTCATTGTCCATGAGTGATAATATTGCAGAATGGAAAGTACACCAACTCGATTTTTTGCCTCAGCAGACCACAGAGAATATAAACTATATTTAAATTGGAATATAAAAATAAACATATAATTAGTGCAGCATTTTAAATAAAACATTTTTAATTACTGAAACTGAAAGCTGCAACTTACAATTGTAGGGAGCACATTTTTTTTCCCGAAGTCCTGTTTTTACGGACTATAATACATTATCTGGTAATCTTCACCAATTACAAGCTAGTAGTATTTAGCAACACACTGTGCTTTTAAAAATGTTTTTAAATAACCTTCAGTAAATGCAAGTTTCAACTTCTACTCCAATTTTCAGATTTCTAATAATAGAGCATTCGAGGCTTATAAATCTTAGAAATCTAATTAGACAATGTTAAGTTCTCTCTAGCTGAAGTCACAGATGTTTCATACTGGGAAAATCAGCAAGCCCCAGGGTTTGTTTGGTCTAGTATAGTGTCAAATTTTCATGGATAATTTAATAGCTAATAACTCTAATTCTTTCCCGTAAACCAAGAGATGATAAATAGTAATTGCTCTAAAGCCATAAAATCAACCCTGTAGGCAAAAAAAAAAAAAAAAATTCAAAAAACATTGAGGAGATTAATTTCTGGTACTTAATGTTTCTTTATTGCTAATTGTCCCTGAGTTGTATATATCTTACAATATGAAAGAAAATGCAAATAAATCCACTGGATTCATGCAACTGAGAAAGAAATTACATCAAGGATGCTGTATATATCTTTGATCTATTACACACACTGAGTAGATGGTAGTGAAATAATTTTATTTCTTTTCTTCTCAAATTCTAGTAACAACAGCTTATGAAAACATACCAGATTTCCTCCAACAAAATAGCAGTTTCTATCTAGAAAAGTGGTATTTTCTGTTTTCAATTTTTAAAAAATATTTATTTCTCCTTTGCAAAATTATCAAATAAAATATAATAATTCTTATTATTTAAACAGAACTAGACACCCAGAGGTAATTACTCAGTTTGTATTTGAGAGCAGGCATTCTGTGAATAGATAACTTGATCTTTTTCTGAAGAACATCAGAGTAACATTTAGCTGCTTTTTAAAAAGGCTGTCAGCAGGGTGGGATTTATTTGTTTCTATAAAATCATTACCCAGGTCACTGTGTGGAATGAACTGGGTACATCAATTGACCAGTGCTCTACTGCAAAGGTTTCCCAGACTCTTTTAGATGAGTGACCCCATAAATAAGATGGGTTTGCAAATATTCCTTAATTTTCTACGTTCCATCAGACCAGCTGGTAACAGCTTTTCACTCTCCTTTTTAATGCAGATGAGATGGTTTTAGTTTCAAGCAGAATGGAAACAGAGTGCTGGCAATAAACAAAGAATGGGTGTAGCGCTTAAACACAGAAACTCAGCAAAATTCAGAAAATACAAATTCTGAAGACATACTGCAGTACTTGGGAATAGCAGTTTATCTAATCAAAGTTATCTGGAAAACTAACAAGAAGGCTCTCAGAGAATTATGCTACCACTGGAAAAAAATAATGGCTGTGAATATACAGTCTTTGAGAAAAATGGATTTCTTCCGGTCATATTAAATGACCAAAAGACAAAACTAGAAAGTTATAAATAACTGTTCTTCATCTCTGTTTCTTTTTACTGCTATTTTTAATTACTCAAGAGAAGCGTACAACAGAGAATTTTAATGACAGAAAAATATGAGGTGGATTACAAGGTTAATAATAAATAATCTTTAAAGTTGATTAATTCAGAATTGAAAGAAAAGTAAAATATCCAAAGAATACCTGGCAGTTTAAAATATCTGGGAAAAGTTCACTAATTATCTTAATTTTGTACTCATACCCTGCCATAGAATCAAAAAATATGTACAAAATATGCAAAAGAAATGGAGAATAATACAGACGATGTTCCAATATCCTTATGTATACTAATCTTTAATTGAAAACAGCATTAGCGGTTGTTGTTTCACAGTTTCAAGAACCAAACTGTACAGTTCAGAAAACGATGAGGACAATTGCCAAGTACACTGAAAACTCCCTTAAGAACAGAGACCAGAGACAGAGTGTAACGCTATGAAAATATAAAATATAACAAAACAGACAATTTAAGTAGGAAGTTCTGTTCTCCTTCTTCTCCCAGTACCAAAAATAACTGCATGAAAAACAATAATTAAAAAAGTTTATATGATGAAATTTCAATACAATTTTTAGATTTAATGTATGTGTACACTACCTAGTCATGGAAGAACTTCTATTTGCACAAGATAATCAGGTAATTTCCTGAATATATCTGTGCTCACTGATCTCATTTGAGAATGCAAAATGCAACATTATCCAGCGACTGCGTCAACTAACAAAAGGGGTTTTTTATTTTTAAAAAGCTAGATATTGTCTGTACAATTGATTTTTAGACATTTGAAAGCCAGAAAAGGGGCTTTTTTCTTTTGTTCCTAGTTCATCTTTTTTTATTTTCCCAAAAGTAGCAAGTTTGCTAAGCTGATCTTCCTAAGACATGATGCAAAAAATTTGAATATATATATATGCAGTGGATGAAATTTATAGCCTAGGGAACAGGTTATTTTCAATTGCTGTAAGATACACTGATAGAAATATTGTCCAGGAAGACAAAAAGTAATAGAAATATTACTTTGAGCTTGCTTTGACAACGCTCACATAATAGCTGGGGGAAAAAATAAATAAAATGAGATGACTATTCTTTTTGTATGTATTCTCAAATGCTGAATTAACATGTAAGACTCAGAACACAGAGTGGTGGAGCTGCCACAGAAGTCTGGAAGTCATCTGCCAGGTATATATCCCCCAACACATAAGATAAGGACTTCAATCACATCTTTTTATTTGTGAGTATTCTGCTTTTATTCTCATAGTAATGAATTTGCTCAAAGTTATTCAAGCATTGTGCCATTTCAACTGGAAATAATTTGCTTTTTCTGGCAATGCAGAGGGATCTGTCCCACAACACACCTAGGAATAATAAACTAAACTAAATAATAAACTAAAGTACTTAGCCTACAAATACTTAGTATCCAAGTATCTTAGTATGTTATTAGTATCAAACACTACTTTCTCCTCTTCTTTATAAACCTTTTTGAAAAGAACAATGGAATTACCGGCATGCAATGAAATTTTAATCAAATGCAAGTCACAGTTCTACAAGACTACAAAATAGTCTACAGGATAATTTATAATAATCTGTGACTATGTTCTTGCTATGTTTTCTAAATGCTCAGCTTCAAAATCAGCTGGCTTATTCTAAAAATTCAAAACCTTTACATTATTTTTTAATTAAATCTAACTTTGGTAGATTTATCTCTTCGTACTCTGGTGTACATTGCCTGCAGGTTTGGGTACATAAATAATTTACTGCTTTAACAACACATGACAGATCAGCTGAGCTGTGGGAACTGTGTGCACAGCAGATGAGAAGCAAATCCAGTTAATTTAGATGGCAACTAAGGGACAGCAAAACATCCTTTTTACCTTCTGCTTAAGACTGTACACACACACAGCTGCTGTGCCCCAGTACACATCCTAGGTAGCATAGTAACTGGCTTCCTTTCTCTTGAGAGAGATCTTGTGCAATCAATTCTGTTCTGGTTTTCCCTCTTACACAGACCACACCACATTACATCCATTCAGGTGTCGCAGAAGTAAATATCCTAACCTGACAACATCTGTCTCCCTAATTCCAGTTGACATGACAAAAAAAGCATTTTTGTGAGAAACAGATTACTAAAAAAGCGATAAAAACAGTAGAAAGGCAGGTACAACGTGTAAGAAGTCTAATTCTAAATTGAAACACAAAACCCAAAGTTAATTACATATTTCCTCTGAAAATACATTGTCCATCTTATGTAGTTCTGAAATTCTCTGATCATTGAAAATATTTATATTTTGTTAGTCTTCTATTACAGCTAAGGAATGGCCAACCTGGCTCCCAGAAGAACTACCTCTCCAGCTGGCTGCTTCTCATCCTCTCTGCTTTAGCTTACAAGTATTCATCAGGAAGTTATCCCCAAACCAGAGTAGACTTCACCTAAAATTATTTAAAAAGCTAATATTCTTGACATATCAAACAGGTTTGGGGTTTTTTTTTAGTTCTTGGATTCATTTATATTCTTTTTATTTCTCATAAGCCGTGTGTGATGTGGTATCTTATAAACACTTCAAATTCTTCTTGCATATAGAACACCCTACTGAAGTGTTGTCTTAAGATACTTTTTGTCACACTGAGGAGATCTAAGGAGTTCCTAAAAAGTTATGCATCTTTGTATTTTATATAAATAATGATGCATGTTTGTATAAAAGTTACAATCACCAAGAATTAATCTTCCTCAGCATTTAACACGGGTGGCTCTGCTTTTCCTTGAGACCCAGATTTCTAGAATGAGTGGGAGTACACGCATCTTCTTCCACTGCTCACATGTATGGGATGTAACCCATCTCTGAAGAGGAACTGGAGAGATAGGATACAGTGCAGAGCTGACTGACCTAGAACTTGCCTTGGAAAAAGGACTCCAGCCAACACGCTGGGTTTTGGACACTCTAAATTTGCTTTGTGATAAGTTTGCCCTTAAGGGAAGATTGCCTGCAAGCCAAAGGAAGGATGTGCCTTATTCCCCAGCTAAGGAGCTCTTATCAAATGCCCATTTGGATTTTCATTCCTGAAAAGATATTCTGGTAGTAATACTTCATCACTTCTTTTACCTTCCTATAAATTGTATTAAGAACTGTATCTTTGTCCTCAGAAAAGAATTAGAGCACCATCTATGCAACCCAGATCTAGGAAAAGAATTTTCATGTCATAAGCTGTAAAAGACCTCCAGTAAATTAAATGCAATAGCATTTTTTTGTTGGGTAATTTGCAGGAAAATAATTGATCACTTGGAAATTATTGCTCTAGAAAAGCTGTTTTCTTTGTATGCATAATTTTAAATACTTAAAAGTAATTAGGAAATATACTTCATAGGCAATTTTAAAATTAAAAAAAAAACCCCATAATAGTTATTGCTATAAAGCACTTCTGCAAAAGTGCACATATTTGTTAACTGTTTAAGGAAGTTATTCTTCTAGCTTACCAATTTCATGGCTTTGAACAAAGGCCCAACATTAATTAAACCTAGTTTGGCATCATTGGGTTATCAGGTGTTATACTATAGAGTGAGTGGAAAGCGAATTTTGAATTATCAGTATCTACAGTTTATTCTTTTGGTTTTTAATGAGTCCTCAGAAGGCTTGATAGCTTTGCAATGTATTAACTGCCCTTTGCTCATTCCTTGTATCTCTGGCTTGGGGAACTTCAGAAGGCACCAAAAGACCATCTCTGTAAGAAGAGCAAAGTCCCAATCAAACCAAGTTCCTCCTGGTGGACAGGGTGTTAATGGGCAAAAAGCTGTAGAAAGTCTGTGTTGATGTTGTTTAAGAATTCTTTTTACTATGCCTGTTCTCAACCTGTTCTCATTCCTTTCCCTGCAACAGCAGACAGAAACATCTGGCTGCAACTGGAATTTACTTTTTTCACATACCAACTGTATTAAACTACCAAAACAGCATGCACAGGCACACACATGTCTAATCACATTTCTTTGCTCAATTACAGCTTTATTTTTAAAGCTACACATTCTCTGGTTTTCTTAATGCTTTTCTGATTTTTGTGGGGGGTTTTTTGTTTGTTTTGTTTCTGTTTGTTTGTTTTGTTTTTTGGTTTTTTGGGTTTTTTTAACACCAATAGAATGAGCAGCAACAGATCTAAGTTGGATAAGTTACATTAAAAAATGCTATACTACTATGGAGGGTGAAATACCAGAGGAATTTGCTTAATTTCCCCAGAGTGGCTTTGGAGTATCCTTAAATTGTTCAACAGAAGTGGACCTGGATGTGAGAAACTTGATTTAATAAGGCCTGCTCTGAGCACATGCTTGAACAAAAATTCTGGAGCTCCTTTCCATATTCAATTATTCTGCAAAGCTGTGGAAGCATTTGCCTGTGTTTTCCATTAAAATTATTTTACAAGAAACTGCAGAAATAGGGTAAAGAGGACAAAGTAGTAAGACTGTAGCATTGCAATGAGCCCAATCCCTAGAGAGATTTTTGGCCCTTGCTCTCAACACTTCTGTTCATTTTCTCTTGAAGGCAAAGCACATAAACATAAATTAAAACTAAAACTCCTACTTTCATCCTAATCAGGAAGACACACAGTCTTGGTCCCTCTGCTCTCATGAATCTGAAGACACCTGTGACAGTTATTTCTGCATTTGGCACCAGTAAAGGTGAAATTAGATTTTAAGCAGAAAAAGAAAGTGATTTGACTGCCTCTATCAGAACTGTAGAAAGCTTTTCAGGCCATGAATGCTTATTTCACAGAGGCATTTAATAAAAAGCTTTAGCCTAGTTTCATATCCAAGTGGTATTCACAAAAAACCATTCTCCACCTATTTGCATGGTTTATGTGTCCCCTGTTCAGTCTTCTAGCTACTGTGAATACTCAGTCCCCATGTAGTTTATACTCGGATTTTAAGTTGTGACCAAAATGAAATGCCCAGAGAAGAAGCTTTCTAACTTAAAATAACCCTGATTGAGCAGAAAGGTGTGTAAGACCACACTGTTCTCCTCCTCTGATTCTCCACCGCTGTTTTGTCCTATTTCTGCCTGTGGAAAAGCCCAGCTCCCTGGCCCAGGTCCAGGCCTTCAGGAGCCAGGCAGTTGCATCCACCGGGGTCTGGCTCCCATCTGCTTCAAACACTTTAAACCTGTTAGATTGTGAAATCCTTCAGCAATATCCAACTGCTGGATCCTTGGATCTGTTAGATATAGGCAGAACCAAGGAGAGGTGTCTTTTCCTTACCCATACACCATTACCAGCAGTTCTGTGTCCAACATAGCCTGTATTTTTCAAAGTTCATTATATACTCAAAATATGAAAGTTCACATTTTAGGTAATGAAATGATGTTCAATTCTCCTATGAAGTCTTTCATTCATTTCTTAAACTGATTTAAAAAAACCAGTAGTGAAAACAGCAGTCAATTCTATCATGTGCTTCTCAACACAATACCAAAAAGAGCTTCACTATTGAAAAAGCACCATTGATAACACAGTATATAGTTTATTAACAATATAGCTAAAGGATAATTTTGAACTGGAAATTCAAAATTATATCAAAGTTATCTAAAACTTCAGAAATTAAAAATTTCATTAACATATACATTTTTCCTTGGGACAAATAAAATAAGGAAGTTCTCTATATCTTGTTACTTACATGTTCATCTAGCATACAGACAGACCTCAGCAGATGAGTGAGAAATATGGTCTCTAAAACTACGTTTTGTCAAAATAAATAATATCTATAAAGGAATCCTGTAGTACATTTGTGTTTGGGCTGAAAAACTTGTTTTTCCTAGGACCTAAAATTTTATTTGATGGTAATGTCTAAATATGAAGAAAATTCACATAAAAACCATGTGATATTCTAACTTGGTTAAAGAGGGTTTTATTTTGCTGTAGTTCACACACAGGATATTACTGTCTTTTCAAATGTTCTCATTTTACAAGCCAGAAAAAACCATGAAAACAGATAATTGCTCAGCAACCACTTCTGTGAATCGTCTTGTGCCCTATGCTGATCACCATAATGTCACAACAGTGTTTTTGCTGTTGCCTTCAATGGCATCAGGTTTATGCACAATGCTCGTCTGCATAAATTGTCCCCTGTTGACTGGCACAGCTCGGAAAGGACTTCTGTTGCCAACAGCTAACAAGCTCCCCCTTTATATCAAGTGCTACAGGCCCATGTGTTTGAAGTTGAAGGATCACAGTTCTTAGATCTCAGATTTGTGAAGCTTGTTGAAGCTTTTTATTAAAGTCAACTAATTTCAGAGCTGCAGGATGGTAAAGTTATTCTGGTTTTGCAATCCAATGATACAGTGCTCTTTTCTCTTTTTTTCTATTTACATATTACTTCTGGAAGCTGAATATAAAAACCACGGTGCATATTTTCCGACAATATTTTGCAGTCCATGCCAAGCTGGTGTTATTTATTGACTGGGGTTATTTGGACTGTCTCAAATTAGGGTAAAAATGTCTTACGAGCATGTCTTGTGATTGCACAGCAAGCTGTTATGATAAAAATTAAAGCAAAATGCATTGAAAAAGGCTTAGATAGAAATCAATATAGAGAAAACCCAGTACACAGTTTTTCTACCACAGGGAAGGCATTGCATCTGGTGTTGTATTGTAAGAAAAGATTTAATTCTTAACAAGGGAAATCATACTGTAATTTGCAGAAAAACAACAAATAATGCTCAATAAGTATCTCAAGAGATCTGCTCTAAAATACCAGTCACTGAGACAAAATGTCAAAATAGCATAAAAATACACAGACTATACTTTTATCACCTTATATTACCTTATAAGATTTGTCAGACAATAAAGGGTGACATTACATTTCTACACCAGGTATCTTTTCCAAAAGGGGGGAGCACGGGGTGGGAAGAGAGAGAAAATTATCTTTCTGACGCTGATATTCTGAGAGGCGATTTTAAAATATATATGCACAATTTCATTACTGCAAGATGAAACTTCCTACATAAGGTACATGTACATAATTAAATTATTTTTATAAGGGCTTGAAGTCTTTCTTATGGTTGAATATTTTAAACTGTCATTGACAGTGCAGACAGCTGTTTAGTAATTCAAACAGGACACTGCTCTGTGAATGTCACATCAAGATATCGACATTTTTCTGGCCACTGAGATATTCCCAGACTTCATATTTAACATCATGATGAGGCATTGCCTTATCACTGTGTAGTGTCTACAAATAACAGTCTAAAGATTAGGAAAGATACTTGGATTTAAATGCAACTGACATAAAGTATGCTCAGATGTTTTGTATTTCTGTATTATAACAATCGCTTATGGCAAACAATGCTTTTTCATACCAAAATTTGGATAAAACCTGCTTTGAATTCTACATGAGAGATCAAACACACCAGTAAAGCTCAAGACAAGGAAAGGTGTGAATTCACAGTGCCCTTCAGCATCATGAGGAGTGCTGTTGTGTCTCTGAACTGCACACACTGAGCACAGGAGGCTGCCTTTGCTGGTTTTGGGAACCTTGCTGTACCTCCCCTGAGATGTCTGTAGCCAGTTAAAAAAGAAGGAAAAGGTTCATGGCTCTTCACCTGCAGTTATACTTGTGCACTGTGGTAAAACTTTCTATCCTTAAATCTTTTTAACAGAGTTCAAAAATTCATATTTATAAAGTCAAGTATATTTAAAGAAAAATAATAAGAACAACAGTGCATTAAAAACAGATATTAAACTTATTTGTTACAGTAACCACGAACTACATACATACAGTGTTTAAGTGTTCTTTGGGCCAAAAGGTCTTCTCTTCAGAGCGTATTTGAAATGGGTGACCTCATCTAAGACAGAGTCGACTAACCCTGCCTGGTAGGATGCATTTTGAACATAGAAAAACCTTTTCTGCCATATCCCTAATTTTACTTTTCCTTCTTATCTAGCTAAATAAGCTGTGGAGCAAATCTCTAAGGAAAGGAAAGCATAAAGCAGAAAGAAAAGAATGAAAATTAAAACAACACGCAGAGAAAAGAAGTATCTTCTACTAAAGAATTAGTGGGAAATTAAAAAAAAAAACAACAAACTATCAACATATCACCAACTTTTATCAGCATAGTATATATAACACATTACACAGCTAAACAAACTACATTTTATATTTGATGTCTTTTATTTACTCGAAAGCAATATTGCTAAGCTTGAGCTGCAAATACATTCAAAAAAACTGATTTTCAAAGATAGAGGTGTTACTGAGGCTAGTTTATAGTATCTTTGATAATCAAGTGATGACAGATGAAAATGAGTTGTTAATTTGTGAATTTCAATCTTATATCCTTTTGCTCACAATAATAAATCTAATTAAACATACTTTATGATTTTGTTCTTAAGTTATATGTGACTGAAACAGCCATCTCTATTAGTGTTAAAATTTTAAAACTTTTTGCAAATCAATCTGTCTGTGGCCAAAATAATGTTTAAACCCTGTGCAATAATCAAAGCTACAACTGAAGGTATTATAGGTACTATAGGTCTTCTACTGCCAGAACCTAGTTCTGCTGTAATAAAACCATTATGTCCTGCATCAGAAAAATACAATAGCTTGCTGAGTTATGAAATTTCTTCAGATTAAATCCATCACACACCTTAATTCAACATATTATGCTAATTTCTGTATCACCACTGCCAGTACTGCCAATCCCTTTGTACTTCATGAAATTTACCATATAAACTTTCAAATAATTAACTAATTCCCCTGGAAACTGTTTTATAAATTGACTTTCTGAATGAGAGATGAAAAAATTTTCCCTCTTTTGGTTATTTGGTTATTTCAAATTCAACTTTAAGTATCTGTTAACTACGAACATTCAGTATAGAAATACTATCTATGCCTATAGACTTGAAAGGTAAAAAAATTAACCTTATGGTTAAGAAGATTATGAATCTGGGTTTCCCACATCCCAGATATAAAGGCTGGAATCATCGAAATACAACAAAAATGTAAATCAGTATTGCATCTGTCTCAATGGCTGTTTCTTAAAATACTTACTTTGTTCTCTCAAGGAACATGCACAGCTGCTTGTCCTCAGTAAGACACTACCGGTTCCAGATTCTGCATGAGAGGAGTCACTAAATGCTTCTCAGGCACAACAATTCAAACACATCCCCGTGCTGAGCATTCCCTGACTTCACGTCTGTCTGCACGATGTGTAGATGGCAGTTACTCTGAGACAGGCTGCAGAAACCAGTCAGGGATACAAAATTACTTACTCTAGACTCTGTGATTTGTAGGAGATACACTGTCTTCTAAAGGCACATTCTCTGCAAGGCAGACAGTAGAATTACAAATGTGAAAGTATGTAAGTTTATTTCACCCCTCCACTCCATTAGTGCCTGCCTGTTAATTGAAACTGTATTTTACTAGATAACATGTAAACAGTTCACATCGCAGTGAAAATTGGAATAATAAAAAAATGTATTTTTAGTAAAGTTTCAAAGGTTATGATAATGCTTAAACAATGTATTAAATTTGAAACTCTGTGTTCAATTAACCTTTTACTATGCACTTTAATCCCTGAAGAAAACACACCTAGTTCAAATCTAAGATATAAGTATTTTCCCTGCTAACATCTGGGATGAGACTTAGTGAAAAACATTCACCCAAACCACACTCTGCAACCAAAGCAATTAATTTTAAACCTGTAGGTATTTCCTAGAGATTATTGCAACTGGAATTCCAAGAAGAAAACATTTTTGTCATGTTAACGCCACAAAGACAGTATTTCCTTTGGATTAACGTCTTTAAAAGTTGATATTTCTGCAGCGTACGAAAGTTGTTTGTGTCATTCATAAAGATCAAGATGGATGGTTGACTGAAACGTAATGAAAAATGAACCAATTTGGAAGAAAGAAGCAAACAGTATTTATGACTGGAATATCACTCTTATAAAAGATGATGCAGCAAGGGTTAAATATAAGGATATGGAGCTCCACAATTGTCCTGGTCAGGGCAACTGTCATTAAAGAGAAGCCCTCTCAGAAGAAAGGTAAAGAAAACTCCATGAACTTTCAGCGTGTTTTCAAAACATTTAGAAAGCTTAGACAAGCCAAGACAACAGAGATTAAATGAAAATCTAAAAGCTAAGCAAATCTTGACACTGAAGTGTGAAAATGCATATATTTTTACTTTCCTTTACTAGTTGATGACAATATGTGGTAAAAGCAAGTATGTTATCAATTCTAAGATAAGGAGACTGTGAAAGACATTGAACATTTTGAGGATCAGACAACAATCATAATATTGATTGATCCTAATTCTCACATAAGAAAGAGCTTCAGTTTCCTTATAATAAGTCAATGGACAAACAGAAGTGGTTTTCTTTAAGGCTTATGTAATACTAGATGTAATTTAAAGATCAAAATTCCCTAGATTTTTGGGTTTTGTCCCATCCCACCTGTGGTAACTTTTCACCAGCTCTGTGAAAGTAAATTATAAGAATTCCACAATGATGATGTCCAAATTACATTCTTCAACCAGTATTGACATTTTTTCCCACTTACATTATGTATAAGTTCCGTTCTTAACCTTCAGGTATAATTGTAATTATCACAAGACCAATGAGACAAATTAAAAACAGCCTATGGTGTCACTCAAACAAGAATCACTGCAAAATAACAGAATACATAGTTAAGCATCTTCCAAAACAAAAACTCTTAAATGAATACTTGGAGTAACAAGTCAGTCAAACACTAAAACTACTAGGTAAGAGCTATATGAAGGATGTCAATAGGAGGGGTAGTAGTATTTGTATTAATTGCAATTTATGCAAAGAGAATGTAACACGCTAAATAGCTATTTCAGCATTTCTGGTGACATGATTTTTTTAAGGACTATTCCTTTTTTACTTTGCAAATGTCATTTTAAATTTCTTATTATATCAAAACTGTTTACACTGGCTCTGCTTGGCCCCTTTTTGCTTTTGAGGTTCACCTCTCAGTCAACACTCTCCAAGCTGCTTGCTGCAGGCACGAGTGTAGTCTATACTAATACTTCTCAAGTTAGGCTGAGCCGAAGTCCACACCAACACCCATTTCAGACTTAGCTCATTTAAGAACTTCCTATCTCAAAGACATTGCATGTCTGAGTCATTTACACTCTTTAAAGAAGATCTGCAACTCTTCTACTGTTTGGAAAAGAGACTAATACCAAAGAACTTCAGAAACAAACTGGGGAAAAAAATTTGCCATGACTTGTAATTCAATGTGATCACAGTTCTCCAAGTGCACGTGAATGGTTTCTACAATAGAAGACATACTTATGAGGTAAGAACGTAAGTCAGACCTCCAATCTACATAAATATTTTATTGTAGAACACTGTGTCAGATTTTTCATAAATGAACTGAATCATCTGGCTATTTGTAACATAAACTCTTTCAGCTTTCTACAAAGTTCAAAACTCTATATTCATGCTTTTCTCTGCTACAACATCATACTTGCCAAGAACAGCCACATTTATCTGTCACACAGTACACATAAAACTCATCTCTAAAAATGTTCTCTTTCTGAAACTCAGCGTTCTTGCGTTACATCTAAGGAAGGGTTGTGTCAGTCAAGGTAAGATTTAGACTTTAGTTGTAAAACTATACCAGTACAAATACAGGAGACACATCCTAACCTTCAAAGGAATTCAGAAGAAATAGAAGATTTGTTGTAAAAAGGTATGCAGTAAGTAAAAGAGTATTAAAACTCATAAAGATGGTAATTTTCAAAGTGTTCTGCAAAGCTTATCAAACAAAATTTATTGCATTTGCATTTGCAAATATAATTTATTACATTTGCACCTGTCAGAAATATTTCCAACACTTTTAAGTCCCAAAACACTGACTCATGAGAAGAAGGGGAAATGAGTAAAACTCTTGCTCACCTCCTCTCCTCCCCCACTTTGTCACTGTTGCTGCATGTGAACTTTTTGCTGTTGTTCTGTATTACTTCTCACCTAGATGCTCCTTAAAATCCACAGGAAATAACACAGAAAGTTCAGAGTATGTACAAATTTAGTAGTCAAGAAATCCCACTTTTTTGTAAATACCTTGGTCATAGAGAGGAATAATACGGAAAAAATAAACAGAAAGATAGTCCTGGAGTGCATTCTTGCATGTAAATTCTATTTTGCATGGACACCTGTCGAACAGGCTTCTGGGAATCAGGCAGTCATTCTGATTTATATCTTCTAAAAAGAGGCATATGCTCATCTCATTTGTTCTCCACATTAGTAGCTAGTAAGTAGCAAACGAAATCACAGGATACTAGTTTAGCTTTGTCTAAGATAGGTAATTTGTTAGACTGCAATTTTTCTGTAAAGAATTATTTATATCTCCCTATTCAGTCAGCTGACATCTGGGGTTGGCAACACCTGACAGTGCACTTAATGAGTTCACCAGTGTTTCCATTGGAACTGCTGACTTCAGTAATTGCAACATTACATTTACTGTAGGAAAAAAAAAAAGTACAAACATGAATGCAATGAATTTAAAAGGTCAGTGAAATAAATGTTACTTTTGTGCTAATATAATTAATCTGTAAAACGTAAAGAGAAAGGAAGACAAAACTTCTCATACATAATTTTTCTGTGACATATATTCACATGAATAACTTTTTCTATCATTAAAAAAAAAAGTACCACTCATGAACTTTTCAAACAGTTAATAAATCATAGTCAAATTAGCTTAAACAAGACAGTTGTTTATCCTCTCTTTAAATATTGAACTTTATATTCCTGGTCAGCAAACATTTGAAAATAATTCTGTTGTTTGATTGCAAGCTTGAGTGATTGAAAAACAAATGGGAAAAAAGATTTGCACATTAGCTGTAGGCTTCCCTGGAATATGTGCTCTTGCCAAAGGATACTGTCATCCTAAAAGCGTGTCAAGGCTTTATTTGAAGGGTACAAGAATTACTGACATGCTTCATTCAAAGCAGCTTAGCAAAACTGTAAGTGAAGACTTACAGACACTGGTTTCCCTGTCTTTAGGGATCAGGCTCTTAACGCTTCTGCATGTGCATCTCTGCCTGCCGTCAGCACTGGTACCATCTGTACCCATTGAGGAAGGTAGCAGCAGCTTAGGTCTTTTTTCCACCCCCCAGGAAATACATTACTTTATAGTGTTTTGTGCATATTTGACTCAAATATGACTAAGACAATATTCTTTTAAAACACCAACTTGTGTAAGTTACACTTTTTCCTGCTTTTTAAAAACTTAAATATATTCATGTAAAATAATTAGTGCAGCTTTTGTTTTGAAGGATTATCTGCTTTGTACTAAATGGCTCATAAAAATGTATCAGCAAACTTTAGCCATGATGGTAATTCCCCTACTCCCTGTATCTACAGCGTTTCAGCTACAATGATAGTTTTTTCTCCAAAGCACAGAAAATAGCAATAAGCCTCTCTATTTATGGATTCTTAGCATTACCTATATATCTATATTACATATATATCTATATGATTAATAAATGATATAATAGAATCTACCATTTGTATCACAAAACCATTTTTCATGTATTTATGAATTCTTTCGGACCACCACTAACATGTGCCATAAATATGTTATTGATTGTGTGTCCATTATTCAAAACCAATAGTTTCATAAAAATTCAATTTGAGAACAAAATAATTTTTTCACATGTGTTTTGACAGCTCTAAATGCCCATTCAAACTGGACAGCCTATCTGGAGGCTCATATGTCATCAGAAAAACACCATTCTCTATTTAGGCGTTAACCTAATATACCTATCTTTCTGGCAGCAACAATAAACATTTTAGAAATCTCATGGAGGGGAACAAAAAAGGCAAATAAACAACAAAGACCAAAACACAAAATAGGTTATCTTTAAAATATCTTTACCAAAGATTAAGTTCTGTGATGAAAGTTTTGATGCTTTATCACTGCTGAACTTTTGTATGAATATTTTCTGTAATCCAATGTTGACAAATATAAAATAGAATTAGATTTTTATATATAACTATTTAAAGATATCAAGAGCCTAGTCTGACACTGGAATTTTAAATAAAATCAGAATTCATAATCAAAGACATTTTCAAAGTCACTTTAAAACTATAATTTCCAACAATCATTTTACATTATAGAAAGGAATATTCATTTGAAGAAACTAAATATAGGATATCTCTTTATTCTTTCCCATTCTAAGGCTATCTTTGGTATCAAAAATGCTCCATTTACCCATAATTATCTTTTCACACAGTGTTCCCAGATGTAGAACTCCCAAAATGCAATTCTTCTTATCAGCACCATGGCTGTGAGAAAGTTTGAAGTGTATTAGAGATTATGAAATACATTCTGTACTTTTTATTGAAGTGTCTTATGAAAACTTGTACACTGTGATTTAGCGATTAAGTAAATTACCTCAAAGACAACATTAAGTTTTTCACCAAAGAAATAAAAGGAAACCACTGTGATTGATGGTATTGGAATTTACTATCACAGGATATATTTTTCTGTTGTCACACTCTTAGTCTCTTAGCAGGGACAAATACTATGTAAATTCATGACTGCTAGTTCTAGATGTACGGCACATTTCATATTAAATGTCCTCTAAGAGCTCTGAAAGCAGTGGAATAAAAGACATAGCATCATGTAAATGACAAAATATACAAAACCAAAAAAAACCAACAACAACAACAACAAAAAAAAACCAGTGAGTTTACAGCAGAATCACCCACAAGTTAATATTACAAATGGACATGCAGTTGTTGTTTCACTGCGTCTAAACACTGATTATGCCTCCCTTAAATCTCCTTGGCCTATAAACTCAATGCAAAATTCAAGTACAAGAATTTCGATACTTTTTCATTAGATTCTGCAGATTTTAATCAGACAATACTTGAAATGGCTTCATTGAAGTAAATAAATGAGGGAAATAGTACTATTCAATCAGATTTTCATGAGATATCATGGAATAATCTACTGGATTCCTACACAGGTACTGTGCTGCTGCATCTGAAGAAAATTTTGTTAAAGATCATAAAACCTATTAAATGCCATAATATGTAAGCTTATTCAGTAAATGCAGATAAATAACAAATGCCTTTACAAATGGAGAAAATACATGACAAAAGGCAAACTTGCTATTCAAAAGAATGAATTAGGATAGTCAGGAAGTCAACCATCTGGACTTTACATGTCAGCAACTGAATATGAGTGATTATCAAGAGAAAGAAGCCTAACTTAGTGCATTTTATTTTATTAGACAGCCATGGAAGAGGGAAGCTTTACCTCATTATTAAAAGAAAACTAGTTAGTGCCTATTAATCATAGAAAAGCACAGACAAAGTTACAAAAAAAAATATATATATATACATTAACAGACAAAAATGCTTAATGAATTTTTACTGAAACATGACCCAGAAAATTAAAAATCTAAAGCTTAAAAAAATTAATTGCAGAAAATAATAAAAGCTGAATAATGAACAACATCCTTGCGCATTTGACATAGATTTGTGCACAACGCCTGGCCTGTAAGGTAGGTGCCTCCTTTACATGACAGACAAGCTCTGAATTATGTGGAAGTCATTAGGGTATCACCTAATTGCCTTTCTTTATATTTTAATAACTGTAACAGACCACCTCATGGTGAAAATGCAAAAGAAATGCAGATTACTTTCAATTAAAAGACTGCACAATAATATTTTTGCCTCAGAAGTTAAAATAAAAATAAAAAACTAATTAATTCAAAAACCTGAGGTCATGGCTTTCTTCCATATTTTCCTTAGCGGTGTTCTCTTTTGCATGTTCAATTGCAGAGTTTGTGTGTACAATTCAAATGCATGCAATGGATACTTTGTTCTGAAAAGAAAGTCAATTATAAGCACTGCTTTGTGCAAAAAAAAATTTAAATAGAAATTTTATCCTTTTTTCTCATATTCATGTAATTCATATGTATACTTCTGTCAAAAGGTCAGCATTTGCATGCATACTATGAGAAGACAAATGAGACACAAGAAAAACCTCCATTCAATACAGAAGCTTCTAAGGCAAAAATCATTGCTCACATACAAAATGTTATAGTTTTCTCCATTCACAGATTTCTGTGAAATTTGCTGCAACTGATTTTAGTAAGAAAGGATTTTCTGTACCTATCTGTTCCCCAGGCAATTAATAAAACCAGTACACATCCACTACATAGTGTATATACAGTGGGTTAACAATATCTTGGTAAGGGTAGTAGCAAAATAGGAATTGCAACAGTTCCCTAAATGCTTAGAAAATAACCTGAAAGTAGTCCATTGAAACACTGGGTATTAGAAGTCAAGCTGCCTCTTTTCACATGGTGGTGCAAACTACAAAGGAGAAAAGGGATATAGGTTTTCTCTGGTAATACTGAGGCTTCTAAACCAGGTTTAATGATTTGATTAGCTTATGTTAAAGGTAATCTATCCTTGGTTTAGGGAAGTTTTGTCTGGGTCACATCGGATTCTATTTGAGACTTGCGCCGGGAGATGAGTTGGTCTTTACTTTTGCTGTAAGTCCTAACACTTCATTATTGCCACCATTTGTTTTAACTCAGTATCCACAGGACTCTTCCTCCAAAATGCTTTGAAATAGTTAATTACTTATTCTCAGAACATTCTTTTAAAATACCATATGATCACATACCTAAAAGATTGAGAAAAAAAAAAAAAAGTTTTGTAAAGTAAGTAATTCTAATATATAATTAATGATGAAATAATCTTTTTGTGGGAATGTTGTAATTAACTCTTGGAAAACTGCAGATATCCATGCAGTCCCATTTTAACAGGGAAAAGAGAAGAGATGGGAAAGATTCAACAGACACACAAACAGTAGCAAATATAATACAATAAGATGCATTTTGTAGCGCTCTACTTATAGTTTTCTTATTCCACCCCTCTCCCCAATTACTAGTGAATTTATATGTAGAAGTCAGTAAATTACAGCATCTGTATATTTCGCACGATTAGCAGTGTTGTGTTACAGATAATGGGAGGCATTTGCACATACCCCAAACAGCCTTTTTCACACGAAAAACGAATGCAGCACAATGCCAGAAGAAAATAGTGATCTAACATAGTGCGGATATAAAATATAACCCCTACACACTGACTTAGTCACCACTTGAAAATACAAATGTTTGTATCTTGTTATTTGTGGTAACCTTAATCTTAGTCAAACTCTGTCTTTGGTTTGACATTAAAGACCTGGGAGAAGTGACTGATCTCGCACTGCTGTTTCAATATCGTTCATACGCTCAGAAGTCACTCTGTTGTTTTGAAAATGTGTTTCTATGTTGATAGTTTTAAGGTGAAGCAGTACTTCAGAGATTCTGCCCACATCTTGAATAACTGTATATTTAAGCCGCTTTTTTTCTAAGGGCTTTCTTTGAGAAATAAAAGCAGGAACACTTGGAGAATTTGCACTCTTTATGCACAGAGTAAATCATTTAAATTATAGATGCTCTCTATGGAAAACAGAACATATTTAGACCTAAGGCATTAGAAAAGAAAGATAGGTACTTTAGATTTACATCCTCAATAGAAGATACTTTGAAATTTTCAGGCAGGATATACTGCAATGTCTACTATTATATTACTGTTTCCTGTCAATGACTACACAGATTATTCAGTCTGCCCAGAAAGAAATACTGGATGTAAGATCATTTCCCCAGGAAGAAGATATAAACAGCTTACTTTCAACTTTGCTTCGCATTCACTCTGAAAGCTACTTTGCCTCTTGTCTTGACATAGGCAAGATAGGTAAAATGCCTTTTACCATTTACTAAATTACTTCTGTCTTACCCAACAGCTGTCTTGTGTTAGGAGAGTGAGCATTTCCTCAGAACAGTCACACCAAAATTTCCTGCTTGAGTCCTAGCTATCAATGGCCATCAGAACTACCTGCTGGTAATCTTCCTAGTCTCCTACATGTGCATACTGCCTCATTTGAAGAAAAGAGCCTTGAGTGTGCCTGGATTGCGTACACCTGTCCTGGTTTTGACTGCGATAGAATTAATTTTTCTTCTTAGTAGCTAGTACATGCTGTGTTTTGGATTCAGTACTAGAATGTTGATAATCTATAAATGTTCTGGGTTTTATTAAATAGTGCATACCCTAAGTCTAGGATTTTTCCATTTCCATGCATTACTGGGACAGGGGATCTGAACTGGCAAAAGGGATATTCCATTCCATAGAATGTCATGCCCAGTGTATAATCTAGGCTCAAGGAAGCTGATCACAGCTCAAGGACTGGCTGGACACCAGTCAGTGGGTGGTGAACGATTGTATCGTGCATCGCTTGTATTTTTTCTTGTCTTTTCTCTCTTTTTTCCTCTCCTATTTCTTATTACTATTAGTAGTAGTTTCAATTATTAAGCTGCTCTTATCTCAATCCACAAATTCTAGTTTTTATCCCCAATTCTCCTCCCTGTCCCACTGGGTGGGGGGGTTACATATGTGCTAATGTGCTAATCTGAGCCGCTGTGCAGTATTTAGTCACTGTCTGGGGTTAAACCACAATATCATATACATATATATATATATATATATCTCCCAGAGCCCACCAGAAAGAGCTTAGAAGTTGTCCACAAGAGGCTATTTGGAATCAAGTGCAACTGCTTTGGGAGTAAACCTGAAGCACTCGTGGAGTATTTCACTAAGTCTGTACTAAGTGGGAGAGGATTGTACTACTCTGACTTCCTCAGGCAGAAAGATATCACTGGAAATGTTCATGCAATATCCATAAGCAATAGTTAATTATTAGAGAATGAGTAACACGTAATTCCTCTATTTGTATTACATGATGCCAGAAGGGAAACAGTAGATTTTGCAAACACACTGAAAAACATCAAATTAACAAGTGCTTTCTAGGTATGCTAACCTTGACTTTGTATAGGTGCGATGACCGTCATTGATTTCAGTCTAAGGGAGTGCAACAGATTGAAATACATGCTGCAATATTAGTAAGTGATACATTTAGCTTCTCTCTTATCTATGCTTTCTCTACAGACAAACAGTTGTGGGGGTTTTGCACAGGATTAAACAACTGTAACAGTTTGGAAAAATAATTTTTTTTCCTCCAAATTTAGTAAAAACTGATAACTATGATTACTTGTTCTCTCAGCCAACTATAGTTATGATACTGTTCTCTAATCTGTGACTTTCTATAACATGCATTGTTATTTACAGTGAAAGTAATAAAGATTTGATATTACAACTCTCTGTATGCAGGCCTATGAAAGTATTTTCATGGAGCTCTTTTGATGCTTTGATGTATTCTTTGATACAGAAGAAACTCAGGAAAAGGAACTAATGTCAGTCTAGTGCAAGATAGTAACTGTTCGGAAAGTTTCAAGAATAAAACTGTATCGGATTCCTCATGTGATATTTATCCCCACCACCCCTTTTCCTCCACCTCCTTAATTCAATACATTGTCAAGAGCTTTTAAGTATTTTGATACTATGTTCTAGTAGCAATAAATATTTAGACAGAGGAGAAGAATAATAGCAGGGAAATATCAGCAGCAACATAACTTTTGAACTCAAAGCTATCATTTTTGGTGTTTATTGCTGTATTACCATTTTGTTCTGATTTAGCCTGAATTTAACACTTCCTTTTTCCATTACTGATTTTGAGAACAGCCAGAAAACTTTTCTGAGACCCTTTCACACCATTACTTCAGTAAAAGAATCACAAAGTTTCTTATCAATTATGTATAGATATAGATATAAAAATAAATTAATGTAGAATTTCAATGATAGCTTTGTTTCAGGTAATCAGGACATCAAATTGTGTTCTAAGGTTAAGGTAATTTTAAAGGGCAATGATAAAAGTATTGAAATCCAATTCTTTATGCTTGAAGACAAAAGAACTATTACTGTCTTCCTTAAGAAGTTATTTTTTGTTGGCTTTATTACAGCATCCACTAATACCAACAGAGGAAATGAACCCCCAGATAAGTGGGAAAAGTACCAAATATGAAATCCAAAGGGTTAAATATAGCTTTCAAATAAAAGGATTGAGTGAAAAGGCAGTACAGTAGTAAAACCTGCCCCTGTATTTTTATATTACTTCGGGGAGGAAGAAAAAGCAATTCTTTAGAGAAAAATCTGAGTTCTGTTCTCAAACTATGGAGCTTTCTTCACATTAAGGCATGTTGCTGAAAAGAGGAAACAAACTTGCAGAAAGTAAAAAATTACATAAAATTTTGAATGTAGGAAATTAATCATGTCTAATAGTTCAATTTACTTACACTTAAACTATATATTTTTTAACCTATCTGGGACTGTGGTGAATTCCAATCAATGTAGGTAGCCTGTGGTCAAAGAGAGCTTTTATCTTTTATAGACTCTTGCTGAACTACAGCCTTTCCTGTTTCATCCTGACCTGCAGATTGAGTGCTTTGCCTTTATCACTTTGAGATTGGATTACTCACTGAACCCTGCACAGGACTGCCTACAAAGCTCTTCTGCTACCAAAGTGCAGAGGCAGGATTTATGAGTTTATACAATGAAAAAAAGGTGCCTACCACTCCGGAAGTGATAAAAAGGAGTTAAATACTAAATTTAATTAGCTCCTCATTTAGGCTGTTACAGCAGACCTGGAAATATCTTTCAAAATCTTTTATTATTGTCTTATATCTTGCAGTTGATTAAAACCTGAATTCTTATCTAACTCCAGCAATAAATACAGAAAGCAATCTCCAGACTTTGGTTTGGAATATCCCATCGCCCATTGATTTGTAATCTTCTGTCATTTGATAGATACTCCAGTTTTAGAAGGAATTTGATTTTACATCTATGTGAGACCGTTTCTCAATTTAGAAATGAAACACTACTTTAGAACTAAATCGGTGGATTCCCACCCACAGTTTCAAGAGGCTTATAGTGAACATCTACATATGGCTTGATCATTAAACTTACATTTTATCTAACAACTCTGGAAGGACTGACAAAAATGTATTCAAATAAGAACCATTAAAAATAAAGCTCGGAACTCAGATCAAAGTAAATATTATAACAGTAAACTCCATGTCCAAATTAATTATTGCCACTCTGTAGCATTTCTGATCTGCAGCAATTTGTGAAGTTTATTGTGGTTACATGGACCTACAGATAATGCCAACCGTAGGGCTGACCATGGCTGTTGCTATGTGAATCTTAAGTCACGCAATGGAAAAATTGGAATTGAGACACTGGAGCAGCTTTCCTTTTTTCTCTAACTGTGGAGTGATTATTGAACACTAGGTATTAGTACCCCAAAATTAATTAAGAAATAAGAACAAAAATAATGAGCAGAACAACAGAACAGTTTTTGGCTCCAAAGGGTGAAACTGTCCAGACAGCTGGATGAAATTCAAGCTGTTCCTCAATTTACAACTGCATGGAATGTGTGTCTATGTGTGCATATGCTTTAGAAAGCTGCATTTTTCTAAGAAGTGATCCTGATGTACTTTATAGTTTTAAGTAATCTGACTGGTTTAAACACAGAGTAAAACATTACAACCAAAGTATAAAATTTTGAGAACTGCTGTATCCTAACAAGCAAGAACGTGGAAAAAAATTGGTTTTGGTAAAAATACAGAGAAGAAAAATGTGAATCTATCAATAAGTTTGTGACTGATCTGCTCTGAAAAACAATCTTGAACCTTTGGGTATGAAATGTATGTGATAAACAGTTTGTAAATATGGAGGAAAAAACCCCACCAAACCAGTATGACAAGTTTGTATTCATTTCTCAACATAGCAAAGGATAAGGTGGCAATAATAGGCTTAATGCTAATGACATATTCACTGGTTTTTCATTGGATACTACTGCATGAGCTCCTGTGGTATCAGTAACAACATTAAAGCTTCAAAATAAAAGCAATAGCTATTCAAAGGCAAACAATTAGGACCGTGACCTTATTTCCACTGAAGACATAAAATAATCAGATAACAGAGAAAAGTTAAGATTTGCAATGGTATAATGAAAACAGGTACCCCATTTGGTTTAATTGTCTGCCCAGTCACAGGTTTATTTCAAATAACTTAGTCTTTCAAGAGGAAGGGAATGAATCCAAGTGAAGAAGTGCTGCAGAATACTTACCATGGAAAAATGTAAAACTGTACAACTATCCTAGTTTTTATGTCCTCTAGAAAAGCTGAGTTTTTTCAGGCTTTTAAATTGAAAGAAAAGTCTTTTGGATTTGCATGATAATACAATTGGGCTTGCTGCTGAGAAAAAGCTGGTAGTCTCACAAAGACGAAAATATGGTGGTACCAGTTGTTAGTAAAAGGCTTTTTTTTTTTTTTTTTTAAGCCATAATACCCTCAGGTTTCTTGCCATCCTCCTTAGCAAGATATGCATTGTCTATATATACACAGCAAATATTAATTTTGGAAAGTATTTAATCGATTTCCATTTGTCACATGCTTGGCTCCCGAGTTTTTCACTGGAAACTACATTTTTGATGACCTCCAAAAATTTTGATCTAAAGGAAAAGAGTGAGTCACAGTGACCAGGGGCTTTAAAAAGCCATCAGAATAAAATTAAGCTAATGAAACAAATAATTACATTTTCTGAAATTTAAAGGAAGGTATTCAAAGTGCAAAATATAGTTGTAACATACACTAGAATGTATGCATCCATTGTTGAATTCATATATTGTTGAAAGACGAATAAATAAGGACTGGCAAGGATATGAAATACCTAATTGTAGTATGGTGACATGTCCAGAAACACATATGTCTAAACAACTTTCTTACACAGCAAGCCCAGGGGCAGTGCTGTATGAAGTCCAAAAGACTTCCTTCTTAATAAAAATGTTGAGCAACAGAGATATTAATTAAAAAGATATGCTTCCAGGCAATAAGAGCAGAACAACTTTTTAAGCAGATATCTTCAAAAATGTTACTAGCAAGGTAGACTTAAATTACAGCACAGAATATTAAGGCAACTGCCTTCATGAGAAGTGCAAGAGCAGAGAATTGGGGCAGTGACCCATTTGTCAATGGTCTAAGCCCAGGAGTCAAAGCCTAGAATGTCAAATTTATGAGGTTAGTCTGGCCTTTGTTCACAAATACAAACATTTCATATCTTTATTTACGGGAGGCATAAACTATTTATTTCGATTGCCCCAAAGCGCCTGACAGTCTCCCTAGTCTTTTGAGAGAAAAGAGAATTATTTTTCTGTTACAAATGTATCCTGGAAAAGAAATTAAGTGCAAGCTTTCTATCACTTAGACTGTGATTAACTTGCTTACAGCAGATTTTGTGTTGCATTTTATTTGCTTAGGGCTAGTTTCTGGCACTGTCAATTACACTGAATCATACAGAAATCCACAGTTATAGAAATCACATAATTTGTTAGAGCCTCCGCAAGTGAAAAAATCAGCATGCATAAAATGGTCTTATACTCCTTCTGGTTCTCTCATGGGGGGAAACATAACATAAAGAAGCAGAAAAACTTAAAGCTAAGTTAAGTTTCCTTTCTCACTTATCAGAGGCTTTGCTTTCTGCATTCACCATCTTATTAAGAGCAAAAAGTCATCTTGGAAAGAAAGGTAAGGCAAATGCCAGCATTGGAAAGAGATGAATAATGTGTCATCAGGGACTTCTTGTGCTTTAAAGTATTAGTGGCTTCAAATCTTGGATCCTGATGATCAGTTACCTTATTCAGATATGACATATGTTGCAAACATTCAGAAACTTTGATGGCTTTCAAGGAGCTGTTTACATAATCCAAGCATCTGCAGGCTGCAGTTCCATTGCACCCAGAATACACAGAGGGTTTTAAAGGCTGTATGGAGATAACTACACCATCTTTTTTAGGGTCCAGATATTCTCTGAGTAGGAAATATCCAAAGCTGTGTGACTAGAGAAGATTTACAGTCTCTTTCTATTCTTCAGCCCCTAGTTGCACAATACCTATCTAAAATGGCCTTCTTTGAAAATAAGACTACTGGATAAAATCAATTGGCATATATTTTAAAGAATGTATGCGTTTGAAAGATTACTTTCCTCATACATAGCATACTATTTGTGGAAAAGGTCTGGAACCTCTGTTAAAAGTAGTTCATTCTGTGCGGAACTTTCAAAGGAAAAAATACCTATTTACTCAGTATACACACAGAGAAGTCTGGAAAATGAGGCACTGTTCTTGGTAGCTCTAGGTAACCTACAATTGCTTCTAGTATATAAACAATGGTTTAGTCTTTGCATGGGGAAAAAACTAGAACAAGTATATAAGTTGCATTACTAACTCATTAAAAGATTAAAATATTCCATTACAATTAAAGGCTATGAGGATTCATCGGCACATTTGGACACCCACCCTCAACTGCAGTTAGCAATCTGCATGCATCGTGGCCCACTAATAAGCCTCCCTGTTAGTGAAAGCTTCTACTCACATAGGCAGAGATAGGAGCTGGCTTCTCAGTTGGTGGTGGAATCAGGGTGAGGAGGGCACATGCTTTGCTACCAGACTTTTAAATTTATCTGGGATCTTGGCTTATAAGCCAAGCTGTCTTCAAAATAAAGACTAAGAAATAAAGATTTTTCTAAAGAGCAAAATAACACTGAGCTATTATGACAAGAAATACACTGGATTGCCCCAAGTGTCGTGCCTGGTTGAGTAATGAAGAAATACAGCGAGCCGACTGTTAGCATGCCCGAACAGGATGGCTCCCATACAGAAAGCATAACCTTTCTCAGTGAATGTAAAAAAAGACATCTTTGCATACACTAAAAAGCAGAAATCTATTCAAAACCATTAAAAGTCAAATCCTTTAATTCTGCTGATCCCGTTATACGACTATTACCAAATCACATAGTTTCCTTTCGGCCTGTATCTGACAAATTTACAGGGAATGGGGAATTTAGACACACTGGAACAGATAAATCTGACTGATACACAGAGTATATATATATCAGGTTGTGAAATTAGATAGCACAATACAATGAAATTAAATAATATATACTCTTTTAAAAGACAGATGTCTCAAAAGATTTTAAGATAGGCTGCTTTTCTGTTTAGCTTTCCTTTAAATTTGAGAAAGCCTAGAAATTATAGATTCATTTTAGGACATCGGAGCTTGGCTAGCAGAAGATGCAGAAGAGGTGCTGAGGTCTCAACTAAAGAAAACAAGTATAAGACAAAAATGTCCATGTTTAAACCGTTTTCTAAATAAAAACAAAATTGCTACACTTCACCAGTGTGTGATCTTGCCTATTTTAGAATTAGCCCCCTTTGATTTCAGGGTTATTGGCATTTTCTGGTGTTAGTCACAGTAGGAGGATTTTGATGCTACATTTCTCTTTGGCTATGTTTAATTCTACAGTATTCTGTACTTTCACACTGCTGTCATTTATCTAGACGGCCAAACATATCTCACTCCAAAAATATCACCTCTGGAAATTTTTATGACCAGAAAAAGAATATCTGGTCTTGAAATCAAACCAATTGTACATCACAGAATGGAAAAAAAGTGGTGACACTGAGAAGCAATAATTTGAAAGATTAAGTGTACCGTTTCATGCCAATTACAGAGAAATAAATGAAACTGAATCTGTGCTGTGCAAGATATGGCACATAAAAGTGTGACTAATCAATTTATGGAGAATTTTCTATATATTGTTGTATTTTGCAACCATTTTCTCCCCTCTGTATGAAATAAGAATTTCTATTTCCTCACAAAGTACTCTCCTATCAGATTCTCCTTTGAGATTCAAAAACCGGTTATTGACAAAAAGTTAAGAAAGCTAGCAAATATTTTTTTCTGATTTTTTCCTGGTTTTTTTTCTATTTTTTTATCTTAATCTTGAATAGCCATTAAATAAAAGTAAAAACCATGCGATATCCATAAATGAAAAATTAAGCTATGTTCTCAATTATAAGCAACATTGTCTACATGTGTGTCAAGTGTTTTCATAGACCTCATCACAGAGGAACTTTTACATTTTCACATGTAAGGTACCTCATTTCCTGTGTCCAAGTATTTATATAATGGAATGAGGTTCATATATGAGGAAATGTGAAAAAGGTAAAGTGCATTCAAGCAAATTTGTATGTTTCCTCTGGCTTAAAAGGTGTCATTATTGAATCTTATTTTTCTGAAGTAATTGCAACCAATTAAAAAATGTCCTCCAATTTTGTCTATTATGAATAAAATAAAATATATAAATAGGGTTATAAATATACGGAAGGATATTTTTTTCTGTTGCTGTGTGTTTCTCCTTGACAGTATTTTACATTCATAATTAATACTTCCTTTCGCAAATACCTTCCATTATTCAGTAAAACTTTTTTTAAAAAAATGTTGGTGTACAGTGAGTTATATCAATGATGCAGAAAACAAGGCATTAGGAGTTTCAGTCCCTGACTCAGCAGGACAATCTTCTAGTGTGTCTAGACTGTCCATTCTGTTAGACAGGCTTCTTATTTTCTCTGGTGGAAAAGCTTATTTTTGCATTTTTATCCACCCGAAGACATCTGCAACACCTCCCTTTGATAAAGTCCTAACACATTGTTCGTTTAGTTAAATTTCAATTTTCCTTTTCACCATGAACTTCAGTGTAGATGGCCAGTTATTTAATTCAATAAAGCGAGCCTAACTCATATAGTCTCTATACTTTGTTTGTAAAGGACTTTGCATAGTAAATGAAAAGGTTTCATTATTTGCACTCCCTTTAGTGGAGAAAATGTTCAAGTTAAATAATGCAATTAAAGGTGAGAAGAGAGTAATTTTCTACATACTCTCTCTGGTGATTTTATCAGTAGGAGTCCTAAACCTTTAAACACTTTCACAGTAGCAATCTGTTCCTTTATCACTCGGAGGTTTTATTTCAGCAGCCATTACAACCTTCTTCGACACACTTCTAAATGTCATAGGCCTATAGGAGGCCTGACATATACCTAAGATACCAATTCTTAATTCTAACGACTTTAACAAACAGTAGTTACATTGTTTGAAGCCAGTGGGATCCCACAAGGTTTTCTTTAGAGTTTTAGCCTATGGTAATCCTGGCTAAGCAACGTGTATTATTTTTCTCCCAATATAAAATTCACAGCTTTCACAGAAAACAAAGAAAATACAAATCAGAATGTAGGTTATATTTGCCATCAAAAGTTACTTCAATGTATTATATAAACTGGTCAAATATAAAATTATTATTTACTGATAGATACAAAGATCATTATCTGCAGTAGTTTCTCTGCATCATTAGACTGATCTTGGAAGTTGAAAATCTGATTTTCATTGAAAATAAAGTGAAAAACATTGCTCAAGATACAGAGCAACTGTGAAAAGTTTTCCATTCCAAATTTAAATTACTGTTATACCCAAAAACCTTCAGATACAAACAAATAATTTCCTTATCATTCTGTCATTTATGGCATCTAACACTAGAAGGCTGCAGGTTTTAGTTCTTAAAGAATTTATTTTTTGGCTTGTGTTCTTTTGGTTCCAGTTTTTGTGGGTTTTGTTTTTGGTGTTTTTTTTTTGTTGTTGTTGTTGGGGTTTTTTTTGTTTGTTTTGTTTTTTTTTTTTCATTAGGACAATTGGATATCTGCACTGAAGAAAACAGGGAATTTCAACAAACAACACTCTCTAACATGACTTCAGATCATTAGCCCTGTTATTTATGAAAATTCCTGTGTAGCAAGTACTAAAATACAGCATGACAAAATAAATATGAATCATAAATCCCTGGAACAAAAGTCTAGACCTTAAAAACTCTAAGCACATAGCCATTAAACAAAAGGTTCACAAAATTGCGATGGATTTGAAAACACCTCAAATAAACAGACAAGAAACAAAGATAATTTCTAAAAATACCTTATTAATTCTATAAAGCAATCCTAAATTTTGGATTAAGCTAGTTATAAACTTGTACTTCTGTATTAAAATGCTGTATGTTTGAGGAGGGAAAAAATACATGAATTTCATGAACAGTAAGAAATTGGGTGGCTTGTTTCTATTAATAGTAATAACTAAATGCATAATTTCTCATATTGTATTTGAAAAGCTTAATATTCAAAGAAGTATTGTGTATCTGTATTGATTTCAGTTGAAAGCAGACTTGTTCAGCAACAGACAAACATAAGGAAAATTACCAGAGAGGCCTACGAAAGACACTTCCTCTAAAGCAATTTAGATATCCTGTGAAATGTCTTGAGATTATTTAGATAATTCTGTTGCTGTAAAAAAAGGATGGTAAAAATGAAAATATTCTTTAAGGAAAGTATCAAAAAGAGGAAGCATACTGCACACTGGGAAATTCAAGTCTACAATGTGAGTTTTTGGTTTCAAGATAAAACATGAGATTTAATTAACAATGATTATTTTTGGCAGGGATGTTTTCATTTCTAGTTTCCTTTAGAAGCATAAAGAAATTAAAATGAGTTGGAAATAAAGAATATATTTCTTTCTTTTGAATAAATTGTCAATATCCTTTCAGGAATCTAATTGCTCTGCTCTGGACATGAATTTACCGGTAGCAAATACCCACATATAAAACTTTCCTTACAGTTTTATTCTTGAAATGTACCCGCATTCTGGTTAGCTCATGTTCTTGTCCATATCCCCTTCCATATTGTGTTCTTTCTACTTATGAGATTATAGCTGGCCCTGCCATGAATTTCTGAAAGTACAATTCAAAGTCCTCTCTGTGTTTTACAGACATTATTCTGAAAAAAAAAACCAAGATCACTTCTACTAAGCAAACAATGAAAAGCCCTTTATGATAAAGTTTTGGTTTTTGTAAACTTAGAAGAAATTAAAATTCCTCCTAAATAGCTGAAAGACTTTCTCAATTGTGGCACACAAAGTGGGAGTCTTTTCTACATGTCTTTAAGGATAGTACTGCATGGTGGTAGCTAAAGGGCCACCAAATTTCCTCCTTCTCTTCCAACATCCTACTTTTGCTGCAAGGAACCCACTATGAAACAAGATGGGAATACATTTTTTTTTTTCCCTTTTGCAAGCTCATGTTTAAGAACTACAGAGAAAGAAGCCTCACACAAACTATGTGAAATTTCTGATTTCAAGCACATCAAAGCTGAAAAGAAAACAAGCTAGGCATGCTTCACTTGTTTCACCATTAGAGAATACTTACAACACTTTAATCCATTAATTTAAATCATCCAGTAAGACTCACTATTCAAGTTGTATATTTAAACCAAAAATTCTAAGGTTATAGCACATGATGTAAATACTCAAAATGCACACAGAATGCTTACTTATTAGTGATTTCTCAGTAAGGGTTCCTGACTTAAAACAGAGTAAATAAAATAAAAGAGGAATTTATCTTGCAGTAATGTAATAGATATTTAATAAAACTTAAAAAAAATATCGTGCCATTTAATATTAAAACAGGGACAATAGTTATTTCTGTATCAATTTATCAAGCATCTTATACTAATAAGTTTTATAAAAATATAAAAAGTCAATAGATTAAGAGAGATGTATTCCAGCTGATAATGATTCTGGCTCTGCACATATCTGGGTTTGGATTTTGCTTATGCTGCGAGGTTTTCATTGCACTGTAACCATGTTAATGAGTCTTCCATTAGACATAAGGTATGTTTGCAACATATCCCTTCATTGCTTTCTGGTGATGGTACATTGGAATTAAGCTATTGAAACACTCCCATTAAAGCCAAAAGCACTAAATGCATGCATCAGTTTTAGTGCATATTGAAGAATTTTGATAATTCAAGAATTCTTGACCAAATATTGAAAACTTAATGTAAGACAGATAATCTTCAGGAAGCCCTTTTGATGGGTTTGTAGTTGAATAACGTGAAGAAAGGGGCCTGTTTCCAAATTTGGTGTTATCAAACCCATGAACAGACTGTTAAACATTTACTGTCATTTTTATAAAAATTTAGCCTACAGACGGTAACACCGTAATTCAGATTTAAGTTTTGGATGGCTGACACTCTAAGGAAAATGAGAGCTTTATTATACATATACACAATTATTATTGGGGCATCACTCATTTATTCTGTATCTTTTCACTTTGTTCTACAAACACCATTGGTTCCATTAAAAACAGTGTTGCCTCCCTCTGGATTCCCCCATTTCTGCTTCCATTCAACTGGTGTAAGCCCCATCGTTAGCTTTGAGCTCACTGCAGAAGGAAGAGGAAGCTACTGCAAATCAGCTGGCTGATTCTTGCTAATGCAGCAGCCAGGAGTCAAGAAGAAAAAGAACAAAAGGAGAAGAAACCTTCCTTCTTGACCTGTGATCCAGCTGCCATTGTCAGTGAAAAATATTGCAGAATGCAAGATCCGCCTGAGTTCTGAGCTCATGGGGAGCCCGGGGGTCATGCCATTCAGGAAAGATTGATCTCTCAGGGTCATCCAACTCCCACAACTCAGATGGATGTGGAAGATGAGAGGTCCTTCCTGTCATGGAAGCAAGATATTGCTGAGTTTAAGTGAAATTTTTCAATTATGAGAGGAAGCTGCTGCCTCTCAGGTGGAGGAAGGTTTCAGAACTAAATGTTTGATGTGAGGCAGGACTCCATATCTTAGTACTCCTGCTGAGCTCAGCAAGAGCTTGATTCTATTTAGCTGTAAATATTTATAGGGTCATTTTCCCCCAGTTTTTCTTTCACTTTGAGCATGGTATATAGAGAAAAAAACATATACTGGGCATCTATCTTGTCTTTTCCTTCTATAAGAAAGGAAAATTAGCTTTTTGGACTAATTGTTAACTAATTGTTAACAATATTAACTAATAGTTAATATTGCTTTAATCTGCAAACATTAGTTTGGAGTAAAGGTAACCAAAGGGAAACACATAGAAGCCTGTTCTCAAAGTGGAGGTGAAAGAATGATTCAAAAGTTATAATCTCCCTCCAGCTCTCCAGTTTAGACTCAGGTTAAAATGTTCAGTACAGCATGCTTTCCAAGGCAGTTGTCTTGGAAACCATGCTTTTAAACTGTGCTAATAAACACTATGGGTAGGTGGAGCATCTACCCTCTCCACATGCCAAGGCCACTAGAAAAGATCCGTAAGGGCCTTGGAGACTGCTTTGCACAGTCAAGGTATTTCTTCTAGTGGAAGTGTCTGTGCTGAGGACTCTTAAGGACAAGAAAGTCCATTCCTTCCTGTTATCAGGTTATAAATGGGCCAGATTTTTAAGAGGGCCTAAAGAAATTTCTGTGTCAAGATGTACATATTTAAAAATATGTACAAACATAGATATGCAACATTTAAACATCTTTGTAATGTCTACATTATGCTTTTATTGTAATTTCTCTATGGCTGTCTCTACAGACCAGTGCAGTGTATGATTTTATTTTGCTTTTTGGACCTCTACATTGAGCGTGTATTAATGAATCCTATTTTATGCTTTGGTGCCTTCATTTTGGTGTGACTTCCTTCCTGAATTAAAAGTGTGCAAATTGATCTATGTTGCTTTGATGAAGAGTACTCATGAGTCAAACTTTTAGCCATGAGTGAAGCTGTGAGTATACTCTGAGTAAACCCATTAATGTTCTTCTGTTATAAATAAATAACATACTTGTGTGTATAATGCTTTTACCTACTCAAGGTTTCATACTGAACATTCAGTGAGGCTAAATTTTAGCTACGCATGGAGATAAATACTAAATTAATGTCTGTAAATTATCTTACACCAAAATTTACCAGAAAAAAAAAATTATTAAAGTATCAGCAAAATCAGGAACAAAAGTATTTTTTCCCTAGTAGGCAATCTTCTGACCACCAATTTCTTGGTAGAGCTAGCAAAGAAGGTGAGGTCAGAAACATTTTGTCATCTATTACTTCCACTGTCTGAGGCAAAGGGCTACAAACCTTTTGTCACAGTTAATAGCTGATGCCAAAACAATACATTTCAATGTTATTATTCATAGTTTTTTATTTTTTTGATACTTGATTATGGCTAGCTATAACAGTGTAGCAAACATTGGTATTTTTTCAGAAGATTAATAATGCTTTGCTTTCTCACAAACAACTCTTCTTGATCGACCTGTCACCTTCATTTTTGCAAAAATGTAAGTAAATAAGATGCTTGTGTTTGAGAGGAAAAATACTGAAATATGAAGTGAATATACCCTAGAGACTGGAAGGAAACAGGAAGGAAAAGAAAATAAATACTCCTCCAAATAAACATTTGTTGCCTTTACAGGATGTCATTACTTTCGGAGGAATCATGGATTCTTTACAGGGCAATGCAATATAAACAAAAATGAATGATCCACCTTATAAATATGAGCAGAGAAAAATAGCATGTTTTCTCTCCGCAGCTATATTAATAGTTTCTTTGAAATTATTCTGTGGTCTAAATGAAGCATGTGACTACATATGACATAAAATACATAGCAGGTTAAGAAAAAGACGAAGAATTTTTTACTAATGAACATGAGCAAAAAAGTATTTTAAAAACATTTGATGCATTTAAATGAGAACAATAGGAAATACATTTTAGAAGAAAATATACCTGTCTAATTTTTTTTTTTTTCTAGATCATGGAGACTTTGAATATTTGTCTGTATAAATATTTCAGTATTACACTAAGGGACAAGTACATGCTAGACATACGAGAAATTTTAATATTGAAGTGGAGTTAATTTCCTGTCATGGCTTCCTACTTTTTATTTCAATTGCTCTTAGGAGTGATAGACAGGGCTCTTCCTGAATGGACGTATTCCACTTCTTTTCTAAGACAATAATTTTCTTTAACAGACAAAAAACCAATCAAGAAAAAAAGTTTGAAGTATGTAAAAGGACATTAAAGCTAGAGGATTAATTAAAAAATTTAATTGTGGTATCTGAAAATGCAGATGTGTTTTTAAACAGCTCTCTTACTCTCTAAAAGACACCAAATAACTTACTCCAAAATCAAGAAAATGCTATGAAAGTTCTACAGCAACAGATCTTAGTATGTCAGTAACAGAATGAATGGCAAAGTAGCATAAATAAGATTCATAGCCATAAGAGCTGCTCTGATCTTGAGCCAGTCATGTCAAGCATTTTAGAACTTGGAAAGCTAAAAATAATAGCCTGTAGGGGGGAATATAATTAACTGGTTCTCAGGACCAGTTAAATTATGATTTAAATTCTTAATCTTTTCTGAAGAAAGATTAGATAAGCCTATGCAATAGAATGCTATTTTACAAATGATTCTTCAATATTTTATGTGTTAATTTCTCCATACACGGTTAAAAAAAAATGTTCTTTTTCTACTAAATTTTCTTTTGTGTTCACTAATCCACCTATTTAAATACCCATCTACAAAAGGGGTTGAAAGAAGGTCTGGGGAACTACAGATAAGATATGTAGATGTGGCGCTTAGAGACATGCTTTAGTGGTGGGCTTGGCAGTGCTGAGTTACAGCTGGATTTGATGATGTCATAGGTCTTCTTCAACCTAAATTATTCTATAAAGCCATTTCTGTTTGAATAATTAAGATGATAATTTTCTTCATATTTCATTAACAAGTGCATTTGGTGTCTATATTAACCAATTTCATTCTGTTTATTCTTTTTCATAAAAGAAAAATCATTTAGCTCCAGTACTAGTACAGGTTGCAAACTGTTCTATTACCTCAGCATAAATCTATTACTGCATCAATGCACTTGGAAAGTTTACTTCAAAGTTTCTTTCTTGATAAATACTTGTAAACTCACTTTTAGGCTACAGAAAAGAATTTCCTCCCAATAGTTACATTGCTATGGTATATAAATCATGCTTTACATCAAGTAAAACTTGTAAAAAGGCTCAGTAAAAATGTAGTTCAATCAGGAATAAAGCACTCTCCTAACGTACTACGACATAATTAACCAACCAATGATTAAAAAAAACAGTCTCCTTAAAAAAAACCAAACATCATATTGTCCTGGCAATTCAAACTGTGGTAGAGTGATGTTTTACTACAGAGATATGAAAATCTCACTTTTTGTCTTTTCCTGTACTATCAGGAACGAGAAGGCTATTGCCATTGCAAAGCATTCAGCCATGCAGCAAGACAAAACAAACTGCTTCTTACTAACCCCATCCAACTGGTAAAGTGTGCTATTAAGTTTAGAGGGAATGTATGTCCATTGATTTTATGTCACGGTATTAGGGCATCAAGGAAACAGAGAGACAAGATCTTCTCCAAAAGTGAACCGTAAGAGTTAAGGTAAAATGTGAATAACAGAATAATGAGAATGGAAACTGGCCACCTCTACATTAGTTTCATAGGACTCTGTGAAGAGATCACCAGCTCATTGCCTATGATAAGAAACAACCAGAGTTTATAATTCAAACTCATGTGTTCATCTTTATTTCTAGCTACCTTACCTTCACAGAAAACAATTCTAGACCTTCTCCTCAGAAATTAGAAACTTACTGCTGATTTCCAACTGAAAACATTGCACTTTTTATTAAAAAAAAAAAAGAAAAACTTTCTTTGTTAATGCACACATTTCTCTCTGTTGGTAGTGGATATACTTTCTCAACTCATGCAGTGATTACATTTCTTTTTTTCATGGCTGGTCATTGGCATCCTCTGACTCTCAAAGACAGATCTTCTTTCTTTTCGTTCTTTATTTTCCCAAACCAGAGGCTTATAACAAGTTCTGACAGAAATTTCTTTGTCACTGTCTGTGTAACATTGTACTTCACAATATCATATTCCTGTGCAAAACATTCTGACAACAGTGTAAAGAAAGAAATAATAAATGTTCCCTATATTGCTTGCTGTCCAAATTCTGATATGGAAGCATTACAATTTACCTTCCTTTAAAAAAAATTCTGTTTAAAATCAAAGCTCTAACAAAATTTCTGTTATCCCATGGCTTTTCAACCAGGACATCTTGCCTACTGAAACATTTCTCACATCGTGAGAATAAAATGCTGCATTTGGAACATTTACATGCTGATTTCACAGGACA
>VZRN01004765.1:324765-430342 GCA_013397935.1 Dasyornis broadbenti | reverse complement strand
AAAAAAAAAAAAAAATTCCTGCTACCATTACTTTTTCTAGAGGTCAAGACCCACTAACACTTTCACCTTGTTGCTAAGCAGGGTGTTAAGGAAAATTCCCAGTTTGACCATGCATGAGGCACTCTCAGTCACACTTCCACACCAGAGACTTCCACAGCTGGGACCGATCCCCCTCACAGCGGCGGCCCCAGTGACCTGAGGGGTCCCGATTGACTCCCCGCGCACCCCACACTCACACTCAGACCAGGTTTTCTTACCGGATCCATCCCACATTTCCCATGCCACAGTCTCAGTCTCTCACTCCATAAAGCCATTTACTCACAGAGCAGTAAGGCAGGAACAGCCCGAGCTGGTGCCTCTGAGGAGAGAGCCTGAACAAAGGCTCCCCTGGGCTTTTAAACCTTCACAGTCCAAGGGCAAGAAGGCCTCACTCTCCTCCAGACTCCTCGGCTCCTGCCGTGTGTCCCAGCGCCCACCTGGCAACGCCACAGGTCCCAGGCCCTTGTTATGCAAGGGGCCTGCAGTTCATGGCCTCTCGTCTTGGGCCGGTCCCACCCGGGGCTCAACCTGCAGCCTGAATTGCAGCTGAGATACCTGCACCCATGGATTCCTCAACAAAGGAAACCCGAGAAGGCTGAGACTGAGTAGTCGTTTTTACAGAAATGGTCCAATGACAGATGCTATGTACTCAGAGACCTGAAGACTTATTCGGTGTGAGAAGTCCTAGTTTCCCAATATGTTGATCGTCACTGCCTATCTTGAAGGGATAACACTGGAAGTGTGCAGAAAATCACGCTATGAAAAGCCAGTGTCCATAAAGGGGACAGAGGAGTCCTATAACTTTATTTGAATAAAGGGAGACTCCAGTGGGGCATACGCCCGTGGGGTTTTCTCTCTTGAAGTTTCAGAGGGCACAGCCTCCTTTTATCCTAAACTCCCAGCTGCAGGTTGCCCTCTTCCTTTTTTTCCCCATTGGCTGAGGTACTAGGAAGGTACAGCCTTCCTGAACTGTTTACCACATAACCTGCCTTGAACCTGTCATTTTTCAAAGTTCAGAAACTCAGGCTTGTGTGGACCCATTTGTCTGTTTCCGGAGTTAGGCTGTCTGGGTTCTACAAAAAACCTGCGGCTTGAACTTGGTAGAGACATTAAAACCCATTTCAAAGACGTTAACAGCCACACCCTACAACGAATACAAACATCAAATTGTTTGTAAAGATATCACACACCTTCCCTTAGGACAGGAAAACTCCAGTATATCACTATACTACGTTACATCATCCCCTGTAAATTCAGTACAGATGAATGCACATGTAGATTACTAGTTACTAAAAACATCCAGAACTACACTGAGATTTAGACTCACTGTATACCATTCACACTTTATATAATACTATTGCTATTGTTTAAACTTCTGTCATGACATTTTATTGCAGCTACAATCCTAAAATACGTGCTTAGAGCAGACTGAACTACATTGTTTTGAAAAGGGCCTGAAAATTTTTGGTGGAAAAGCGGAAAACAGTTCTTTGATTAACATCACTCAAATGGTTCACATGTAATTAGAAAGCACTATCAGAAGTGCTGTAGGAGTCTTTCTGGCAGAAAACCATTACAGTTAAACAAGGAGAAGTCAGAAATGTGGCACAATGAAAGAAAGGAAGCAGTAAATGAAGGCAGAAGAGTAGTAGGAGAACCAGAAAAAATGAATGGAGAGATGAGCCAATAGGGAAGCCACACATACCATGAATGAAAACAAAACTATATGAAAGAATTTAAAAAAACAAAAGAAGCCAAAGGGAAGAGAAAAAGTGTTAACAAGTGTTAATTAGGAATAAGAAACATGAAAAGAGTATCACAGAAAAAAATGAGAGGCAATATGAGAACCAGAAGATGAAGAAACATGGCCTTGGGCTCAATGCTATTAATTTAATTACTAGTGATCTGCCAGTCTCTGACTTCTCTGCTACAAGGCTGCTCCTGCTCATTGCAGTCTCTCACAGAGTTAGCTTTCAATGACTCTCTAGGCTTTTTGACTGTAGGATTGCAGTTCCTGGGGTTTGGTATTGCACAATTGCTCAGGATAAATTGTGTTTTACTGCACTTATAAATATCTGTTTGGGGGATAAACAGATTAGGAAAATGACACAAATCCACAACTACTTCTATATAACAATACTTTTTTCTTTTTTTCCCCACAAGGCAAACTGAAAGTTTTGTAACAATATTTTTTTATTCATTTAAGACTACTACTTGTAATGGTCAGCCTAAAATGGTTAGCTTCTTCAAAGACTGCATTCTCTCTGCATCTCAAGTAATAATTACTGGAAATTCTTCAAATCAATTTGCAAAACCTCAGGCTAAATGTTCCCTCTAAAATGGTGGAGAATGCAGGTTTAATTTGGAGCCTGTTAAATGAGACTGCAACAGTTTAAAAGACAGCTAAATATAGTGTTGCACATCACTGTAGTTCATTTCAGCTGGAGTACCAGTTATTCATATTGTATTACTCATAATTTCAAGCAAGTGGAGGGAAAAATTCATTGACCTTGAACAACCTCAAATATATTTGGTCTATAAACTTTGATATATCCTTCCTTCTGACTGCAATACCTTTTTCAATAAGCAAGTTCTTTTCTAAGAATAATACAAAATGACCATTTCATCAAGCTTTTGAAACTACTGAGATTGAATCTTTAACTGAAAAAAAAGTTCACTATAGTGCATGGTGACTAGTATTAATTACTAATTTTATGCAAAATGACACGGTAAATTAATTAGCGATGAGCTGTTTTGGTGGATATATGCCAAACCTCAGATTGTTTTGGGCAGAAGTAGCATGGTATTAAATATTCAACATGCTGTGTGATGTTCTGGTTACACTGGTCAATCATTAATTTCCTTTGATCCCTAGAAAGTAATTTTTGTTGCACTCAGCTGTAACTGATTGCTAACAGCTTTTTTATTCAGGTTCCTAATGTACTTTTCCCCAGTTGCTTTCCTCTGATTGAAACTGTTTGTAGTTACATACTTTATCACACAGCACAGGACCATTGCTTTTCTGTGAGTATATACTAACAGTCATTTAATATTACATGTTAATATGATTTGCATTTATAGTGTTATTCTAAAAGAAATACTAGAAGTACAGCAACAACAAATATTTGAAATGATTGATGGAAATTCAGGGAAATCACAGATATGCAAAATATTTCTTTTCATCTGTAATAACTAAGAGTAATATCGATATGTTATACTCTAAGCATAAATACCTATTAAAAGCAGATTTCTTTGCTTCAGTCAGGATACTGTAAGCATTAATTTTGTGTACATTTGTACTACCACACTATTGCTATAACTTTAATCATTACCATTGTATTGATTTGATTCTAAAGCTAGGGAATAGCTTTTCTTTAAAGTAGTCCTCAAACCTGCTGTCACCATATTTCTGAAAGGAGAAAATGTGCTTTACAGCTCTTTATTATTCCTTGTTTTAAAATTCTGTTATTATGGAAACCAAACTATGTTTCAAAATGATGTAATAATTTAGTTAAATTTGTAAAAGCAAACAAGCCTTTGACTGTTAAACTTAGATACAAAATCATAAAATCATGGAATCATTGAGACTGGAAGCGCAGAATCTGGAGACCGCCTAGACCAACCTCCTTGCTCAAAGTATGCTCATCTAGAGCAGGTGCACAGGGCTCTGTGCAGTTGTGTTTCGAGTATCTCCAAAGCTGGACATTCTTAAATATTTACTTGCTAGACACAGTTTAGATCTTAAAAGCTAACCAAAATAAGACATTTATTTGACATTTAACTTCTGCCTTACTAGTCTTTACTAATTAAAAAAAAAAAAAAGCAGAACATCACGAGTAAGCAATTATTATTAGATCATAAAAATAAACTCAATTCATTACATGTAAAAATAGTAATATAAAATTCTAAAGATATTTAGCAAAAACATATTTTCCAAATTTTCAATTAAATGATAAATGGATACCTATTTTATATGAACAATACACCAAATTTTATATTATGAGATCTCTATCAGAAAGCATTTGTTTTCATGAGCTTAGAAGTAATTCAATTTTAGCTTCTCTTTCCAAGTAAATCTCATATTAGTAAAGCTCTAGCATAACAATATCTACAGAGATAACAGAAGAAAGAGAAGGCTCCCTAAGTAAACTTCTCCCCTAGAGTGCTTGCTTTAGCAGTCATAGATGATCAGTTGGCATTTCAGCTCTTCCCTCACTGCTCACATTCAGTTATGAGTTATGCTCTAAGACAATTTTGGAATCTTGGAAACAGAACCATCTTACTTTCCTTCTGAAGAAGGAATATCTTCCAAATTTCTGGGTTCTGACATTGGAAACACAGTTTCATGAGTCTTCAGATGAAACTTTTATTACCTTCAATATCTCATAACCACTCCTATCTTGTTCTATTATTACAGATTGGTTCCTAAGAGTTATTGCTAGTTAACTTTTTGCTTTTTATTTCAGCCTAACTGCCTCACTCTGACCTTCAGACTTAAAAATAATGCATAAAAGGATGCATCTATCAGTCAATCTTTTATCAAAAAGATAAATGCATGAAAGTTAAAAATTGAAACTTTTTTTTATATTTCTGTTTTGAAATAGCTTAAAGCTTTTCTATAAAGTAACATTAAGTGATGAGCACAAGAAAGCAGTGGCTTTGCTTCTGATTCTCTACCATTTATATCTCTTATTGTTTCTGACTATTTTATATTTAAATTAATACTCAAGTTATATGGAATTTGAGACCTGCTTACTTCAAGTCATTGTCCCACTATGAAAGTGAACGTATTTTACTATTTTTGAAGTCCAAATAAGAACTGATAGGGCACTCAGCAAGCATGATCTTTCTAAATAGCTAATAGTAAGGAATGAGCTAAAACTGAAGATATTTTTAATTTTCAAATTGCTTGCATGCCTTGTGAATTCTTTAACTCCATGACAGTGTCAAGATTTTAATGGACCACCACTTTTTCAAAATGTAAAAAACCTGTTAATACTACCATGTTTACCAAAGAAGGCCACTTTTTTTTTTTTTTGGTTTTTTTTCATAATTCTTGTAGTTAATAGGATATACATGTAAGCAAATGGTTTGGATGACTTAATTGTCCTGGCTTAGAAAAACAGGTAGTGATACAGGTTACCATTAGTATAGTCAGATTTTGAATGCACTGGTGAATTATTTGAATATCTTACTATAGCAAGTTAAATTTAAGATATGCATGAATGCATTGATTGTCTTATTTTAGCATCATCCTAATTAGAAATGTGATTTATTTCAAAGAAATAAATGTCCTTTTTTGTTGTGATGCACATGAAATTGCCACCGATATATTAGTAATTTGACATAACAAAATTAACACAGGAAGCTTCATAACAACTGCATGAAAATACATGTTCTATTTGCTGTTGAGGATATCCATTTGTGCAACATTCATCATTTCTCTATTTACACACAGTACAGCTCTGCAGCTCGGGCATTAGTTACACAAAGATTCTTGAAAATGGTTTGTTTTAAATTCTGTATTTTAAAGAAAATGTTCTAGGATGCTTTATGAATGTATAAAAGAAAATATGTCAACACTATTTTCCTGGACTTCTTGTCCATCCTACTAGCTTCCCCTAACAGTTCCATCTTCATAACTAGATACGTAAACTGCTCCAAGTATAAGTTTATTTTATTTTATTCTATTTGCCTTTTTTTCCCTCAGCTTAGTAACTCACCAGAAAGCTGAAGCATATGTAATGTGGATCAGCTCCTGTCAACTACTTTTCCAGTCATATTTGATCCCTTTGGAAAAGTTCCAGGCTTCTAAATCCTGGAAGTTCTCTTCTGATGCAAGTCAAATAATCCTTTCCATCATGCTGCTCCAAGCATTCAACTGGCTGTCACAACAGTGAAAGTTGTTTATCTGCTAACCATGCTACCTTTCTGTTACTATTGTTCAAAGCCATTTTGGGAAAAATCACAGTTGACCAGATACGTTAACCCCCCCAAAATCTTTTCCCTAGAGCTAACTACATATCCAAAAAGTTATTAAATGAGAACAAACAAGTTAAAATACTGGGAAGAGAGAACATACATCAGTATTTTCTGTTTGGTACCAAATACTTTCATGGTTTCTAGTCTTGTATTGACAGATTCTTCACTGGATTTTCCCCCCTCCCAAAAACTGAAGTATGTTATCTCTAGGGTAATTTTGTTTTGTTTCTGAGATGGAAGAATAGAGGTTTTCTTTTGCTATGAGAATAAAGATTATTTCTCTAGAACAGCTGTAGGAATGACAGATTGTAAAATCAGTTTTCTTCGCATATGAAACACCAAATAGATGAAACATTTGAAGACAGCATTTTTGTTAGTTATGAATGAGTAACTTCCAATGAATAATTTACTGAGCAAATTGAGCCAATTTTTCTACTTTCACAATATACACAAGCAGATCACAATTTTCTCATTAGCTAAGATCATTTGCCAAATTCTTGTATGTTGTACTTGTAAGTGAGTATTGATTATGAAGGGATCTCTTCAAGCCCTCCACAGAGAAGTTGCTGTTTGGTTGTGAGATAGCTTGGAAGGTAAAGCTTCTGCATTGAATGGATGAGTGCATAAGCACTTCTAGCAAAATTTTGAATGTGGATTTCAACTTTGTTTTGTATATACATTTACGGAAATAACATTGCATTTCACCTTCTCATTACACCAGTAACTTTCTTTAAAGTTATGTTGATTTTTTAAAAACAATATAGATGAAAAGAAATGTCCATGAATCACATCCAGTCTCATGATTCTCTAAGTTGTATTTTATAAATTGGATTGGCATAATTCAAAGTCCTGATATGGCCTGAAGAAGGTTTTCTATAGATAATCCTAAATAGATAATTATATTATAAACTGATTTTTGTTTTTATTTAATCCCAGATCTTTCTGATGAAGTCAGCTTCATACTATCATTCTTCATTGGGATAGAGCACAATAATGCTCTATAATGCATAATAATGCATAATAATGTTTTCATTAGTCATGAAAACAAACCAACACTGCGCAGCATAAGCATTGAATGAAGTCAGAACTGACAGATGTCAAATCAGAGTTGTCAACATCAAGATCAACATCTTTAACCAGCTGCTTTGGGATTAAATCATAATTAAATTACCAGAACTAGGCAATGCCATGTGCAGTTTTCATCAATAACTTGTTATAAAGTACAATGTTTTAAGTAGACTAAAAAAGAAGTAATGAATTATTAAAATAAATGATGAACAAGAAATGATTAGCAAAGAATATACAGAAAGCATATTAAGTATAAGTGCCCATGCCCTGGAGAGCAGTGATTTTCTGATTCAGTCTAAGGCAAATCAGCGTACATAACACTCTGGCAAAAAGGTGTATTTTTAAAAACATATATAAGAAAGGATATGCTTATCTTAATGAGTGCATAAAATTTGTGACACTAACACAGCAATACTGTACACATAACAATATTAGTATCTTATATCTAGTTAAACAGAAAAAAACCCTCACAAAAGCAATTAAGGATGGAAAAAATTGCTTTAGAATGAGAGAAAGGAAATATTAAAGAGCTAAATTATTCAGATTATTAAAACCCACAAAAACAGTTGTTTTCTGTCATAAATAAATAAATAAATAAATAAATACTGCCTGTATGTCAGAGATGGTTTTAACTTATTTAAGATAAAATCATCTTCTTGGAAACATAAGCCCTGGTAATACAGAGTCTCAATTTCTTAAGAGAATCCTGCACAGAAAGCACAGATACTGCTAGGCACAATACTACCATGATCAGAAACAAAATATTTTCTGCAAGAGTCAGCACCAGTGGTAGGCTTCCATATGCTCTTAGGAAATAATTTGTAGGTTGGGATCTCATTGCTTTCCCATTCCGACTTCATTGGAAGAGGAAGAAGAGATGCACAGGTGATGTCTTCTGGAGACACCAGATTGGAGACTTCATGTCAGACGGGACTCCAGATAATTTCCCCAGGAACTTCTGATGTGTAGCTGTACACTGCTGGCCACTAATTCCAGTTCTTTGCAGGAAATTCAGAGATATTGAATGAAATTCAAAGATAAAAGTTGGCTTAAGAGATAACAGAACTGTAATTATCTGGCTCTGTGCTTACAATACTAAAGCCTTCAAGGCTTGAACAGAACTAATTCTAACCAAGATATCTAGCTACAGACAGTTGAAAGTTGAACGTAAAGCATGAACTTCAAAATAAAAACAGTTGACCATTGGATCAAAGTACTGAAAAATTAGATTCTCTGCCTCTTCTTGTACTCAAAGCAAGATTGGATACCCCTCTGGAAAACACACTTGGGCACACACCTTATGTTTTTGTGAAAAATAAGGTATTACGCTATTATGGTAAACTGCATGAAGGTGCCATCTATGAAAGCACAGCCTACCTGGACATTAAATACCAGAAGTTAAATAAAAGCAATCTATTAACTTGATTTCACTGTCACCAACCCCGTTAATTCTGATGCCATAGGTTATGGTCCTGACCTTGGTACTTCCACAGTAAGATTAGAGCTGTGCATGAGTGTGAATCTGATCTCTGCCTGCAAATGAGTCATGTGGAATAAAGCCAAGTCACCAGTGGAGCTAAGACTAACTTCCATAGTGTATTTTCCAATCCTCTGTATCCATCCAGATTCCACAGAAAGAGCAGTACAAACAAAACACAACAAATTTTTTTGGTCTGAGTACCTAATACGCAATGCTTTTTATACTACATGGTCAGATCTAAGCATAACATATTGCTTATATAGATCTGCTTATATATATAAATAAATGAGCAGTAGATTTCTTTGAATAGGCAAATAAAATGCTGATTCCATTGGATGTTGTTGTTTAATCATTTCTGATTTCCGATTTTGCAATGTCTTAATCTGTTAATGCATTTTTAACAGAGCAATAAAAGAGAGCTCCAGAAGAAAAGAAGTGCTGTTACAAAAATCTCCTGCACCTTCACCTTTTCTGTGTATATATGTTGAAAAGAACATAGAGAAAGCATCTGTCAATAGCTGTAAGCCACTCTTATAAAAAAATATTTGCGATTTAGTAGCTGTGGTAATCAGACACTGCGAGAAAAATATAGATCAGTATTTGTTAATGGATGCTGTCCATAATTTAACTAATAAATAACCTTCTGCATTCAAAAATGTAACTTGAATGACCACCATGTAATGGAAATAGATATCTTTCATTTTGCCAATCCAGCTTCTTACCACAATGTCAAAGGGTAGGTTTGTCTGGATGTCAGAGAGCATATAGGTATTGCTAAGATTTGTCTGATTTTATTGACACTTCTCTACTCTGCTCTTGGACAAGGTAATAATGTTACTAAGAGTGCCACTAGAAGAAGATCAAAAGTGACAATAAGATGTAGAAAACACAAATGCAAAGTTACTGAGAGCAACTGTTATCATGCAGCTGTATGTGAAACACATGGTCATAAACCAGAGACGATTCTTGAAGAGCGGAACACTGGCATGCAGCATGAAAACATACTACAGAGACACAAACAGTGTGAAAACAGGCGTTTGGAATATTTGGCAAAGAAAAAGGAACTAATGAGAAATGGGAAAAAAAATCAAGAACAACTTCTTAAGGGAGGTACTCTTCGGCTTTGTGACAATGGCTTTCAATTAGCTCTCATGACAACAAAGCAAGCTTTAAAAACAATCTCCTAGAAAGCCAGATTCTAGGAGTAGATAAGAATTTTCATCATGATCATAGAAAAGAGAAGCTTTAGAAGAGCAGTACGTTATTGTTGAGAGCATAAAAGAAACAGTCCAGGTTATCTCTATAGACAGCAAAGTGCAGTGGTTTAAAGCATGAGTATTCCAAGTTGTACTTTTCTAAGAGGGATTATTACATGTCCCAGGGCTCCAGAACCAAAACCAAAGTCACACAGAATGGCTTAGGAGTTGAATACAAAACACATGTACAGGCCTGGGCACACCAACACAAGTCCTATTTGCCACCAAAATAATTAGATTGTACAACCATGTGCAATAATTCTAGCTAATTAAGTAATAAGATATATGTCTTGCCTCAAACACTCATGGTTTATCAGCCAGGAAGTACATGATGAAGTAGATGACACAGCTGATGATAAAGAATCAGCTGTCTGAAAAAGTAAGGTCGGCTAACAACAACAACAACAAAATATTAAACCTGACTCAGCTACCTGGAAAATCTTAATGTATGAATGAAGATTCACCTTGAATGAAAACTCCTTCCTGGACAAAAAACAATGCATACTGTTGCATTCAAGAACAAATCATTATTCCCATGTTTACTCCTACTGTAAGATTTTTCTTTTAACAAGTATTTGTTAGAAAATATAATCTGCTCTTCACTTCCAGAATTCTTAATGTGTTTTTGTTATTCTTTTGCTAGTGATTCCATTAAAACGAAATTCAGATCTTACACCTCACCTGTGGTTTCTGTACATAACATACATATGGCTACATACTATCCATAAGAACATTTTATTGCTGTATTCTTTATTAGCAAAGATAACCTTGAAGTACATCTCCAAAAATACTTATTTAAGATGGATAAGAATAGCTTCAATCCTATTCTCTTTCTGCCTTTTATTTTGCAGTTGTCCCTCCCTTAATTGGTTTAATTTTACTTAGTGCTTCCTGGATAGTGGAGTTCTTATTTCTATCCAGTGTAGTACAAACATTGACCAGTCACATGGAAGAGATTCTTTGTCAGGGAAGAATTTTCAAAAAGGAGAAGGAGTTTAGGGCTTATTTCCTTCGGTAAGAAAGGGCTGAATTTACTTGAAATGCATCACATAACAGAATACAAAATGCCCAAAAGGCAGACATATTAACTTTACTTCAAGAGAAGAACATTGTACCACTCAAAGGAAAACCAATATAACTTTTTTCAAGAGAAGAAGAACACAAAATACTTACTTTGTTCAAAGTAGTTAAAATGAGAAAGTTCAGACATCACAAGAGTAGCTTCATTTAAAACAACTTATTTGTTCACCTTTAATTTTGTGCTATTAAAATTTGCTCATCAGAAACTACCAAAGTGCATTCCAACCTAAAATCTTATGTCAAAGTTTTATACAGACTTCCACAAGAAATAACTTAAAATTATTTATTCATGTGACATGTCAGCAAATGTTAAATATACATGTTATCTGAGAAAAAAACCCAAACTAACACTTGAAAATGAAAGCAATAAAAATTCCAACAGCACTCCTGGAGAACTTTGAGTGCTCTAAAGTAATCTTGAGATGAATTGAATTATTCTTGTTCTACATGATAGATAATTTAACATATGCATTAAAAGTGATAATGATCAGAAATGTGATTCCACAAAATTGACATTTATGAATGTGTGGTTTCTGAGTGATAAGAAGAAACTTTGCATTTGCAGAAGAAATGAATATTTGAACTTCAGTTTTAAATCCATATAAGGCATAATGATATTTAAAAAATAATAATGTTCAGGAATTTATGCAATTCCTACTTTGTACAAAAAAGAACATCATTATCCGGTGTTATAGATGGAATAGCTGAGATAAAGTCCTGCAAAATTTATTATATAAAGTCCATTGGCAAAGCTGGATATGGAGCCAGGCTCTGGTGAATTGTTTAACTGCAACTATTACTACTGTGAAGTTGTTGGCAAAAACAGTGGAAATAAAGTCCAGCTTTTGATGTTGCATGACTCATGTTAATATAAAGGGTTTTTCTTTTTGCTTCTGATTTCCCACGGACAAAAGGATAAAGAGTTGAATAGACATACATTATGGATAGATACTGAATTTAAAAGGACAGGTTATTTGCACGTGAGAGAGGAAGTTTGCTTCTTCTCTGTTGTCTCCCTATTGACCTATGCCTGTCCACCATCAGCAGAAAAAAATTGGGATTTTATTTAACTAGGAATAAAGCCAGTATTTATTGTGGAAAGCTACTACAAGTAGTTGTGTGTCTTAGAGAATGAGTAACTTAAAAAGTGCCGGGTTCTTTTGTCCTATAATAGTAAAAAGTACCAGACAAATGAAAACTAACAATTAAAACATTGAGCACATCAGCAGGTTGAAAGTGGCTGGAAATGTCCACAGAAGTCAAGCACAGTAACATTACAGTGGAAGAAAATGGTTTGGACAATAATAATTACCCCATTTTTTGATAAAGTCAACAGTAACAACTGGTATTCTCATTAAGATTTATCTGTGATGTAACACTAATGTTCTACCTCCTGGGTCCTAAGTAGGCATAGGTGGAAAAGCAGTAGAAACAACAAATGAAGTCAAACAAAGTAGTTTGACTACTGGATCACCTAATAAATAATTACTTGTATACTTTGGCTATATATTGTTAAGAATTAATTTATTTTTGCAGACAAATATGCACATTTAGCAAGTAAAAAAGATGCACTCCAAGGCAGGTATTTTAGGTACTGCCAGCTGAACAGAACAATGAACTTGGAAAGTCATCTGTCTTCTGAAAGGGTCATTTCTAGAGATTTTGAAATCTGGATCACAGAAGATTTTGGAGAAGCACAAACAAGTTTTTAGAAATAGTGTTGTAAACAAGAACATGTTTTAAAAGTAGATTCAAAGCCTTCACAGATATTTTTTGTTTAAGGAATTAAGAGTCTTGAGAAACACATAACCAGAAAAAGAAAATGATATGGTTACTTTTTTTCATATTCATTCAGTATCTTTGTTACTGGAAATTGAACAGCCTTTCATTGATTAGAGATTATTATCAAAGTTTTAGAAAAGCTTTTTTTTATCCTTTTAATAGCGCTTTCAATAGAGCAGCATGCTTTGTAATTATGGTGCTTCAGGTCACACCCTTATTTTTTGTTCTTTCTGAGCTCAGTTTTGTTCACAAAATTTGTGATTGTATGAGAAACTGCAAGAAAAAGATAGCAAGAGCAGAGAATCTATCACAGTACAGAAATAATGGCATTGTCCATAAAATATTACAAATTTCTCAAATTAAATATTCACACATTATACTAGATTTTAATTATTCAAATACATGATGAATTGCAGAAAACATTATAGCAATAAGATACTAAGTGAAATAGTGACTGCAATTTTGCCAGAACTGTTTTCATTTGTATATGCACACCAATAAAAAAAAGAAAAAAAAAAAAAAAGAAAATACTTTTTGATACTGGTGAAATTGAAATGCAAGATACTTTATCTGAGAAAAGTAATGTAGCCACTGCTCACAGTCTGAAATGGAGTGATTATTGAAGTTTGATTTAAGTTTTGTTTAGTAAGTTGCTTTACTTAAATGATGTTATAAAGACCTTTACTTACTCTATAAAGTAATCATCATGGATCATTATCAACCATTAAGCTAAGCAGAACATTCCAGCTGTACAAGTTTGTCATACTACTGAGGCTGAGGTCCTTCTCTTTCACTTAGTTGAAAAAATTAAAAATAATTTTTGAGGGAATATAACCATTTCTTGGTCAATATTCTGCCATAAATTACAGAACGTGAATATGATAAAAAATGCTGAATGAAAAGTCCAGTGCTAAAAAACAGTCATGAAATTTTCATTAATCACAAAAAGATGAACTAAATTAGAAATATGCGCTCTATCTCATGAATTTTTTTTTTTTTTTTTTTGAGGAAAAAGCCTACTAGATATTCAGGTAACTTGGGAATCAGAAGCCATTAAAGTGTATAAGGCCTGACTTTGAAAATTGGTATGGAATAAGAGAAAGATCTCCTTTTATCTTGAAATACAAATTCCTACTGAGATATACAAAGGATGGACGACAAAGTGAAGAGCAGGTTGATAGCTCTGAGAACAGACTTTCCTCCTTTTCCTCTCCCTCCAGAAAACAGAGGTTTGACCACTCTAGGCTAGACTCAAGAAACTTTGTCATTACTAACACTATGTGAGAAGTTATAAGTTTGAGAATACCTTTAATGTAAACCTTCCATGGAAATTATTGCATTGTTTGTCTAAATATGTAACTTTTTTTAGTGACAATGATGTTTATATCTTCTTTGAGTTACATGGGAAATTCACCTTACAATCCTAGAATATATATGTGCTTGTATACATTTGAAATGTGCTTGGTTTCATCCTGCTCCAGAAAAGACAATCTGAGATAAACACAAGTTCTAAGCAAAAAGATATCAGGTTTACCTTGTCTGGAAGTACGAAGTGTACAGTGAGCTTAAAATAAAGAACTAGGAATAAATTAAGTCTTATAGATTATGTTTGTAAAAGGCAACTTAACTTTTAATTTCCTTGGACACTTTCTCTGGCCTACATGCAATGCTTTTCTACTATTACTTTTTGTACGTTAGTAATAAGAGCACCAGACTAAAATGACTTCTTTGCAATGAGGAAACAATCTTTTACACTGTTATTTCTGGGCTGTTACTGTCAGAATAAGGCTACTAGTAATCACAAGCACAAATACAACCAAAACTTCAATTACAAACACAAATATGGGTAATGAAAAAGCAACAAAAATGAGAAAAAGAATGGTATGGACAGCAATGAACACTGTACTCAAACCCAGTCTTGAAGACAAAAGGCAAACATAAGAGAAATACACAGAGTTTGAGAGCAAAAGGCACTTTCCTGATTATGCCCAGGCTACAAAAATCAATCACAATTTCTTTTATACAGAGCTCACTATTGCAAGCAGTAATGAAAAGATAAAGAGGATCATGATAGAAGGAAATCTGTAATTCTGATCTGAAGGTCAAACTTTTAAAAATTGTTATTGAAAAGAGTATTCCAATTTTACTGTTAACATCTATTTTAATAGATAAGGAACATAAATATTGCAAATAGTTTGCAGTGTTTACTTATTGGAAGGACAGAATGGTTTGGACTGGAAGGGACCTTAGAGATCATCCAGCTTCCATCCCCAAGTACTCTAAACTATCTGGCTTTCAAGGAGTTTTCAAGAAACTTCTATAGCTATAATTCCATCAAATGGTCAGTCTAGTCCATGAAAAAAATCCTGATTATAAAAAATATAATATTATTGCAGAAAGATTTTTCCATGTTTTACACTAGTCCTAAAATCTATAGTATTGTAAATTTGAAATGTTCTATTTTTCTTTAAGGATAATTGAGTCTTTGTCATAAAATTTCTAATAAAATATCAAACATAAAAGAGACCAACATTCTCTGTTTTCCAACCCTGTTGAATTGCTTCTTCATGAAAAACGCAAATTTTATTGGATCTTATTCATCTCTGAGTTACTGCTCTTAAACCAGTGCTTCTCAACCATTTTTCTAGTCAGATCAACTGCACAGTTTCAAAGTCTGTGGGATGAAGTCCCTCTCAATCAAATGGTGTCACTGGATAGAGGAAGGTGCTTTCCTTAATAAAGAGAACTGAAAACTGTGTTTACACCCAGGTCACAACATCAGATATGACTGTGAATGAGAAAAATTGTAGAGAAGCAATAGCCTCTACAATATAGATGTCTGGAACATTTTCTGTGGCAAAGGAGGATAATTGTATCTTGCCTATTCCTTCTTTTATTCATCTCTTTTTATTTGTTTTTCACTGACACTGGAAAGTTTCAAAAACATAAAATTTAAAATATTTCAGGAGTATTTAGCTGAACTTTCATATGAAGATCCCATACTGGAGATTTTAAACTATTCCAGACATTATTAGTCCTCAAAAAACATTTTTCCCATTACATAGATAAAATCATATTTCAATTCTGCACCATTCTTTCTCATCTCATCTCCAATATAAATAAAATCTTACTACCTTCCTTGTAGAAATTCTTTATTTATCAGAAAACTATATTTTGCAACCCTTTCATCTTATCTGAAGTAAGATTTTCTTTCATGTCTTTCTCTTAAGACATTCTTTCTGACCTCTAATCTTTCATTGTGAACACAAGAAGTGCTACATAAATACTAAGCACTCCAACTCATCAGACAAAACATTTTTGTTACTTACGCTGAATATTCAGTAAATGAAGGATGCCTTTATGTCAAGGGAACGCCATACTATTCAGAGAAGTTTTGTTTATTGAAAACATTCAAATACCACCATGATCTTCACCATTGACACCATACGCCATATGCAAATAAACATCCATTATTTCCCTTGAATAGAGAAGATATTTTCTTATCTCATTTTATTGTTTTAGAGAGATTTACTCACTAAAAATATGCCACAATTTTCAGCTGTGGGAGTTGTCTTAATAATTTGATTTTTCTTTAAGAAACAAAAAGCAAAAGCATTATATGATCCCACAATTTCTTAATTATGGTTCTGCTATTATTTTTTTAGAAGAAGGAATGTTAGCAAATTGTTTTGATATGACACTTTGTCAAATGTACGTATTTAAAAATAGAATCTGGGCTGACTGGCTTCAATTAAGTCTCCACAGGAACTAGAGACAAAATAATACAGAAAATACGACTTTCTTTATGTCCAAGATCATATAAAGTCTATGCAGGCAAAATGTCTGTGCTCATGCAGAGCATCATGCAGAACCAGGACTTAAATTAATGACTGAAACTCCGAGTTCAAAACAATGAACAATTGCTTTTATTGTACTTTTAGTGCTATAAGATGGAAGAGGAAAAATACTTAAAAAATGAAAATGACTTTTTAAACAATGTACTGTCCTGAAATACAATAGATCAGAGTAGTAAGTGAGCTGTGGAAAGAACTGCAGGGAGATAGGGGCTCATTGAGTTTTCCATATTATTATCAAAAGGAAATCCTCAGAATCCTGTTGAGGAGAGGGTGAATGTAGAGAGAATGTTTCCTGTGAACATATATTCACAACGAGCTCTAGACTTCACACAAGCTCTGATAAAATACTCTTTATCCACCACTTTGCAAACAAAACCTACTACTAACATACTTCAAAAACAAGTTGCTATTCTTAGCAGTTTAATTTTTTTTTTCTATTTTCATGAGTTTTTACCATTTATATAGCTATTATTCAGCATATTAAGAATGATTCCTAACCCAACATCATTGTTAACACTGGTGAAATTAGGTAGAGATATGCCTGAGCTGTAAATTTCAAGGGCAAATATGAAGTTCCTTATTCTATGATCTCTTGTTTAGAGTTAATTGAAGCAGCAGGGAATCTTATTAAGGTTATACATATAAGCCTGACTCATTTTCTGCCACTTACTTTGCCCTAACATTACTAATTCTTTTGAATTTCATTGTCAAGATCTTTATTCTATAACTCCACTAGATACCAACTATTTGCTTTTCGTATTCCCCATAGAATTTCTTATCTCCCACTGCACCTTGAGTGCTGCGTCCAATTCTGGGCCCCTCACTGCAAGAAAGACGTTGAGGTGCTGGAGCAGATCCAAAGAAAGGCAGTAGAGCTGGTGAATGGTCTGGATTAAAAGCCTTATGAGGAGCAGCTGAGGTAGCTGGGGGTCTTTAGCCTGGAGAAGAGGAGGATCAAGGGCGACCTTATTGCCCTCTACAGTGACCTGAAGGAAGGCTGTAGTGAGGTGGGGGTTAAAAAGGGATAGGACAAGAGAAAAGGGCTTTAAGGAGTATCAGAACAGGTTTAGATGGGATATAAGGTAAAATGTCCTCCCTGAAAATGTGCTCCTGCATTGGAATAATTGTCCAGGGAAACAGTGGAATCACTGTCCCTGGAGATAATTAAAAGACTTGGAGATGTGGCACATGGGGATATGGTTTAATGCTGGACTTTGTAGTGATCGGTCAAGGATTGGATTTGATGATCCCTAAAGATCTTTTCCAACCGTAACAATTCTATAATATATATTACATCCTAGAGCCTGGAAGGTTTTCTTCCAAGTTTTCTGAAAACACATCTGCATGAAAGATGGATGAAATATCAAATGCTCAGTGGACTAGAAATTGTTTTTCCTTTCTCTTTTTCTTGATAAAATTCTTCTAAAATTCTCCACCAAACAAGCCATACATTCATTCACACTCTAATTATTTCCAAACGAACAGGTGTTTTCCTGTCCTAAGGTCTGTATAACTAAGCAGGAAGGAAGGTAATTACAAAAAAAATGATAGATCTTTTCTTTATGAGTATTGATAGAAAATTAGAAACAAAGAAATACATATATTAAAGAAAATTCATTATGTAGTATAATTTTTCGTTGAAATTAAATATTTAAACATTTATAATGAAAAAGTGGTGCAAAAAAAGAATAGGTAAATATTTATGTGTGTCAGAGAATATTTTCATACTACTACCCTATATTTGATACCATAAAATTCCTCCCCAATCTCCTTACTCTGTCAGTTGGTTCTGCAGTCTATTAGTATAATGACGGTGTTTATGTTACAGTAGTTAAAATTTTGTCAATTATGACAATTTTCATAAACCATTGTCTTTAAAGTTTTATAGCTTTTCCCTAAATAAAATCAAAACAAAGCAAAACCCCAAATCCAAACAAGAACAATTAGAAGCTGAAACTAGCTACATGGCATCTAAGTGTTATTTATTCCTAGAGCATTGGGGGAAAAAACAAACAAACAAACAAAAATTCTTAGTTTTTAAAGTAATTTATCCTGACAACAATTTTTTAACGCTCTTCTATTTTTAATGTCTTGTCATTTTCATTTTGATAAGCCACATACTTCAACTATGCCTCAGTTTCACCTTTTTTCTGATCAGATTTTTCTTGACACTACTCTGTTGACAATTTTCCCAGTAGTAAAATCCAGTAAAATTTCAAGGGCAATTCATTGAGGTAGAAGTTCAGTGAGAGACTGAATTTTCACAGCTTTATTCCCAGTCTCCCCAGAGTCAAATATCCAGTGTTGTTCCCATACAGTACAAAAATCAGAGTGCTCTTCTCTTTTTACACTGTCACTGAGAATATTCTTTTTGTGAGTAACACACAGGTTTGCCACAGTCTTCCCCAGCCTTTTTCCAAGTCAGGTAGCACAAACTAGTCCCTTCCACAACATTATTTTCATTAACTGAAGAGTTGTTAAGATTTTTTTAGTTCTATTCTTTCATATCAGTTACTATAATAGCAAATGTTTTCCTTCCATATTTTTTGTTTCCTTGCTCTGTTTCAAAGCTCCAAACAACACAAACAGATGTTTTGGATCTTCTAAGAAAAAAGTTTTATGATAAGTCTGTAACAAGTGAAAAGTTGTACATAGTCTGTGAAAACTCCATTTAAATCCTATCAGAGTTACTGGATAAAAAACTGTGGGTAACTACAAGGGGTAATGCTACAAGTAAACACATCACTCTGTTAACAATTCCTGATAGTCTACCAAAGTAGTTACCTGAAAATATTTACTTTTATAACAGTCGTGAAAGCTAGCACATTAAATGACCTCAAAAAGACCTACTTTGCATACCTGCTGAAAAAGGAATAGATATTTCCTGTAAGTGGATAACTGCAAAAGAGTCACATACAAATTCTGCTGTGTATTTTGTTAGCAGTGGGTTTGTTCACACAGATAATAACCCTAGCAATTTAGAACTATTGCAATGGAGTAGGGAAGACATGGGCTGGTATACACTTAATGAGCTCATTGACACTCATCAAAAAGAATATATGACATTTTGTGCTGGACTGCAAACAGCAAATCAATTGACAGCTGTACTTTGGCAGCTGTAACCAGATTATAAGATTAGAAGGTTAATTTGCAGCTTGATTTGTTATCTGACAACCTTGTTTGTGAGTTTAATATCTTGGTCACTTCAGAATGCATTGGGCTGGAACAGGCTGTAACTTCATTTACAAGCTGCTGACATAGATAATATTTTTCCTTAGCATAAACGATTTCAACATATTAAGTTATTTTATTTTTAGGCCAATAGCTTCAAAACACTAATTTGCAATGTAATTTGGCAGAATGCAATGTACACTTGTAAACACTCTTGTTCTGCCTTTGACTGATACTCATTCAGATAAATATTTCAGATATTTTGGGGCTTTTAGTTTCTGCATAGCAATTGCTGGCACTCTTCCAAATGTAAATCACTAACCATGTGGAACTGCTGAAACTCATTCTTCACATCACCAAGCCTCAAAATGTACTTTATATCCAACCACTGATATGAGTGTTCTAATGCTCTCTACGTGGTATAGTGGGCTTCTATTTGGCTTTGAAGGGAAAGTTCAGCTGCTGTGCTTTGCAAAAACTTTTGGGACTGCTTTCTGCTTTGCTGCAAATAGGGCGAAAAGGGGTGGAACCTTCCAAATGTATTTGACTCAGGCTGCCACAGTTATCATCTAAATTCAACTGTAAGCACTCCTCACAGCATAGTGCTTCTTCCTTTTTTTTTTTTTTTTTTATTTCTGTATAGTTTAGGGAAACCAATGAACAATATATATTTACATAAAAATAGTTGTCATTTATGCTTCAATTTGTAGGCTAGAAATCTACAAAAGATAGGTGAAAGACAGCAGTAATTATCCTAAGATGATAATTAACATATATGCAATGACTCTGAATGTTCTCATGATTCAACTACTTAGTTTTAACACTCACTATCCCACAAAGGATGAACACTTAAATATTTTATTCTACCCCATCTGTTTAACAGTATGAATATTAACAACATTCTATCACTACCTACATAAAAAGAAATAATTACATTGAATCTATCCTTATTCTCCAAATCACTTATCACAGAATGAGCATTCCTTCATCCATTTCTGTTACAGACACAATTTTACAGCTGTGAAATCAAAAAAGAAAATAGTGTCAATAGACACAAGGACCAACAAGAACATCCTCAGAGATGCACAAATTATTTTGGGAGATTACTTTTTCATAAATGTTGACAAGGTACAATGGAAAATTTAGGCAATACCCTGCTTACATAAACTGGTGATTTCTCTGTTTCAGATTAAAATTCTTTCTGCCTTTTGTAATTACATCATATTAGGCAGTATAAATAAAACTCTCTGCACAAGACTCAAATAAATACTTTGCAGCTGATACTCTTTCATGTACTTTTTTTTTTTTTTTTAATAATAGCCCTTTCTGAAGTTTGAGGGTAAGGATCTCTCTGCACTTGAAGAGAGGCTATGCTAACATGGACTTCAAATTCTTTCTGTTAATGACGTATGACAAATACTATTGAAACTATTGTGAAAGTAATTAAGTTCTTCATAAGGCAAAAATTCAACCAAAAATTATTATACTTCTGTTGACCAATTTTAAATCTTGAAAAATTAGAATTTTTAAATTGATAATTGCTTTTTAACCTTCCTGTGTTGGAACTATCCCTATTGTAAAGTCATTCTCAACACTGGATGACGGTCCTCATTTGCAAACGTGAAGAAGCCTAGGTGAGACTGAAAGTATAATCGTCATGCAGAACACGACGTAAAAGGACTTACCAACACTGCTTTCATCCTCACCCAAATATTCTGCAGTCTTGTTAACAGCAATATTTTGTGGTCTACTTCAGAGCTATGACTGTCATACTTCTTTAAAGAAGGATTTTACTATTTTATTTCCCGGTCTCTATGTGCAGTAGTTAAATGCCAGTATTGATTGCTTCTAGTGCCACAATTCAAGTGGCAAAAGGAAGCTGTTTACACTCTATCTGCAGAATTAACAGTGAAACCTATTTAAAAAGAAGAAATGCCCATGCTAGGGATGCTTTATCTCATTTTTAGCTGGAATTGAATATTCCCAGTTAAGCAGTTGCTGGCATGACGAGATTTCATGGAGGTAGATGTGGTGCTGAGAAAGACTGGGCCAAGATGACACTAAGAGGAACTTGAATCACAGAAATTAGTTACTAGAATCTCAAGGAGATGATAAATAATTTAATTTGTTTTGCTACAGTTAATAAAACTGTGGTCAGTTTCTACCACAGATCATTAGAGTCTTATTTTTCCATTTGTGCGTGACCTTCATATAATCTTGGCCATGTTAAGGTAAGGATGTATTTCCTTAATGTCTTACCACCCATCACTGTTTCACAACAAAATTCTTGTACTACAAGCTAAAAAGAAATTGAGTGTAATTCTGAAAAATATACATTTTATTTGTCTATCTACCTTTTATCTATGCACTATAAAAATTGTTCCCTGCCATTATTTTGTAGCAATAAGCTTCTGTAATTGCATATGTAAGAGAGATGGGGTTGGTTTGAACTATTATCACCAGCATCCTGGTCTGTTTCCCAGTTTTGCAACTAAAATGTTGAAATAAAGTTTAGTTCCAGACCATTATCAAAATATGTTAAATCTAGAAAGATCCCATGTGTTAAAATTAGTAAAGAGAAATTAATTCTCAATAGTGTCTCTTCTGGTCTTCAAAATGTCCCTTCATATGTTTAAAAAAAAAAAAAAAAAAAGAGAGAAAAACCTGTCTTCACCTAACCTGACATTCAAGTACTGAACAAAAGTTAAAGCTGAAGTTTCAGTTTAGGTCGACCTCTAACGTGGACCTAAAATGTCCACATATTAAGACTCATATTTTCTCCTGGTCATCAGGAGAGGAAATGCTGGAGGGTTATACAGATTTATTTGGTCTGTAGGAAAAAAAAAGATGACACATCAAAATAGCTGATATTCTGTTCTCCTGGAGAAAATAGAGCTATAAAATAATCAGAGACATAAATTGTCAGTACTTTAATGACATCCTTCAAATATTGAATGAAAAAATCAACTTTGCAGTTGAGACAGTTCTGGTTACATTTATGTGATATAAAAAGGGATTAGATTTAGGAACTTTAACAGCAGAACTGTGTAAGGGCAACCTTACTAAAGATGGAAATGAATCCTAATGCAAAATCCCAAGAAACCAAAACAAATGGAAAGATTCTGTGGATTTTCTTGGGTTTATTACTTTCATCCATTCATATAGCCTTCCTGAGTTTCACTTCTTATTTTTACCTGATCTCACAATAATTTCTAAAGTTTGACTGTAATTTCTACAAGCTATATAAATTTATAGCAGATTTAGAAATCCCAGTTGAAAGGTGACATATCCCATTTCATGTTTCTGTGCAACTATTGAAACTTAAAAGGAAGAGTAACTGGTGCCTGAAGGATGGGGTAATACCATGAACCTGTAGTATCATATCAATGTAATGAAAGCTTACAAAAACTGGAAGCAGCAGAATAACAAGTGCTAAACACAAAACCACATGCTTTAGAGTTTGCGTTTTTAGGATATACAAAGCCCTTGAAGATGCTTCTTTATGTACTACATAAACTATAATTTATGAACTTGTATGTATATGAAAGTATATTACGAATCTCGATATAAGCAAATAGTTTAAAGTTATGTGAATTAAGATTATTTTTTTCAGAAGGAGCATGCCTGGATTACCCACTCTCTTACACAGGCATGCTCTGCTTGTCCTGTTAAACTTGACATAAAAAATGAATTTTATTTTACAACGTCACTGCTTTTAACCATTATTGTCTTGAAGCCAGGAAATTTTACAGCAACAATGCCAAGCCTTACCAGATGCCTGTATATGCCCATAGACACACCATTTCTACCATGAATAAAGGACGCTTTCACTTTTCTTGACTGCTGTATTCAGTATCAATCTGCAACTTTCTACAGAAGCTATCTCACATATGCAATAAAGAATGCATTTATTTATGGAGACAAAGTAAATTGTAAAACTGTGTCTGAAACTGGGGTCAGTGTTCAGAGGTAGAAGAGAAGATATAGTGCTGCATGTGGTTCTTCAGCACCAAAACAAGTTCTGAATAACCACTGGGCTGTTGACAATTTGCTGCTTGCATTTTCCAGGTTCTGTTTCAGAAGTTTATGCCCATATTCAGTAAGTCCAGTGAACCGTGCAGTGCAATGACTCCCACGGCAATTAACAAGAAGTTACCAGGAAATGTAATAGATCCATAATTCCACATTATACCTTTAAAGTACAATCCAGAACGAATGCAATCTATAGAAAGGTGTGACCAGCAGTACCAACAGGGCATTGTAACATTTTCCAGGTTCCAAAACATCTTCACGATGTCTAGCAGTAAAAGTTCAGATTAGGTAAGCATCTTTTTTTTCAAGCACAAGAGTGTTCTTCATTCATGGAAGGAAGTAAGATACAGGGTGAGGATCTCAAAAAGAGAAAAAAGACACTGATGGTTCAAGGCAAACATGCAACCTTTTTCCCTTTTGAATAATATGTTAGAAAATAATTCAATCTGTATATGTGAAAAATACTTCAAATAATGTTAAAAAGAGAGTAATGAAATATAGTAATTTAGTGGGTATTTATGAATTTTGAACATAGCCACAGATATCCAATTTATCTAGAATAATTACTCCATGTCTAGAAAAAAACACATCAAGAATACACATATTTACACAAAATGACATAATTATTTTAAAATATGAATGAAAAGGAATTATTTCAGTTCATGAAACACATTAAATTCAGCATCTTATTGTAGCACTTCAAAGTGAAAATTCTCACATTGTGTTCTCTCTTTACATATGCTGTTAGATACAGTAACTTTTAAAAGCCATAATAAACCCCTTCCCTCAAAATATTTGTAATGGCACTGCAATGAAGACTAAAATAAAATTAATATATAAGAAATATACATAAGTATATATTAGGGTTTAGGTCTTAAACCTTTACCAACATTTGGTTAATAACAGTCCACTGTCCATTTTCTTTTAGCTTTTCTATCATGAAAACACAGACAACACTGAAAACAGCTATATTGATCTACTTGCTGATGTGTGCTTCACAATTTCCTTTTGAGTGAAATGAAGGAAACCTATACTTCACCTCTTTTCAGCATTTTGCAAGTAATGCATTCTATATGTGGAGTCTCCGTATTTGACAATTTGCAAATGCCACCTGGACCTGGATGCAGCTCTAGATAACCCTGCCTGAGCACAGGAGTTGAACCAAAAGACCTACCACCTCAACCATTCTGTAATTTTGCCTGTTACTATAGTCTGGGAGCTACAGCTTATTGCAGGTATTAGCAATCAAAGAAGTGATTATCTTTGACAATATCACCCTTTTTAAAAAACCTGTTAAATACTGTTTAATGCAATATTAGTGTACTAAAGAATTAATAACATACTGTTCTACCCGTCGGCAAATGCAGTACACTGGCATTCATTTGATAAACAGAAGGCAGTTACAGATTAAACCTTTCATAATTTCAGTTCTTTGAATGACAGTAAATTTTTTTGTGTGTCAATTTCTAGCTATGGAAGTTTTCATTAAAGAAAAGCACAATTTTATAGAAATAACTCATATTTTAAAAATAACCTATATTTTTAAAATATCCCATAGTCAATATGACTTCAATTGCAGTTGATCAGCCTCAAAAAAAAGAATACATGAGGCAGTTTTATGTTGTTCCTAGAAATTATTAGTGATCAGTCTCAACTGTGATTTTGACATTTTTACCCTCAGCTTAATAACACATACTTCAAGGTTGCAATAACTAGATTATAGTGATAGCCCACCGAGTTGCTTCAGGCTACAGATTTAGCTGACACAAATAATCGTTCACTGGACACACTTTATGGTTTCTAACAGAAAATGAGCCGTTGCAAAGCCAGTGCTTGCATATTACAAATTGCCATTAAACTGCTTTACTGGTCTACAAGTTTTTAAGCAGGTACAATAAGATCAAACTTACCTAGATAAAATGCTCTAGTTAGAATTGTGTAATCATATAAGAATTACTACACCTCTAAGAATAACAGTTCCCCAAATCTTACTGTTACTTTGTGCTTGGTGCACTGCATTTAACAAGTAGTTTTATGATATCATTGATTAAAAAAAAATACTTCTTCTTAATACAATCAAATTTTAAAAGTAAGAAATATACAGAACTTTTCATATTTAGTGGTGAAATGGGTGAGTGTTGGCAATACTAAAAAATACAACAATAACAAGTACATTTCTCTATATATTTAGCAGTAAATAAGCCATAATTGTTACAGTGACCATTCTATATGTCTTGTTGACAAAAGAGTTGAGAGTATTAGTTCCTTATTAAAATTACCACTACTTTTTAAACAGCTTTAAAACAAAAATATATATATACTACATCTGAAACGTTGACATTTTATAGATCTGAAAAGTATTATATTTAATATCTGATATATCATTGTACGTCCTTTTAAGATAAAAGAAAATTAAGAGAAAATTATATAATTTTATTAAATTCTTAATAATGTAAAGGGTTTTAAAGAGGAAGCTAGATGACATTTCTGAAAATGTACTGGAGTAGACCTGATTTGTCTAGCTTTTCAATAAAATACATTGAATTACTTTTTCATGACAGATTACTGACTAAGTAAACTCCAGCAGCTTCAAGGGAACCATTCTGGACACATCATATTCGTTCTGTAATGACCTGTGTTTCTTTTATAATTTTTCTCAGAGAACCTGACAAAGTTACCACAAATGAGGCAAGATAATAATTCAAGTTGTCAATGATTTTAGGCAGACTTCCAATGTCCATGCCATTCAGGTCCTCAGAGTCAATCATGGAAATGAGCTGGAGTCAGTTTGTGAAAGGAAGTATTGAAATTCATAGCAGCAGCCAGTAGTAAGCAGTTATTGAAAAATTGTAAAAGGAAGCTAATCAAAACAAGTGCAGTGCATTTGTCTGTGCTATTAATGAGTGTTTATATATCCTGAATTTGCTAAAATGTGTTTCTTTGTAGGGAAAAAACAATCAGCAAAGTCCAACCCAGACATAATTAATGATACACTTGTCTGGTATTATGAAGAAGTGTACAAAAATGTTAGTAATATCTGACAACTGCCATTGAATTTGTAAATTGACTCTGTTTAGAAACTGTGATCAAAAGTCACTTTCATTTTTCCTGTTTCAAAATGTTTTGTGGCTGTGAGACAAGATTATTCTGTACATCAGAGTTAATTATAAGCTTGACATATAGTATTTTATATCAGAATTACCCAGAATTCCACATAGATCTTCAAAACTTGTTTTCAGCAGGTACATATTAGGATGAAGTCAGATTAAGTTAAGAATTTAATTATTTCAGGTCTACCAATACTGGTAAGGGATTAATGCAAAATGTTCGATTTGTTAAAAAGCCTTTACTTCGGAAGAAATGCATTTATTTACATTTAAAAAACCCCAAAAACAAAGCAAAATAAGAAAACTATGAAACCTCCCCCCACTCACCCTCAAATCCAAAAACTATTACTGCTTGAAATCCAGACATTTTGATGTAATGAATTAAAGAAATAGCATAATTTAAAACCTGGTAAGATTATGAAATACAAAAGACTACCAAAAACCATTTAGATATTAATAGGACAGCATGGTCTCTTTTCACAAGAAATTCTATTGCTTCAGACTATTTGCACAGTAGAATGAAAAAAAAAAGCAAAAAAGAGAATGAGAGAAAGAATGTGAACCACTGATGAGGATGCTACCCTGTAAATCAAGATGTCCTCTTTCTGCTCTCAGTATTAACACTGATGTGACTGGTGACTTTGAAGCAAAATCAATTCAGTCTATTACACAACAGCTTTACTACCCATAAAACCAGACATAATATTTCCTCTTCTTCCTAGAGGGTTTGGTTATAATATATGCTACATATGCTAAGTAGATCCATGTTGTCATTTGCAATTTGAATGGGGAGGAAATGTTATTCATCAAAGAATATGAAAAACTAAAACAGTGTAAGTGAATCATAATGGACACGACTCAAACAATGGTTTAATGAAGATTTACAATGTGTCCCTGCTCCAAATAATTTTTTAGCATTCCCTTTTATGGGAGACATTTATCCTTTAAAACTTCATTTTAACAGTCTCAGTGGCCCTCCAGGTATAATAGAACGTCATGTATGGCAATGCTCTAGTAACACCATACAGTGTCCCCAGACATTAATATCAATACTTGAAAATCAGTGTTACCAAAATAATTTAAAGATCTTTGAAATGCTTTTAAATCACATTTTAAAACTTTCCTTTGTTGTGTGACCAAATCAAAGCTCCACTTTCTAAATTAAACAGTATTTTAACTGTACTTACGGATTTAAATAGCTATCTTACAAAGTTCTATGGTAATTTTATATAGCAGTGTGCAGTTATGAGATCTTTCTTCTAAACCCCAAAATCCCTTCTCTTTAAAAGTTGTTTGAATATTTATGTGTGCAGAGAATTTAAAAATTTATATTTTTGACACCAAGTCATTATACGACCCACTGAAGAGGCTTAATTAATTGGATAAGAATGTGTCTGTAGATTCTCAAATTATTCTAAACATGCTTTAAATAGTTTAAATTAGAGTTTCCAATTAAAATTGTACATGTCATGTTGTCTTATGTAATTCTATTGTTCATTTTTGAAGATACAGCTTCAGCTAAAAAAGCTGCACTGATGTGAGCTGAGCTCAATTAGTTTTTGATGTTCTGCCAAATTGCCTCATTACCTGTCATACTAGCATACTACCAATACTTTCAAAGCTGAATTCTTTACATAAACATTAATCTCTTTCTGCAAGAAAGTTTGGCGAATAAAAATTCAAAACTAGGAATGTAATTTACGCAAATTATCAGATACTTGATGAATAATCCAGATTAAAAGAGGTGATATAAATAGGAAAAATTTGTACCCCATTCTCTGATATTTAGAACTGTTTCAAGCAAAGAACTTTCTAAATCCCACTTAACAGTTTTACACACATTCGTTGCTCAGCAAATTCATGAGTATTTAAATAGAAAGCAAAACTCACAAGTGCAGAATGCCCACAGTTCCAATTGCTTTTACTCACCTTGATATCCCATTTGAAAGATCATATAGATATGAGACATATCCTCAGCTATGGCATTAAGATCCCACAAAAAAAATCCTCTTAAAAGTTTGACAAGCCTGCAGATCCATTTAAATTTCAAAATCAAAAAGGCTGCATTGCTCTTAAGACATTTTCCTGTTCAGTATGTAGAAGACCACAATGTTAAAAGGACAGATTAGCAGATTTACCTTCGGTTCATTTGGGTTTGGCTGAATCAATATAGTAAGGACATTCCATCAGGAAAACAGGAACCAGCCTGCCTTGGCAACATTCTGTTCTGTGTAACACACCATGGATTTGTTGAACAATACTACTTAAAAGATCAGCTTTCTCAGACTCAGCCATAAAATTCCATGTGCACTCCACTTCATTTCCAGAAATATTTCTTAATTTCTGAGGATATGGGCAGAAAGAGAAGATAATGCTGGGAATATTTCTCTTGTTATCTTTTTGATTTGAATAAATTCCAACTTCTGTTGCTAATATACATTTTGCAGGAAGATATTCCTATCACAGACGTGGTTTAAGGTATGTCTTGCAGAAATTACAGAACACAGGTCTGTCTTATGCAGCAAGGGCAGAGGGGGATTGGTCTCCTAATCCGGTTGATCATGTAAACAAGAATTGTGGTGTGCACCTTTGAAGGCAGAAATTACATATTTTGGATATTGTGCATCAGATGGTTTTGAATTACCCCTCTGATCTTTTTATTCAGAGCATGCCCATAATGGTTTTATATCTGTGAATAGATCTAAAAATAATCAAGATTCTTTTAGTGAATTAAAAAAAAAAAAAAAGCTCATGTATTTTGTGTCTAGATTGACATACACAAATACCTTACAGGAAAAAAGTTTAAGAAATTTTGCTATTAATTTTTGTTGGCCAAACACTGGAATTTAAATCAAAATCAAAACCAACAAATCAACCACCCTAACTTCCTCAGAGCAACTGAAAATATTCCCAAATTCTACATATGAAGTTCTGAGATTACACAGTAACAAACAATATTACTTCTTCTTCTATATCCTACTATTCTAAATAGTAAATTCTGCATATGGAATAGAGATCTATTTTTTCCTAGCATAAAACCAAGGAAAAGAAGATGAACTAAGGTTTCAGAAACAAGGTGAATAAACTGGCTTTTTAGGTTTTTTCTGAGAATGAATTTTTTTTGTTATTTTTGTGGATTCTGCCAATGAAAGGGGTGACTTGCAACAGCTGTTATCTTCCCTATCATATTAAGTGCTAATATCAAAGATAAACGGAAGGGTAATAACCTTATTTGCTGCTACTGTAAAACATTATGGTAACATTTCTAAAACCTCCAATTTTTTTTTTCTTTTTTTCTTGAACACAACATAGATCAAATATAAAGAAGAAACGTATTTCCTTGAAATGTGTTTGATATTGTTTATCTAGAATACCGGTCAAAAAGTTCTACTCTGAAAACTGATAATACTTATTCTGTACCAATCATTGATCTGATCATCCATTTTTTGAGGATTACAGCATGATTAAATTCTCATTTTGAAAACAAAGGAAGTATATGGATATATTTTGCTTCCATTCCTAGCTGATATTGTTTGACAGCAGTGAATATCTATGCTTCTGTTGGGGGAAAGGAGATGTTTACTTAATATAGCTAAAGTATGAAATAGGTTTATGAATTTTCCCAGTGAAATCCATACCAATTTGGAGCATTACTGTATTTTGATACACGTCACAAGCTCTCTTGTTTATTTTAATATTTCCATTGATTGTAATATCTAACTGGAAGCTTGAAAATAATAATTTTCCCAATATCCTTCTTGTCTTTTTCCACTTAGCAGATATTAGACTCTCCCCAACCCTTGTGTTTTGAGAAAGCTGACATTAGAATTGATGTCTTTAAATAAAATTTAAAAAAAAATCAAGCTAGGTATGGAACTTATCTTGTCAAATATCTTAACACATGGAGATCAAACACAGCAGACTAACTAAGGGAATAGCATTTGTTAATTAATTGCTGCTGCAAAGCCAACATCAGGAGCACCAAGCATTTTTGACTTTATTAGTGTCTGATAAACTTATGGCTTTGTTTGACTGTTACTTTGAAAAAAAATATTGAAGATTGGGTGCCAGATTAAAAAATATATCCTTAGAATTTAGGAGATTTTTACCATAAGAAAAGAACAACTGTAATTTACAATGTCATCCATCATTTTAAAACACAATACACTTTAAGGTGATGCAAAGAAAAGGTTTTGGCTTACTCCAAAATCACCACATTTGATGTTGTCATTGAGTGTGTGCATTTATTTTTTCTAGATACACACCCACTTCTCATACATATTAATTTCTAACAGTCATAACTATGTATATATTAATGCATTACATTTAAATCTCATTTTCCTAAGTCCATGTTTTAATTTACAGACAGTTGCTCAAAATTAACTTTCATCTCCATGATTATTTATCTTCAGAAAAGGCATATCCTGTGTAATTTCACTTTGTTTTCAAGAAGTCTTACCATAAGTATCCAGTGAAATTCTCTTTCAAGAATCAAGACTGGAATCTGGAATTTTACACCTCTACCATGTGCAGAAATCCGTATTTTGGCTTGAACACATATAACCTGTACTGCAGGCAACCTGCTGGACTTCGTATTTGCAGACATAGAAGAACTGATTAGGAATATGAAGGTCAGGTGCAGTCTTGGCTGCAGTGACCATCAGATGGTGGAGTTCAGAATGCTGAGAGAAGGGAACATGGTAAAAACTAGGATCAGAACACAGGACTGTTAAATGAGTCAGATGCTGACTAAGGACAAGGAAAAGGTCAAGGTGTTCTTCCTGGAATTTACTAGTAAGCTCTTCCTTCAGAAGTTCAACCCTCCTGCGACCAGCAGAAAAGTCTGGCGTAATGAAGGCTCACTCCTAGCAGAGAAGTATCATGTAGGGGAACACCTGAACTACTGGGAACCACAAGCCAATGGATCACAATGGTAAGCTCCAATCAGTGCTGAGAGAGCTAGGTGATGTCACTCTAATGAAACTCTTTGAAAGATTGTGGAAATTAGATGGTGTTCCCCAGGAATGCAAAAAAGAAAATGTCCCTTCTGTCTTTAAGGTCAAAATAGAGGATTCAGGAAAGTATGGGCTAGTCACCCTGAACTCAGTTCATAGGGTGGTGTTGGAAAAATAACCCTCAAAACACCTTAAGGGGAAGAAGGTGACAAATCCAAGCTAGCCTGGATTCAAGAAGGAGAAGTCATGCTTGACCAACATGATAGGTTGCTATAATGACATTACTCGATCAGTGGACACAGTGGATATCTTAACTTGAACAAGGCTTTCTTTCCACATTCCTATAACAAGAGACAATAGTCAAAAACAGAAACACAGGACGTTTCATTTAAGCATTTCGTTTAAATATTTCAGTATTTTGTACTGGAAGGTTGATCAAACAATGAAAGAGGTTGCTAAAACAGGTTGTGGAGTCTCCCTCCTTGCAAATATCTAAAACCTCACTGGGTTTGTACCTGAGCAACCTGCTCTAGTCTAGTTCTGCTTGAGGACGGAGATTGGAGCAGCCAGTCTCATGAGGTCCCTTCTCACTTCAACTGTTCTGTGATGTTTTGATTCTGTGAATGGGTAGAAAATCTCATTAAATGAGAAAATCTCATATTTCTCATTAAAAGCATGGTACATGTCATGCCCGAATAATGGTGAATATTATGGTGGCCTTGCAACTGCATGGGTTAAAATGGCACTGAGGAAAATGATACAAAAAGTTAGAATATTTAAAAAGACATTTAGCTCTGTCAAAAAAAAACCTTCTTTGCAAATATGCTGAAAATAATTTTAAAACATTAAAAAAAACCAACATTGTTTAAAATCACAAATTCTACTTCTGACAGAAGTCCCATTAATGGTATCAACAAATAAAATTTACAAATTGATACTTTGCTTTTCACATATGGAAGAAACTAATCAGAAAGAGATAAAGAAAAGGAAAAAACCACCAAGAAATCTGAGAGTGAGAAAATATTATTTAAACTCCCTGAGATACATAGAATGTACAGGTCTGTTAATCAACTTTTAAGTTAGGATAATTTAAGATGGCTGAAATATTTCTTTTTTTATATTAGACACTTGCCCAAAAGAGGAAAGAAAGAAATGTACAGATCACACATAAAAATCAATTAAAATGCCCTGAAAAATGATCTGTCCCAAAGTCACAATATTTCTCTACGTATTTGTCTTCTTATACTTCTTATAAATTTTCATTTAATTAAAAGAAAATATGGAAAGGATTGTGCAAAATAAGTATTTTAGTTCACATTTCCAGTCTGGTTTTCACATTTTCAAGAAAATGAAACACTATTCTCTTCTTGTGTGCCTGAAATAATTTCCGTAGTTTTTTACTTTAGTAAGAATAAAAATAAAAATTACTCATCCCAACCTCACTAAAGTCTATACAGAATATTTGTAACCACCAAGAAGCCTGAAATCACACCCTTGCTGCCCTACGTTATAAGTTGTCACTGGGCATAAACAGGGTGAGTAGGGTCATTGAGAATCTGTAATTGCATTTACAACCTCTGCAAGAAGCAGAGATTGCGAATATAAACCCTGTGCCCCAAGATGACAAGAGAATGAGGACCATTATGGTAATGAGGTATAAATTCAGGCTTTTTCTAAAAACTTCTGGTCTCTGAACTGTGGTAATTGAGGAAGTTTTTAAGTCAAATATTCTGGGTGAATTCCAGATCCTTTGTTTCTTTAAAGTATTAAACAATCCTCCCAGCTTTAGATAATAAATTTCTATTCGCTTCATGTCCTTGGCCACTGAAAAATACATTTGAGAAGGATTAGGTGATAAACCCCATTGTATTTAATGGTGTAATGATACTACATAAGATAATATTATTTTACATCCAAGGAAAATAAATCTTTGCCATGCACTATCAGGAAGGAAGTGATTTCAAATACAGATCACCATAATTTCTCGTTACACCATAGAAGAGGCAGTGTAAAGGAATTAGTAGTCCTTGTGATATACTAGTGACAGTTGAATACAATGAATATGAAGTTAAATGGAGAGTTGTTGAATTTGATACTCATCAGGGAATTCTCTAGCATTTTAGAACAGTATAGAAAGTACATTTATGCCAGGCTTTCCATTCTCTCCCAATGCCCTGGATAGCTAAAACAGCGATCATTTTTTCCATGACTTTATATTCAACTGCATTACAGCAACTTTCCTGAATAAACAACAGCAAATCAAAAGTCACCAGATGCAGGGAGTCATCCCCATCTGAAGGTAGGTTCCTTGTAGGGATGTAATAATTTTTAAGTATAATATTAACTCAACATGACCCTTCAAAGGGCAGGAAATATTGTAGTAGGTCAGGAATTTAAAAGCAAAACCAGGAAGATATTTCCTTCAAATATATACTCACTACTTGTACAAACATATGTCTGCAGAAAAATCAAAACCATTAGCAAATGAATTTTATGTCTAAGGATACCCTTTTCTATTGGGACCAAAAACTTCCTACTAAAATTAAACAGTTGTAAAGGAGATTCTGTCAAAAAAATAAAAGAAAGTAAACCCCAAGGTCAAACAAGAACCCTACAGAGCTTTAAAAATATTTGGTGGTAACTCTGCCCTGAAAAATCTCAACTCAGTTTTACATCGACCCCGAAGTTTTCATGTGTTTAATGTTATGGTTCCTCAAACCCATCATTCCACAGCAATGTTGAATTTTCTACGACACTGAACAGACTGGAGTTTCAGATATGAAGATGTGCTGTGAAAGACAAAAGAAAACAATTGTCTCTCTCCTGAATTAGTACAAAAATCCTGTGTAAGGCTTATCTGATATATGTGTACTTCTGAAGTGATGTCATTGTTTGATTTAAGGGAAGAGCAGAAAGAGAACTCAAGAAAGGGCATGATTCTTTAAGCTGATCTTGAGGGCACTGAACTAGCCATCTACTGTAACGCATTCTAACTCAATTGAAAAATTTGAAAAATGCTACACTTCAGAGTTGGTTATGAATCATTTTGTGTGATGCTTTATATTGAGAAATAAGTTACACCCTGATTTTTTTTTTTTTTTTCTTCCCCCCAGACACTGTGCAACAGCCAATTTGTCAGAAAATTCTGTCAAAAGACACTGGAGATACAGATCTGTGCTACAGATGATGGTGGTAAATGATGATGATAAATGCTTATGAACTACAGCAGTTTGATAAATGTCAGAGAATCAACATTCTACAACGAATTGTAAGAGAAAAGTTTACTTTTTAAAAATTCACACGAATCAAAGAGGCTTTTCTATATCACTTTCATTATGTACACATCACACTTCTTTAAAAACATTTTAAAGACAGCATTCAGTTGTAGATATTATTTTCTACAGTTGAATAGTCAAACTGTTAAAAGTCCCATAACTACAGCAAAGAAAATATCCCCTCATCATAATTGCTGAAATTCCAATGTAATTGAACTGTGGTCCATTAAAGGCTATTACAGACCTGAAAGGAGGGAAGGAAAGAAGACAAAGGAAGGAATACATGAAAGAAAACCCAACTAACCTGATCAGAAGGAAAATTTAATTAAAATTTGAAAACATAGAATTGATTCCTATTTTATTCCTGAAGCCAAAAATGCAGTATTTGTTACTAACTTGCAATGAAATTCTTTTTTTTTTCTTCCAGACTTTCAGTTTAAAGCTGGGAATAGTACATACTGCTTCCCTTTTAAAAAATAGTAAAATCCTAAAAACATGATTTATTTAATGCTCAGAAGCAATTGGCTATCTGAATAATAATTACAACTCAGACCACTATGTTATGTTACTGTTCCATATCACAACATTGTTACTATGATTAACAGAATACATTCAATAACTTCCACTTATTTCAGCAGGAGATGCTAACTATTTAACACTTCTAAATGCAAGTGCAGTTATTCTGGTATGCAAATCTAATGGTAGGAATTTAGGCTTAAGCATCCTTTTTGTTAAAAAAAAAAAAAAAGGGAATTCTACATAATCCAAATCCCACTGTTCATTTACCACAGTGCAAAAGCAAGTTTATGTCCCCCCTCCCAGAACCGCTTACATAATAAACTGCCACATCCTTTTAACTGGTAAGATTGGTTAACACAGAATTTAAATGCCTTGTGACGTCATGAATTTTCCGAATAAGTAGGGATAAATATAACATCCTAAGCATTGCCTTGAAGTAAAGGCACAGATTGAAACCAGAAGGTTATAGGCAACTCAGCCACAGTCAACCTCTGGTTATTAGGGAAATAAAAGAGTACTAAGGAAAAACAGTTGCAAGGGTAACAAGCAAAGAGCAAGAAACCAAGTATGGAAAACACCCCATGTACATACACTGACTGAGTGCATGTTAACAAAAACAATGCCCCCCAAGGTGACAGTGAAGAGAAGAAGAAACCATATTCATAAACATTTTATCTCCTTGAGGGAAGGAACCTCCCAACTATGAAAATCAGCCTTCTGCTGGAAGACTTGGGATGGTGCTCACTCATGTCAAACCTTTTCGCTGACAGAAGCCTCCAGCCTCAGAAGCCAGCATGGCCCTGCACTGGCGAACATAGCACCAGTGAAAGAGGTAGATACTAGAAAGAGTTTTTTAGTCTTAAGCAAATCTAATTCAAAATAAAAGCATTCATATCATAAATGAACTAATAGTAAGTCTTTGAACAAATTTTTAAGACTTGAGCAGATAAATTCTCTGCTTTGCACAGCTGGTGTGCTCCTTTTGCCTCAAACAAACTGTAGCAGGTTAAGTGCAGGAGTCTGATGGAGAACTCACACAGCCTAGTCTTGGGAGACAGCCAACTTGTTGTCAAAAACAAATTTTGTAAGAAAAGACCTATGAGCTTGTGAACAAAGTCTGGGTACAGAAGAGAGGGAAGAACTGTCTTAACAGAGAAGACATGTCAGCTGTGAGAGGCTCATGCTTTTAATGCTAAAGAGGAAGATCATAATAGGAAAATAAATGGAGCAAAATTTGTACAAGAGCAATCACATAAAAAGGGGGTGAATTATGCCTTTACTATTCACTGACTGCGGAAAGGAAGTGATCTTTAAGCTCTTTATGTAATGTGTATGATATAACCAGATTATTTATAAAAACTAATAGAAAGCTAGCAGAGTATGAAAAATATAGGGTGAAAATACGTTCATTAAAATTCCAAGATTACAACAATTTTGATGCTATATACAACATTTCCTATTAGTCACTAGAAGGAAATAACTTGTAATGCAACTACAGAAAGCAGTTCTTGGCAGATGTAAATTATAATGAAACATGAAATTTAATAGTCATTTTGATGACCAAATCTCAAACCACAATATTGATTAAAAGCAATGTACCTGGGATACCAGGAAGTGTAAAAGCCTACTTTAGAAGCTACAATGATTGCTAGTACCATTTTGCATGTGTCAGTTACAGAAACAGAATCAGGAGAAGGAGGGACAGGCAAGAGGGTAATGATAGACTAAACCTCATATTTAAGCAATATTTTGAGGATTTAAAAACTACCCTACGTATGAAATAAGCAAGCCCCTTCAGAGGGAAAGACTTCAGCTTTGCTTTGCTTTGATTTTTATTTCATGTTTAGTTATGCATTATGGCTCCATTTCTTCCTGACAGACACTCTTGACAGCTTACATAGTGTGCCGAGTTGTTCTTACAACCATCAGTGAAGCAGAGATGTACAATCTCTGAAACAGACTCTGAAAATAGGACCTCCAAATACTAACAGCAAGAGAGGGAAAAGCAAGCTTGTTTTCACCTTTAATTTGTTGTGCTTAATTGAAACGTGATAGAATGAACAAGAAAAGACAGCATAAGAATCCAATGTCAAAACCCTATAAACCAAAATATCTCAGGCATGTGTATTAACCCTCCCTTGCCTGGTTTACCAATTCAAAACTGGGGTTGCAAGCAAGAATTCACTTATGCAAATATAAGTTAAAGAAATAAACTGGAAAATGTAGAGTTTTTGAAATGCAATTAACTTACAGTTGCTTCATTACCTGTGCTATTAAATAGTGTCTAGTTACATATAGTGCTGCTTTGGCATTAACAATTCTTATCTCAATTTTAAGAGTGACAGAAGCAAACTTGGTCACTTGGGTATATTATTCTATCTCCTTAAATCACTTTGACTGGATCACAGCACTTTGCAATATTAATACTTTTCTTTTTCCAGGCAGAATAATGTAATACCTTTAAATGAGTTCGGAGTTCAACTGTTGAATTATGTGCTATAAAATAAGCATAGCTTGTCATTCCTTTTGATATATCATTGTGTTGTTATGTTTCTGACAGCCACAGTCCACAAACTGTGTATCAATTTGAAACACATCACACTCATTTTCTCAAGCCTTTTCTAGAAATTAGTATATGGCATCTTAAAAATGGCGTACCAGAAGGCTTAACTGTGAAATAACAGAAAGCTCCAAGATACATGTGGTAGCTTAGGATAGCACAGCATTTCAAAAATAAACCCTCACTGCACAAGATAAAGAACAGCTGAGGGGGGGATTCTATGAAGAAAAATAAATTTGAAATCTTGTACCTCGAGTTGGGGAGGAATGATGATGTGGGAAGGGGTTAGAATGGAGAGCAGTTAGGGTACAAGTCCTCTGGGAGAGGCTATGGGTTTTCTGTCTCCTGCTGAGTTTCCTGCTTCAGTGGGATTCAGTAGGAATCATAGAACCATTTAGGTTGGAAAAGACGGGATCATCAAGTTCAACCACAAAACTAACATTGCCAAGCCCACCACTGAACCATGTCCCTAAGTGTCATGTCTACACATCTTTCAAATACTTCTGGGGATGGTGACTCAACCACTTCCCTGGGCAGCCTGTTCCAGTGCCCAAAAACTGGTTTTGGTGTAGAAAGGACAACAGGGCCAGGAGATTTAAGCACTTTTCTTTTTTCCTGGAATGTGCAGCAGCTCCCAAACCTGTTTGCTCCATAACGCTTGTTGGAACTCAGGTGCATGACAAGATTGAGACACAACTATATGAAAATGCACACATCCTGAATCCCAAAGATAGGAGGGACGGTGGTAACAATTATACAGAGAATGAATAAGCAAAACCCCAAGCAGAGAAGATCAGTAATGTACTGTTGCTTACTGACAGAGACTGCTACTTGTTTTCTCCCAATGCATTGTAGAAATTTAAACTTTAAACCCTCAAATGGCATGCCAAATGCCGACATGAAAAGGAAGAATAGATTCCTGTCTTTTCTTACTGTTGAACAAGTGAGGTTAGCAGGAGAATTTCTATAGTCAATCCCTGTTCCTGAGTAGAGGATTTATGTAAATCCAGCTAATGAGACTAAGTTGTCAGAAGCAGTAGTTTATATTGAAAAAAAAAAAAAAAAAAAAGCCTCAAATAGAAAATGTAGTGGAAGCTTTGAGATTTATTCCTATTTTATAAAATTCCAAAAGAAGAAGTAATTTTCCTACTAAGAAGCCTTATTTAAGAGATAAGGAGTGAGAAAACATTTACAAATTTTTATACAGTTCTCAGTGCATGATGCACGACTGTGTAAAGTTCAGAAAACAAAAGCAAAAACATCCTGAATAATTTTTCTCTTTGAATGAGTCAGGATAAAACAATTCAGCTGTAGGTATTTAGACTGATGACATTGAATCAAGTAGTGTCTGCATGTAAAGATACCACAAACAGAAAATAATTGATTTTTTGTAAATCTAGTTTTTTTAATAGGATTGAGTGTCCAAGAACAGGCCAAGGGAAGTTCACTTATCTAATCAGTGAATGTTTGTGTAATTTAGTATATATTTCATGTAAATTACATATTGAATCCATATGTATGGCAATAGACCTGAACATGAGTTCTATTCTCCAAATTTAACCACTGAGCCCAAACCAGGTCCTTCTCTTCAGTTTATTGTGTCTGGACTTCTAATTCAACCAGACAGGAAAAAATTAGAGTTGCCTGGTATAACTCTCTACTAAAGAGTATGACTTTCACTAGATGAAAATTAAGAATTTCTGTTTGCATGGAAAACTTGCCAGGGTCCTGTTATAGTCAGTCATAGGATTCTGGAATGCAGTAAGTAGAATGCATATTAATTGTGCCCTTCAGGGACAGATCTCCTATTTCATTTTTAAAAAGGTAACCTCAATTCTATATCCCAAAGAAAGACAAGAACAAGGTTTAGTCACTTGAAGTAGATTAATTCTAAACCATGAGAGGATTAGAAATCCTGTCACTTCACTATCATTTCCACCATATCCTAGGATTTCCTAATGGTTAACTATAGGTAAATGTCTGCTCCATACATTCTTGACTGTGGATCTCATTCAGAGGGGCTTAACTCTTTCTGTGCACTATACAGGGAATGTAGATGTCTACAGATGGTTATGAATATAAGGTCTTGCAATGTCAAAGTGTCTTTATGGATCCTGCCTGAAGTAATTTTGTCTGCTAGATGATGTCATCTCCTAAATTGCATTGATTTTACTTGAAACGAGTCTTCCAAGTCACTTTAGTCCTTTGAAAACCACTACATAAGTCTTTCAAGAGATTCTCTTGTCCCTCGATCACTTTTTCATTGCAACAGCTATTTCTGTCTTAAAGACAGAGTAGTCACATAGCTGAACATGGTAGTGGTGGAAACTGTATTTTTTCTCGTTAGAAACACACCTGCTTGGCAAAGGAGGTTTTAAACAAAATGGGTGAAACACGCTAATTTCATATTCTTCCTAATGCATAGGCTAAGTAATTTCAACTCAAATACTCTAGTACTTAATATATGTGAGCCTAAGGAGAAACAATCTTAGGTAATAAGCCATGCAATAAATAAATATTTAGCATACATACCCTCAAGGCACTTCCATCACATTTTACCAGGAGAAGCAGTATTTGTAGTGCTCAATATGGACAGGATTGGCCCTAAATTGAACACGCTTGATTGCTCAACTGTGTTACAGAAATAGGATTTAAAACAGTACCTACTTTTATTTTTCAATCTTTTACTGAAATTCAGAAAAAAAATCTCCACCAGAATTTTTTTAAGAGGTAAAAAATCTCTCCCAAATGGTTTCATATCTTGAAATGGCTACAAGCTGCATCAATGTACTAATGGAATTCAGAAGGATAGAAAGCTATCTTCTTTGGAAATAATTGCCCTCATGATTCAAACAGCATCCCTGAAATAATTCACTGCCACAAAATGTATTCGTTTTGCTCTAATTTTTCTGTAAAACTTTACATGCCCCAGAACTACAGAAGTAAGGGGAAAACCTACATTGCTAGAACCGATCGCACAAGATACAGTGTGCCCATTCTTGCATTCCATGCACTCACGACGTAACATGAAAGAGAGAATAAAGTTGATACTTGCCCCTTCCTGTCCCTGCCTTTGGATTGTAGCACTGCTGTCAATACAAGCTGTGCTCAAGAAAGAGTGCAATATTCTGTTTAACTCTCTTCTAAGCATCTCATGTCAGGCTTGAAAAGTTCTGCTCCTTTTATCTATCCTCCTCATTTCCTATCATGGATGTGTTGTATACATGTTCACTGTATTTGTGTAGGGAAATACATCTTTCAAAACTTAACTGGATGGAATAAAATATTTTTCTTCTGGAGACTTCATGGAAACAGTACTCATTTAAAGTAAATCCTAAAATAAACCTCATACTTGGGAAATAATATTATGTACAAATTAAAGTCATGCCTTAGACATACAGAGTAGCAAGAATTGATGGCCATTTTTCTATCCCAATTAGAATAATTTATAATATACAGTACATCCTGTCAAGTACAGTGCACTGACATCTTTACATGAAAGGACAAAAAGAGTAATACATAACAATAAACTCCTAGGACAGCATCAATTAACACCGCCAGACTAAGCAGTTCTTCTGACTTACCTTAGTGGAGTGGCTTATTTAATAAACAAAACAAGACTTCTCAAGAGGATTGTAATGTCATTAGTTCTATTCTTCCCTTAACCTCCTATGCTGAATAGGGCTTTTTTTTTTTCACAGTTAGATGTACCTGTCAGAAATGTGACATGTATTTTCTCATCCTGATACTTTATGTCCTTCAATGATGATTCTCCTATGTACCCTCAGTGGCATTCAAATAGGACCTTGGAGTATAATACCCTCTCTTTCCTTTCCTTTGTGCTTTTTTTTTTAATCACACTTTTTTTTTTTTTTTAACTTTTCCATATTTTTCACCTCTAAGGTTCTTTTTTTCCTACTCTTACTGAAATATTTTCACTTAGCCAATACTATTTAAATCTTGGCATGATCGAAGTCTACCTGAGGTACTTGGGAAAGTAACAAATTACCTCATCAATTATATTTTTATATAAAGACAAGGCCTGAAAAGAAAAAGTGAAAAATGGAACAAACTTGGCAACACATCTGCACACACAAAAAACATCAGACATTTTATAATATGATTTCCTTCATAATTTCCAAGGTTTAACAGACTACTGAAAATGTGGAGTTTTTTTATGAATCTAAGCATTGCAGGTGTACTGGAAGAATACAAAGCGAGGGTTAGGTAACACACTGAGGCATAATGAAAACGGCTCCCCATATCTCACAATGCCCTGGGATTTCAATCAAAAAGAAAAAGAAAAAGAAAAAAAAATTCTTACAGATTTTTTGAAAGAAAGTTAGAAAAAAATTAATGAGAGTATTAAAGTAGTCAAAGGTCCAATATTTCAGGAATTTTTCTGGCACATAAGACCAGGTTTGAAGTCCTTGGTCAGTCTGGGAATACAGCATGTTCTGAAATGAGCCTGTGACTTTTTGTCTCAGCTTAGATATTCCACCTACATGTTTTTGTCCCATAAAAGTCCAGTACTCAGATGATAACTGGCACAGCCACCAAAAGTTTGTGAAACTTTCTCAGAACTTCTCCTCCATTAATATCTGCAATTCATAAGCTACGTTTTAGGCGGACAAAGTAATTATTGGACTTTTTTTTTAAGGAAGGGTAGAAAAGTATGGCCAAATATTAATTGCTACAGGATCTCCTATCCTGTCAGTGTATACATTAAAACATATGCATAAATGACATGTAAAATGCTCTTAAAATACCCAGTGTTTTAAAATAAAGTAGGCACAGAGATGATGACCGGAACAATAAATTACTGCTCTTTTTTTCTCTCTGGTTAACAAATCTGAGTTTAGGGCAGACCACAATGTCCTTGTCATTCTTTCTAACTTGATGACTTAAAAATAACAATTGTCGTGAAACCTTGTCTTCTGTTACCTGTGCCCTTGAGAGACAAGAATATTTTCTGTAAGGGTGGACAAAAGAGTGTAAAATCAACTATTTCCTACAGGAGACATAGCTGAAGAATAGTGAAGTACCATGAACAGAAGTCTGGCCACAGTACGACACTGAGATATTCCTGAAAGCAAACCAAATGCATTTTACATCTAAAGAGCTCTCGAACTTAATTAAATCTTTGAAACTAAAGTCAAATTCATATTTCTTAGAGGAATGAAAGAAAGTTGTATCAAGTAAAAAAAAATTACGAAGTGAAGTTAACAAGTTTTCATAATGAAAAAAAGAATCCTAACCAAGTTTAATTTTCTAGTATCTTAACAGTATTCTTCTAATCTTGCACTAAGGAAAATATAGCAAAAATGTTACAAGCTTTTAATATTTTATTTTCACACATGAATAATTTTTTTTCTGCAGTTATCAAATTAATTAAGCCTATCCTTTCAAACAGCAGTATAGCGAAAATTGTCTCTTATATGTAAACAACTTCACAAACACAAAGTCAAAGCCTATGTCAATTAATGGCATCTGCAATTCTTTGTTATCAGCCAGATAGTCAAAAAGTATTAATATTCTCCATTTTCTTTTCTGAAAAACTAGAAGAAATGATCATTTGAAGCATTTTAAAGGAGGTCCTTACCTTTGAAGTCTTTTACAATTTCTTTTGGCAATCTGCTGAAATGGGATATTTACCTGTTCAAAGAAGATAAGGTATTATTAGTGGTATCTCAGAATGCACACCCTAAGAAAACCACATTCATTAGTTAATTAAATATATATAGATTAATTTTAATTATGTTCCCCTCTGTGTATTTCTCTGATTCTCATCAAGGAAACTGCAGGGTTCATGAAATGTGTTATGCTCTGCGAATTGCAAAAAGGTTAAAAGAAATTATCTCAATGTGATTCGGGTAGCTCCTAAGTGCTGACCTCCCACTTATTTTTGCATTTATGGATAAAACATCTTTATTAGTCTAAGCATATTTCAGTACTCATTTTAAGTGGTAGCTACAGAATTTTCAACATTATCTGAAATCCAAGTGACTGCCTACAGAGAATTTTGTAGTCCAGCATTTTCTCGTGTATTGCTCCTTTCCTCTTCATCTTCTGTCCCTTGTTTAGCACTTTCACTTTAAGTTCTAATGGATCAAAGCCATTCTTTATTTCTCCAACTGAACACTGTCTTGCACAACAGAATTCTGACTCAGAGGTGTTATGACACTAAATACACGAAAATAAATACTGTATGCAACTTAGCATATGGTACCGTCGTACGGTACATACAAAGACTTAAGAAAAATATTTACTAATAGTTCATCTTTTCTATTCAGTTATCTATTTTTAAAAGTTTATTAAATTTGCTGCATCAAATAATTTATTCTTAACTTATGAACTCAGGAAACACACGAAGAAACAAATCTATTTCCAGAGCCAAAATCAGCTTATTTCTCATTCTTTTCATGACTTCAGTGATCACAGAATACATATTTTGCAGAAATCTTGTCTTATTTCCTGTTAGGTTGTAGCATTTGAAGGCATATCCCGATAGAGTGGAAGCCTCATAAATGCAGCTTTCTGATAAGAGCACATCAAATTTACTGTCTCACTTCAGTGCATCTGTTGTTTTTCATTTCTTTTCATCACTTTAAAAGTACTGAAATGATAACTGAAACTTTCCTTTTGCCTTCAGTGTAAAAACATGAAATAATGCCCCCAAGATCGCATATGTATATGATAGCAGTGTTTCACTCTATTTCAAGAACAAATTTTTCAGAAGGAGTCTTTCGGTAAAAAACATGCTCTTTTAATTTCTGCCATTAACATATAGTGGCAGTGTTCCCAGAGTTTCATTGTAGAAAAAAAAAGTAGTTGAGTGGGAAAGTACAAGGAGGGGTGACAAAAAAAATTAAAAAATTATTTGTAAATATAAGAAATGAACAAAGTTTCTCACTCTTTCCTACACTATTTATGACTACTTGTAAGAGCCATGATATCTTCATATTTATGGTATTAAAAAAATTACAGTTAAATATATTTTATGTTTAAAACTTATTTTAAAAAAATAAGTCACATTAATCTTTAGTAAAGAAATCATTATGTAAAAAGAAATGGGGCAGATTTACCAATGTGGGTAAAAATAGGGAAGAAACTACTCTGCATCAGTATGTCAGCCTTTTTAATCTGAAACACTGAGAAACGTAAGAAAAATAAGAAAAAGGAGTTTAGTTTCATTTAAAACACTGTATTACTGATTAGAATGCCATGAAAAGACATGTTACATTCACACCTCTGTTCAAAAAGTTTGAGAACCATATTTTAGCAGAAGGACATTCAGCATTAAAAAGTGTACATGATTAATATAGCTTTTGTTCCTTATCTTTGAGGGATTCATGACCTTAGGAATGTATATAATTTTTTACTGCAATAACATACGTATCTGCTACCGAATATTCCAAAATAACCAGAAAATATTGAGTTGAAACTTCAAATATGCACAAATGATGAAGACAAGTGTTAGAATTATAGTTTGGGGTATAAGCACCGTTTTGAAAGAGATATCTATGTATTTCTAAATCATCAAGTATTTTGTTGCTTGCAAACCTTCAAAAAAGCAAATGTTTACAAAACCAAAAATGTAGAAATTTACAGGTTATGCATATTTCATGAAGTTTAAAAATTTACTATAGAAACAAACATTACTTGTTTGTGGACTAAAATTAATCATCTTTTAGCCTTCCAAATTCTCCTTGTCTTAGCAATGATAATCTGAAATGGCTTCTGAGGAGATAATTCCTTATTTTGTGGACTGCAGAATGGGTAAATTGCTTATTTTGGGGATTGCAAGATGGATAGCTACATACACTCTCAGCTGTAAGCAAAGATATTCTGTCCAAAGATTTATGTGCTAAAATAATACACTGTAGTCTGAAGGATAAGAAAGATAAAATCATATAAACATACGATGAAAAATAGCCTGGGAAATTCACACCTTTTTTAGCCTTTTTCTTATTAAAAAGGAAGAAAGTATTTTTAATAAAAGTTACCTCCTCTTTTTGTTCAGTTACATACTTAAAAAACAATAAATTCCATTTACTTTTGCCTGCTGTTTCTTCTAATGACTATTTGATACTGTCATTGATGTTGTTCTATTGGGGAGTATTGGAGTTTATTTCACAGAAAACAGAAAGGATGTTTTTATTGTAAATATTGACTAATCTTTTGCCATTCTCATTGTAAGGAAATATGACTGTACCAAACTTGAGCATATGTTCTTGATTGTATGGGCCTTTTCACCACACAAGCATATGCTACTAGGTAAATATAGAGCTGACACATCCTTGTATTATCTAAAGTGATTAATAGCTATAATTATGGGTGGCAAACATCTATTCTAGCACTGCTCTTTGAAAAAGATGTTCATAGAACCGAGGCCAGTGTAGATCTGAAAATTGCTGAATTAAGTATGTTACCATGGTAGCCACTCACTGTACACTGTATCAGAGCAGAGTGAGCAAAAAGACCTTTCTAAAAAATTACCAAGTTCTTCTGTCTTTGAACATTTTGATGAGTTTTGGAAGTGTTATTTCAGAATATGTTATTCTGTAATACTCTTGTCAAATAAATTCATTTTACATACTGTGAAATGCAAAGTCTTCTAATGTATTTCAGAATGCAGTTTTTCTATCATGCCTCACTAAACATTGAGGAACTCAGGCATCCCTACAGGCAAAAGATAATCTGTTTTGTTTAATGGCAGTTTTTGAACTACAGCTACTACTTGGTGGAGGTTTTTTAACTGTTGATCTTCAGACTGCATTCCAGGGTGGTCTGTTTGGGTAGGTGACTGTGAGATAGTAGAATTCAAATTCTGTCAGCATCTTTGCTTCAACATGCATTTGATTATATGTGCATTTTCAATGTATATACCCCAATTCTGACAGTTTATCAGTGATTCAGAGAATCATAGACTGCACTGGGTTACAAGGGACCTTAAAGACCATTTAGTTCCATCCCCCTTGCCAAGGGCAGGGAAACCTTTCTGTAGACCAGGTTGCTCAGAGCTCCATTAAACTTGGCCCTGAACACTTCCAGGGGTGGGGCATCCATAACTTCTCTGGGCAACCTGTTCTAGTGCCTTAAGCACCCTCCCAGTAAAGGATGTCTCCCTGGTATCTAATCTAAACCTACTCTCAGTTTTAATCCATTCTCCCTTGTCCTGTCAGTAATGTGCTTGTAAAAAGTCCCTGTCTATCTTTGTGGTAGGCTCCCTTCAGAAACAGAATCAATTTGTATTCATTTTATTGCATTTTAAATTCTCTTTAACTTTGAATCTATCAGAATGATTTATGCAAGTGGCAACATGTCCTGAATTACATGCCTATCCTGAACCCCTAACACACTCTTTCATTTAATTTTACTTGTAATCAAAATAAGAAATATATAGCCATTACTTTCAATTTTATCCTTAGCTTCTCAAATAAACCTTTATAATTTTGATCAATGTCAATATTAGTTGCTTTATACTTATGGTGGAATTAAGTAGGAAAATCTGTGACTCAGAACTAATCAGTGCCAACCTGCTTGTGTAGCTGCAAACAGAAAAATCCTTTTGTAATAGATCAGACACTAACCACTAGACTGAAAAGTTTGAACACATATGTAATTTCAGCTCTTACTTTAAGTTTTTCTGGTTTTCCTTAAGCTTTCTAATTTTTCTGTCTTAAATGGTCTCAGTTATAAATGAAATATTAATGCATTACATAAGACATTCTAAACATGAGTAGGTCTAGAATATGCTTTGAAAATAAAAATCTAGTGAATAGCGATAGGTCATATTATTATGACCTACAATCATAGACATCAGTTTTAGGCTCAGCAGAAGATCACTCACATTCAAAGTCCAGTGAGGCATTTAACATCTGGAACGACCTTACTATCTCCCTCAAATGAAGACAGCCAGCAGACGAGAAAAGCTTTGAGATGCATTTCTCTGACTGTCTAAATAGTTGGTCTCATCTGATCTGCTAGGATCAAAAGTACATAACTCTCTTCCAAGCTTCAAGAGTTCTACAGTGATTTGCTTTGCATGTGCTGAAACTGCAAAATAATTCCTACTCATTGCTTTGCTTGCCTCATTACGGCCAATATTTGTGTGTGAGTGCACGCACACATACACAGAGTGACACATGGTGGCATAAGAATGAAACAAGTGAGAGAACTGACCTTAAAAATTTGTAGTTTACACAAAAGCATACAACTTGTTTAAAGATTATTGTCATAATTTAAAACAAATACAGTTTATTTTCATAATACTTTTTTTAAAATTTAAATCTTGACAACCAGTCACCTTTTAATTTTGAGAAGATTAGAAATATAATTGATAATAGGAGTACAAGCACCATAATTTGGATCTACGTAAAGTCTTTGATAGTGTCTCAACTGATAGACTTCATCTTAAACTGAAAGCAGGAAAAATTCAGGTTAAACATGGGAACAGATAAAGAACTGATTAAAGTAAAGTGATTAGAAAGTAAAGTGTTGAAAAGGGCCACAGGGGAGTCAGTTCTCAGATCTTCATTGCTTCTAATCTACATAAATTACTAAAACAGAGAAACTAGCTGTAGAATTGCCAAATGCACTGATGACTTAAAACTGAAATGAAGTAGTAAGTGGAAAGCAAAAGAACTAAATGATAATTCCCCTTGGAAAATGGTTTACATATTAAAAAGAAAACAAAATTTAAGATTGATAAATAAAATATACAAAGTCTTTCCTCTTTTTTCTTAGAGAAGCACAAGAAACCTACTTGTAAATACTACACAAGCTGTGCAGAACCTGTCTAGATTACAGAAAAACTAAGAGAATGGCCAACAATTCCCATATACTGCAGGTATAGAATGGGGAGGAGGAAAAACCCCAACTATCAGTTCAGGAAAAAAAACTTATGATCATAACGCTCGCATTAGTACAATATGGTACAATAACTAATATTTTATCCCTTTCTCTTTGAAGTCTCAAAACAAAGAAAGCACAAAAAAGACACCCTTCCCTTACGCTAACACTATGAAAAAAATTACCAGGAAATGGAAAGTGTTTCCACTGAAGTTGTTCTTGCCATCTTCCCCATCTCCTGATTTTTCAACTCAAATAAAAATTAGTATCTTCTAGCTCCCATGGAAACAAGGAAAAATAAAACATTATTCAACACAATGAAAAATAAAACTTCTGACATTATTAGGGGCTTTTTTTGTGCTTGATTTTGATTTTTTATTTGGTGGGTTTTGTTTTGGGGGAGTATTATTATTATTTTTGTTCTCAGTTTTAGCTTACACACAATAAAACAGTATAGAAATATTGAGGATCAGACTAACAGGAAAACATCTACCTATACTTTACTGTTGCATAGATTTTATAACCCAGTCATAGCCCAGTAAAAATGCATGAAACACTTAAACAATTAGAAAATACACGTTAGAGATGATGAATGAATAAGAAATATCTCGCAGGAAGCCAAATATGATGGTGCTCACCATCACTGTAATTTGACCCATGCACTATACTACTGAAATAGTGCTGTAATTTATATCCTGCTGAAGCCTTTGACATTACTACTTGTATGATAAAAATACAAGACAATGAAGAAAATATAAGTTTCAAAAATCTAAGTAATGGATAACAGTTTTTTTCTGTAAGTGATTTTCCACTGTTGGCTCAGTATCATATTTTGCCTCTATCCATGTCTCCCTCTAAAAGTCATAGTATTTGGTCTTAGTTTGAACAGAAAGCTGTCAGAAAAAAAGATTAAGTGACTGCAACACAAAAGGCCACACTCAAAAGAAGAAAACAAAGAAAACAGGAAGAAAAATTATGTGTAATACAACTATATAATTACATGTACATATGGTCCTCAAGACAGCTGCATAAAAACAATGGAAGCATAAGGATTTATAGTGTTGATGAAATTGCATTCCTGTGTCCATTTGAATGGTAGCTGAAGTGACAATTTTAAGTCCAACACCTGCAAAATATTTTCGCACACTACACATAAGAAATTATGATCAAAAGACGTTTGTATCAGTGCATACAGCTAACAGGGGAAATGAATCTGTATGCATGAAGAAATGGAGAGAAAGTCAGAGAAGAAAGTTTTTATTGCCACACATATGGCTTTTCAATACTTGGTTAAAAAATTTAATATCTCTCTCCTAGTGCCCACCATTTTAGAAATACTTGTAGTTTGAAAGACAACTTGATATCAAATACAGAAGGTTTCTATATTTACTATTCCATTGCTAATACTTCCTGTGCTTTTTAAAGGTCATTAATATTATTGATTACATTAATTTGAAAGCTGTTGGAATAACATTGAAAGTTAATGCAAAATGAACATCTGAGTAAGCTGACAACAAACAAAATTGCTGTGTTCTTCAGAGATGACTCCTCCTGGGTATTTTCCCCACTGCTCAGTTCAGCATAGCAGGAGCAAAACAGTCCAAATAGAAGTTCTCAATTATTTTTTTATGTTCTAGTAAACAAAAAGTTTTGGGGAAAAAAAAAAAAAGTTAGATCATTTTTTCTTTATTTTTATCAGTGGCATCCAGCAAACAGCTTCCTGGAGAAAACTAGGGACTGCTTAGATTACAAAAGCAAGCCTATTTATTCTTTTTGTATTTATGCTAAGTATAAGAAACAAAAAGTATAGTCTGATAACAAGTGGCATAATAAATTTTATTAATCTAGTCTAGCATTTGTAATTCTTTAAGAAGCTAATCATGGAGGAATTCTCTTGTCATTTAGAATTTGGCTCACTGATAAGAACTTACCTTCAGACATAATTTAAATTAAAAACATATGACCTTGTAGGACCATCCAAACCAAGAGTCTCTTGTAAGATCATCTAGTCATATTCCTGGTGTTCAAGATAAAAGCAGAGAATTGCTTTAACAAACTGAGGTGAAATGTAAAACTCACCATCTATGAGAATACAGCTTTTAGGAAAAGAACTTTATAATGGAAGTCTAAGTCACAAGCCTGGATGTTTCCCTTTACATACATTCTGACTTTTAGGAAGTATATGCCTTAAATTCATATAACTTGTGCTGGCTATGCCTTAAACTCAGATAATTTCATAGCTCTATTGGTTTTAGTACATGGATTTATGAACTTATAAAGTCTAGCTACTTAGTAGTGCCGTATGCTTAAAGCAAGCAGTATAGCATCATACTATAGAATTACTGCTTATAATTGTGGAGTTACTCATTATCCTATGGAAGAAGGGACAATCTGTACACATACTACTATAATTAGGATCAGTTAGACCAGTCAGTCTAGACTGACATCTACTCATGTAATTTAATCAGAAATATTCCATCAGCATTTATTTTGTCATCTATTAAAGTAATGCATTTGCTCTTTGTTTCACCCTTCTTGGATGTTTTTGGGGTTTTTTAATTTCCTTATTTTCTTTTAAGTGTATATGACCATTTACTAATGAAGACTGGATGCTCAGCTTTTATACGCAAGGACTACCATGTTGCTTCTGGGATTTTATAGTTAACAGGAGTTGAAGGTTCTCAATAAAAGTAAAATACAGCATCTTGTTTCATTATTTGGTGTCTGTTCCTAATCCAGGATTATGTTCTTATGGATGTTCCCATGTTCTAATTATTATGATCTTAACAATTCCTTAAAAACACAGCTCTGTTATTTCAGATTCTTATATATTAACAAGACAAGAACTATGAGTTATCTGAGTAAAATACTGACAAAAAAAAAAAGGTAAAAGCAAATCTCCTGAAGATGACACAGCAAGTGTTTGTATTTGGCATAAACCATTGTTCTTGTATACCTGAAAACAGCATAAATTCATTCACTTGGGTTGGAAGAAATATTAAACTATTGAAGTGTGCAAGTGCATTATTATTCACAACTTGGTCCTTGGTTTCCCAGCAGTTAATTGTGATGAGGTGGCATCATTTAAAACTTGACATGCAATTGAATAACTGTATTTAAATATAAGAGTGCTGGAAACATCTTTGTCAACAGCTGTTTTCTGACTGTTACACATACATTGAATATGAACAATGACATTAAACTTCCTGCAGAAAATAAACTGTACTGTGAATTTAGCTATACTGAAATGCAGCAGTTTTTAAGGGCTTCAGAGAAAGTATCTAAAGTCTTGAAATCCTTTTGGTAGTCAATGTTTTCATACCAAATCCACAAAAAGCCATGCCTGGCCTCTGCATACTGGCCATGCTTGTATGCAGAGTGGGTAATAGTAAAAAAAGATCATAAACAGAACCGATAGGCACTGCATTTGTTTTTGAAACTATGTGAGATAGGAAATACAAGAGTGACACAACAAAGACACAATAACCAACTTAAGCAGCTATTTCAGTATTGCATAGAATTAAAAGCCTCTTATTCCAGCGCAAGGAGACATCCAAACCACAAAGCAGTTGAATAAGCTGAAGTTTTCTACGATCTTTTATCATAGGCAAGTTCTTGGTAGGAGATTTAAGAGTAGAGCTTTAAGAATTATAAACTGCTGTGAGTGATTACTGTTGCCTTGCAAGGTGACAAATACAAAAGGAATATATAAATTCTTTGTCAGTATCAGCAACATATTTATGTCCACTGATTCGTAATGCTGGACTAAGAAATGTCGCTATTTCTCACATGAAATTTGCCATTTTATCTCTTTGGCTGAAATTACTTTGTGAAGACAAAGTATTTCTAGAAGTATTGAGTTTCTGTGCTCATCAGCTTCTATATATTAAACTGAACATTTTTCAATCTGAAATTCTTTTCAGATTAATTAAACCTAACATGCCATAATTTTCTTAATGTTTCTCAAGCTATGCCTTAGAAAGAGCAATTGAATAGCCCTGTGAAAATCATTGGAAAAAACCCTGTCATGTATTACCCATGTACAGAAATGGATGGTAATCTCCCAAAGATGAACAATTTGAAGAATTAAATCTTAAATGTACTTGAGAAAACCAAAACATGTAAGAGAGTTTTAGAGAATTAATTTCAAGACACGCTTTGTGGTCTCTTACAGATCCTGTTGTCTAAAAGAACTTCTTTTGAGCTATATGCTTTAAAATTAAATTCAACTTAAAAAATTAATTAATGTCAGTCATGTATGACCAGTATAACAAAGGGGCATATAGAAGTAAATGAAGTGACACACACATTAAAAACACAAATCAAACCAAAGTCCTTTGCATTTGAATCAGAAATTATTATTGTTCCAATCTAGCAAAAAGGCTGATTTTTTTTTATTTGATCAGAGATATCATCAAGGCTCTGTTTCACTGTCTGAACTGATACCTTTCTGAATGTCTCTGTGAATTTAATAAGTTGCAGAGCGCACTGCCTCAAGAGACAAATTTCTATTGCCTCAGTTCAGAAAGTGTTTCAAATATTTATTCTGCATGGGAAAATCTGAGTATAAACATTTAGTTAAAGCTGTACATTTGCATGAATACCACCCTGAATAACAATGTATATTTAATTTCTCCACAAATTAGGAGTAACTGTAGTTTGAATCCTGTGCCAATAAAAAAAAATGCAGCACCCATTCTTCAGTGATCCATGGAACTAGCAGCATTTGGTTCTTTAAGGCTAGACAAAAGATGTTCTGTGAGCTACAAGCATTGGCCATCTGCAACTGACTCACTCTGCTGTGAGTTCTCCCTCAGCTTACAGAACATTCTCCCTCTGTATTATAGAGAATAAAGAATAAAATCATGTTATTGTTACCTAAACATTTTTTTATCCTAAATCACACTTCTTTTAACTAAACCTGAATCTTTTAAGAACTTAATATTTCAGACCTCTACTCCTCTGCCAAGCTGCAGAATTTAGCTACCAGATTTGAAGAGATTCAGGAGACTGTAGGGATCTGGTAATAACCTGAGAACACAAATAAGCCTTAGGAAACTATGTTAGAAGAGAACCTGATAATAACTAGTTGTAAAGTATCATTTTACTAAACTGCATTAAATTGCTCCTTCTAGGCCAAGAAAATTATTCAAAAATCTGGCAATATAGAGTATACTAAATTTACAAAACTGAAAAAAGGCTTATTTTTGCATAGCAAATACATCAACTGAACACTAGTAGCTATGGAAACTGAAACAAGGCATAATTTTTCCTCAGAAAATAAGAAATCAAATTTACATTGCCAGATTAACTCTAACAGTTACACGGTATCAAAGTGTAACGCATGAATGGCTCCAAACCTTATCCACAAGTATTATTGTAGTTTTATTCCCGTGAGATCTGCATTCCTTGCAAACTGCAACTAATTATAAATTGGCTGATACACCATTACTCTTAGGCTGTGTTAACATTTTGAATTCATTTGCTCACCTTACCTTCTTTAGTGCAAGTCCAGCTACTTTGAGAGAAACAAGTTTTGTCAACACTACTGTTGTAAGCTATTTTGCAATAAAGGCTATTCTATGCACATTAATAATACTGACAAGAACAGATGGCAATTATTGCTTTTAACAATTATTTTTTTTTCTGTTGGTATTAATTACGTGTGCTTAATTTTTGTTGTTATGTCCACTGGGCACCAAGGTAAGGTGCTAAAAATCTGCCCAAATACTTTCATCACATTGACAGCAGCAGAATTCTTATTAAAACTGAAACATTACTGGTCTTTTAATTAACTCATTAGGGATGCATAAAAATTCATCATTATTGATAGCTATTTTTAATGCTTTTCTAATATTAAAGTGCTTTATAAAGTGAGCAGCATGCTTGCTAAATGTTTAGTTAAAACATCATCTACTGTACTTTAAAAATATAAATATCTGTAAAATTAATAAAAGTATCAGTCACATGAATCACTAGAAAATACTCTACCATTCCTAAGTGTGCTGAAAAATGTCTGTTTAATTCTCTTTGAGTTAAATTCCTGTTCACTGATTTTCTAGAAATAGTACTCTTTCTGTTGTGTCTCTAGCAGAATGCTTATGGCCAAGTTAGGCAGCTAGGTGGTTCTCTTCTGCAGTTGTATTAGCAAGGAAAGAATAAAATTCCTAAACAATGTGGTCTGTAGCAGCCAGCACTCTTGGCAGGGAGCTGCTTAACCTTTGTCAAAGGATAACACCAAAACCAGTCTTAAACAAACAGCCTTCTCAACAGGGGCAGGCCAGCTTTCAGTTAAGCTGCATTGCCACAAGCTGCTCCAGTTCATAGTTTTCAAGCATTCAGCTAATGATCTGAACACACATTAGGGATATTACAGACTTCAGAGCCATCCTTTCCCAAACCTGAATAGTAGCACATAGTTTCGGTAGTGGGAAAGAAGACCCTGTCTGGATCTTTCTAAAGATAGAGAAAAAGATACAGTGCTGATACAATTTATTCTGAGGCTAAACAAAAAGTGTCCCTGGAAGAATTGGCACGTCAATTTCTCTAGACCAGCAGGTTAAATACACGGGCAGGACAAAGAACTGAGGATATTCCAGACACAATCAGACATGATACTCCAGCAAAAACGTTGACTCTAACTGCCTTGAATTTGGATTTTCATAAGTCCAGGCTAGAGTACAGACCAAACACATATGAAACTCGCTCAAATCCTACCTATTTGGAAAATCCATGCAAAAAAACCTGATTTCAGGCTTTACCTGAAAGGAGCAGACAGAAATCCCATTACCTCTGAACTTTTCAAGCATTAGTTTGTGGATTTTTAAGCAATGTTCTTTGGTTCCTTTATGTAGAAGCTTACCAACTTTGGTGTACCCTTTATTGTATCAGAGAGGAATTTACAGAGCACAGCTGTAATCTCATACCTGGTGTTCACCTTGGAAACAGAATCATGATTTCAATGGCTTTGGGGAAAGTGTAGTAAAACTTGATGAAACACTCATAAAAGCAATGCCCGTTAGTTAAATACCTAGTTATTAAAATAAGGTTTCAGCTTTACAAGGTATATATTTTAGCCTTTTGTTCACTCTTTATCTTATTCTTAAATAAATCACTGATGGATGTTCCTAATCTAGCAAATACTTTTAATCGTTTTTAGATAAGGGTATAGAATTTTTGCATTAGAGTCTTCTAGTATGCTAATTCTGGCACTAGTTTATTAACAAAATGGAGTGTGTAAAAATTAAAATTATATCCTTAAGATTTGGTGAAAATGTAAGACAAGTGTAAATAACACAAAGATTAATGACTTACCTATCAGAAAAAAAGAGGATTACTTAAAATTGGCTTAAATATAACTGTTAAAATAATATAATAATATTATATGCTGGGTTGGTCGTGGCTAGATGCCTGGTGCCCACCAAAGACACAATCACTCCTCTCCTCAGATGGACAGGGGAGAGATAATATAATGAAAGGCTCATGAATCAAGATAAAGGTGGGAAGAGATCACTCAGTCCTCACTGTCATGGGAAAAACTGACTTGACTTGGGGAATTAATTTATTACCAAGCAAGTCAAAGTAGGATAATGAGAAATAAAACCAAATCTTAAAACCACCTTTGCTCCTACTTTGCACCCAGGCTAAAACTTTACTCCCAAATTCTCCAACACCTCCCTCCTCAGCTGCACATGGGGACAGGGAATGGGAGTTACTGTCAGGTCATTGTACGTAGTCACTGCTGTTCCTTTGTCCTCAGGCAGAGATTCTCACACTCTTCCCCTGCTTCAGGGTGGGGTCCCTCCATGGGAAATAGTCCTCTACAAACTTCTCCACAGTGAGTCCTTTGCACAGGCTGCAGTTTTTCAGGGACTGCTACAGCGTGAGTACCCCACAGAGCCCAAGTCCTGCCAGGAGCCTCCTCCAGTGTGGGCTGCGCTCTCCACGGGTCTGTAGGTTCTGCACGTGGCTTCCCACGGGGTCACAGCATCTTTCAGGCATCCACCTGCTCTGGTATGGGGTCCCCCCTGGGCTGCAGGGGCACAGCTGCTGCCCAAGGTCTTCACCACGGGGTGCAGGGGAATCTCAGCTCGGGCGCCTGGAGCACATCCTCCCCTGCTTCTGCTCTGACCTTGGTGTCTGCCAGGGTGTTTCTCGCACATATTCTCACTCCTGTCTACAGCTGAAATTGTAAAGGTTTTTTTCCCCTTTCTTCACTCCGTTATCACAGAGGTGCTAACGATGCTGCTGCTGGGCTCAGCTTTGTCCATCTGGGAGCCGGCTGGCATTGGCTCCGTTGAACACTGGAAAAGTTTCTGGCAGCTTCTCTCAGAAGCCTCCTCTATCGCCCCTTCCCCCCACCCTCCCGTTATCAAATACGTGCCATGCAAACCCATAAAATTATAGCTCACAATTTACCAGAACATTGAAAATGCTTGCTGCTTTCAAACAAATAAAACTAAAGAACCCAAACTAAAATTTTATGATCTTTAAAATTATTCCTGTCTTATAAGAAGGTATTTTTTTTAAGCACAGAAACTCCTTTTTAATTCAATGAGGGTTCACAACAGTTGATACTGTTTATCCTAAGTGTTTCAGAAACAAGTTTAGTAACTTGAATAAGCATCTTGGCAATATATCAGCAAGCACTATTTTGGTGACTCCAAATTTAAAGCAAATCTATTTTAAAAATCCTCTTTAAAATATATATTATGGTTATTCTCTCCCTATTTCTCATATTAGGACTCAAAAATTATCATCTGTTTCAGCAGCGGCAGATGACCAGTCTGAACTGAAAATCAGTCTTTTGAAAAGTGGATCATATGCCCGTGCTTGGGATTTACAGGTGTCAACTACCAGCATAATCAACACATAAAATTATAAGACTAAAGTACTTACTTCAAATGGAAACCAGTGAAAACATTATGATTAAAGTTCAAAATAATAAATAAAAATAAATTAAAATATATGCATACATATATACCCATACATAAATATATATACAAACAGGTCTAAACTAAACGGGTTGTTTTTTACAGCATTAGTAGATGGAAACATCTTTCTTAAAATAAAATGTGAAATAATTCAATAAAAAGGACTTCTATCATTGCAAACTATTACAGCCTAAACAATTGTTCTGTATCTGGATTTCATCACATACTTGTTTTTTATACAGTTGTAAATCTTGGGGAAAAAAGCCCCAGAAAATCTTTCATTTCTCTCTTAATTATTTTATATAGATGCAGAGGTCAGCTAATGATTCTTAAGCTGTATTTTGAGGCAAGATAACAAAGACAAATTCTTTGCCACGGCTGGGAGACTGTTGCTATGATTGCTGAGTTATTATCAAGTGGCTGGCTTCCACCTGGTTAAATTGGTTCTCCTCCAATTGTGTAGGATTGTTGTGCGGGATTCTAAATAAATATAATAGAGGCTTGAACTGCCTGGTGAAGTAGCATTGGAAATATCTTTCATAATGCTCTCAACCTTAACTAGCCAATCTAACATCCTTAAAATTTTGAGCTACAGGGATGACTTCATGAAGTTATCTTAAACCTTGTGGATTCAGGAGGTTTAAGAGGCAATACAGTGTGCTATTCTATCAAGAAGTTTTCTTGCACAGTGCAATTCTTTATTCAAAAGATTTAGTGTGATAGTACATATCAGTTTTAATATGATTCTCAAAGTATAGCTAGGGTATAAAGCTGATCATTCTCACCCTATTAATGCTTTGACTAATTTGATTCAATGTGATTTCACACTCTCTCTTGTGGCTTCATGTAACCTTCACAGCATTCTCGGACACTGACTGAATGTCCGTGGAAGGCAAAGTAGACTAACTGGAAAAGCATCTAACATTTATTTCATAATCTATTTCACAGCAGTCATAACATGCTAAAATAAAAGGGTGATAGCCAGAGCAGTACAAACCATTCAGTAAATGTTGTGCAGGTACTTATGAATTAATTTGTTTGGCTGCAAGATATTCTCTTTTAAGAAAAAATAGTTAATACGTAGAAATAAAACTGTAAAATCACAGTCTTCTAACTCATGAAACAAGAAAATATTGAGGTCAGCTATTGTAACTTTTTCAGAAATTGAAAGATTTTTAATGTTTTCCAGTGAGCAGATATGATCTCCATGCCAAAACTTATTTTTGCTTTCAGCTTACACCCTGGAGTTGAAGTGAAAAATTGTCCTAATACACTGAAGGAAATTTACTGATAACTTAAATGTTAAACTCAGTAAGCATCAACATATTTAAGGGAGAGTACAAAGGCACATGGCAGTCTTTACTGCATCTAGCTTAGGCCAGATATTTAGAAGTTATTGGTCTTAGTACATAAGCCAGAAGCAACAAGACCATCAAAAAACGTAGTAGTTCACTGGAACTGGGAATTAAATGCCTATTATTTTATGAGACAAAGTCTGTATAAACAGCTTAAAGCGCAATGAGAAAGTTGGCACTGACATTTTCTTTCAGAAGTGCAATTCATGAAACATGCCATCTTGATTCACAAAATATGCCTTTGCAGAGGATACAGAAACGGACATTGGTCTGCAGGTCAGGAGTGGAGAGCAATTGCTTTTGTATCACCTGGGTTTTTTTCCCTTCTTTGGTCCCCATCATTTATTAAACTATACTTACCTTGACCCACTAGTTTTTCTTACTTTTGCCTTTCTAATTCTCTTCCCCAAACTGCTGGAATAAGTGAGCAGCTGGTGGATTTTTAGTTGCAGGCCAGAATCAACACATCACAACTTCACAACAGTAAAGCCCTTTCAGATTAAATTAGTTATTTAACAGAAAAATAAATAAGAAATTAACATATTATTTGAAAAAACAACAGCCAAGAAATGCAGAGATCAGTTGGTTTGCTTGATTCGAGTGCTTCTTTCCGAAAGGACATTTTCAGAATGATTGACTTGTGCTGACATCGGAATGTCCATATTGTTGCTCTTCCTCACCTGTACCATTAGGAAAGAATATTACCACCACCATAATCCAAAATACGAGTTTTTAAATTATAAGGTTTGGCTTGAGGGATGCCATAGAGGTAGATGATGCAAACAATAATGGTCTCAATCTTTCATTCATATTTGATAACAAGAGTAGTCTGTTGTTCTAGGAACCAGATTTGTAGTCATAATCTCATTGCTATTAAGCTGTTTTCCATCCTGTGCAGTTATTCCATGCAGAAGTATTAAATCACTTTACAAAACTGTTGACAACTAGCCCAAAATCAATTACATGGGAAAATATCTATAGATAATCCAGAATACAATCTTTTTAAATCTTCAAATATCATAAAAAGTGCACAAAAATATGCAATACAGCACCCGAGTCTGTCTTGTATTAAGCAGATTATCCAGAACTACAGCTTCTACAATATGAATGTCCTTTGCCTCCTGATAAGAAAGATGCATTTCCATTCTCTCAGTGTTGATCCAGTTGAATCAGTGGAATCAAGTGGTGACTGACAAAACAATGTTCAAAAAGAATAAGCCCAACAAGATCTATTAGTTCTGTTAACTAAATGAAAAATGTTCACATTTTCCTGCAGGGATGAGGTTTTCTAAAAAGCTTAAATCTAGCAGATAGTTTTTGCAAACACAGACTTTTTGAAATGTGATCTATGGGAAACGCAGTCTCTAGTTTCAGGAACGGGACCAGCAGTTGGTTTCCGCAGTGCCAGCTGCTCTCCTGGCTCCTTCACTTACAGCCCTAGTGCAGACGACTGTAGAAAGACACCAGAAGGAAAGGAACCAGAGAAACTCAGTGACACATACAATCCCTAAGGATCACCCGTATTCCTCTTCAGCTTCACTAGATCACAAGATAATAGAGCGCTAAAAGAGTGGAGAAGAAACTGACACAAAGCACAGAGAGATGGAAAGGTTTGTAATGCATATGGGGAAGGCAGTGAGGCAAGAGATGAAGGATGACCAAAGCCAGCTGCTTCTCTTACACTTGTGTGTACAGGGTCACAGGAAACAAACGGCAGCAACGCATGCTTGAAGTGCACCCAGTTTCTTCTGTAACTTCTGCAGTTCCTCTGTGCTCTTATTGTGTTATTTGGAAATAACTACACAGATACACCATACGAAAAATATGTCTGTAATCTCAGTGCCTTAAAGTTGTCATCCCTTTTTATTTTTAAGGTTTTATTAATTATTATGGAAAATCTGATTATTTGTTTGGAGTTCACATAGCACATCAAGTGTAATAGTACAGTTCCACACAGCAGAATGACCTTCCCCGAACTTAATTTTTCATGAATTTTATGGAAAATATGTAAAATTTACACCAGTGGGGCAGCAGATAATGGTGACCTGATATATTTCTGAATGACAGAAATATTATTAGAAATATTAATATAAAGTTAGCCTAATGTTAAGTCTTGAACTTAAATCTTCAATACAGCAGCTGAATTATTCTAACCTAAATTAAAAATTGGCACTCAATTTTTAAGAAAAGGTGTTAAAAAAAAAAAAAAGGTGTTGAAACAGAAAAAGATATAATGGAGAGCATGAAATATAGAAAAGAATCAGAGGAAGTGTTGAAATAAACTATAAATACTAAAGTTCTGGCACTGAGAAAATTGGCTAGAGTAAATGCCTAAATATTCTATTTTAACTCATATATTACAAAATAAAGATTTGTTAATAAAGGACAGGTATGGGGGAGGGGGTTGTTAATTTTTTAAGTTAATACCATCCTACAGAAGACTGGAGTAATTGCTGTAACATAATTTCATTCATCATTTTCTGATTCAGCATAGCCCTAGTAGTTTTAAGATAAACAGATGATTTAAGATGATATACTAAGGTAAACATGATATTTCTTGTGATATATTATGTGTTGCTGTAGGATTGTTTTCTGCCTGTTGTATAGGTAACAGAACCACTGTCTTACTGTAACTAATGAATTCAGAATGCTAAAATTTGTCATGGATAGTATTCTTAGGCAGTAATGATGATAATAAAAGGAAAAAATTTACTCAGGAAAATAAATTACAGAACAGCCACATATATTCAAGAGGTCAATTTTGTAAAAAAAGTTTCACAGTTTCTTCCTTCTTGATCTGGGCATTAGTTATTTTAAAAATTGATAACTTGTATTTAAAAATTAAATTTAGTGTGTCTGGCATGATGTCACCACTTGAATAACAAAATGAATATGAGTGATAGGCTTGAGATGTTTTGTCCATTTTTAAATGAATTTTACCAGCCAGCCTTCCTTTTTAAATACAGTTCTACAATACAGATCAGTTGTCCAGCATGGATTACTGCAGAAAATACATCACTTCCATTCACATGCCTTGACAATACTTCCTCCTACACTTGCTCCTACTTCTTCAACATAGCACAACATTTCCCTTTCCTGAATTTGCTTATTCAAAACACTTTTATGCAGACAATTTTAAAAAATATAAATCCTATTAGAAAACACCTTCTATTATCTATTGAACCAAGATATTTCTCCCACTAAGTTAAAGTATTTTCTGGTGGGAAATTTAGAAAATCAGTGTATATGTCAGATGTGGGACTGAACTAACTTACAGGCAGAGCTCTCCTGAACCAAACTGAAGGATTACTGAAGTACTTCCAGGCTAACTACAGGTAAGGTATGGAATAGCACCTCAAAATTAAAGTCTTAGAAGTCATTAGTGCATTAAAAAGCCACTGTGCATTACACACAGGCAGCACGCCAAAACGAAGGATAAATAAAAAGCTCATAAAAAGTACAAATAAAAATTAAATTATATCTTTTTTTTTTTCACTATTGAAGAAACAAGAATTACTTTGTAAATGTCACATTGCTTTACCCTTTGTACTATATCAGCCTGTTTGGTTATATTTTCAGGATTTTTAAAATTTGATGCTGCCCTATATACATTTACATGTTTGTTTAATAAGATATAAAGTAAGTTTACATTCTTTTTATGTTTTTCAACAAAACATCATTGTACTCACTGTAATAGATGTAACAGCTTCTTCTCTAGTAAAGATTTACTAGAATATTATATTTATGAAATCACATTTTGGGATCTTCTACTTAAGTTTTCTTTTTACTATGGAAAACACCTAGAACACAAAAACTACAAAGAAAATCAGATTCCCATGAAGAAGATAGTAAATTCTGATATTAAAATGTTTTCTTTTTTGGAAGAAATATTTTAAATCAGTCTTTTGTACTAACATGATCTTTTTGAAATCAGTGGCATTACACTGACTATAACATCCGTGTTCAAGCTTCTCATGTACACAAAATTTTCTTCAGTCATAGAAAGGACTCAAATGTACAAGTCAGTCTTTTTAGCCTTCAGCTAAAGTTACACATTAAAACTTTAGCAACAGCAGTATCATATTTTTTTTTCCTCCTTCTAGTCCTATGGCAATGTTTATTGGCAATTTCTTCTAATGACCATGAAGGAGAGGGTAAAAAGGTATGTCACATAAAGGAAATAACACACAGAATACATTTTAAACACATTCATACTTTTTATTCAATTCTATCCAAAGTATCTGTGTCCTTGACACAGGCCCCTGTTATCAAGACTTATCAGAATTGTTAGAATCCATGCTGCTTCCAAAGTATGTGCTCTTTGCTGAAATATGAGTTAGAAAAAAGAATAAATTGACAAACCAAACTCTGAAATCTTTTGATGGTGCTGAATTTAAAAGAAACTAATGTATTAGAGTTTTGCTTTAAATTGTATTAAATGGGTTTCTATGTGATTAGTTTATTTAAAAAAACCCAAAACAACCCCTGCATGCTTATTTCAAGTAATCAAGTGAAACAAACCACTGATTTGAGAATATGTTCTTGCAAATGTAGCTAACAAACCTCAGCTAACAGTCATTCCCATACATTTTCCTTCCATTCGAGGAGCTGTGAGGTGTTTTATGCATTTCAATCTATTGACCCACCATCACACAATTCTGTGAAAAGGACTCATTTCCACTGCATACATTGTGGTTGGTTACTAGACTAAAAAAGGCATACCAATAACTTAAAAATCTTTAAGAGTATTTATAGGGCAGCTGAGGATATCTCAATTATTATCTTGCTAACCCTTAAACACACTGTATACAATAAAAGGAAATTTTTATTTAGTTTAACATTTCTTATTTCAAGACAGCTTTGCTTTTTCTGTAGATATGCTAAATTTTTAATATAAAAACCATCAGATTAAAGGAATCAAGTGCTGCTGGTAGAAGAAAAACTGTCCACAGCAGCCTGATAAGGTCAGAATGATAGGGCTCCCTTATTTCTGACTATCAGCCTGTAGCCTCCAGATATTTCCTAATGAAACTTTAAGATAAGATAGAAATTTTCAAGCTGTCAAAGAGTGCAAGTGAAACAGAAATAAAATATAGATATGGTTAATGTACACAATGAAAAGTGCACAAGCACTGCTACAGAAAAGCTAGTAAACTTTACTTTAAAACAAAGCCTGAGTAACAATAGTCCTGTATACTAAACAAGTACATTCTTCTATGTTTTGGAACACTAGAAATTTTTATTTAAAAGATACTTTGGCCATAAGGATACCAAACATAAATTTTTCATGGCTCAAAGTATCAGCTCAGAAGTAATTTGAATGGTTATAATATGTTTCTTCACTTTATCGATTGTCCATGAAATGTCTGATATTCCCAAAAGTGTTCCCTATTCAAAATAATTTGGCAAACAATTCACTTAAATCCATTTCATCTGTGTACTACTTAGAAGCTGTTTGTTGCAACTGTCAATTTGAGTACTTACTATTTGAAAAATTGTGTTTCCACATTTACATCACTCTGCAATGTGTTGCCGTTTTCTAAACAGGATTCACAAGTTGATGGAGGGCAAAATCAAATGAAATGTCTTAGGGCATTGTCAGCTTGAATTTAATTCCAATCACACCTGGTTAACCTTTGTAAAGACAAATTTCTTTTCCAAAATAGACAGGCTGACAACTAATATGTCCCAGTCTTGGAGCCTGGTATGCTATTTTCTATGTCAAATAGGGATGCTGACCAAGGATCCAAATAACATTCATACTTTGATACACATCTGGAAAAAAAAATCTTTCCCAAGAAAGTCCAATCTCAATGAACTAAGACTAAAGGAAATTGTTTTAAGTCTGAATTTAATATTTTTATTGCTTGTAGTTTTTACTTTCTACTATTAAAACATTCACTTCAAATGCACCATAGTTTATATTATTTAGGGGCTTACAAAACAACCTCATTAATGGTAGCATGTAAATTGTTTTTTTAGTTTAAGCTAACAATCACCTCTTCTTTGCAAGGGAAAAATCCCCAATTTTTATGCCCTGTTTCCCAACATTTTTTTTTAATATGAAATAAGTCTTCTGTCACTATGAAATTATTTATATTCATTATTTATATTAAATTATAAAATTATTTATATACAATTACTGGAAGCAGTAATTAATCTTGCCAAAAACATATATAAAAACATATTAAAGATGTTCAGTTAACTCCAGTTAAAGTATTTGGACATTTTAGCTGAGTTCCCACAAGTTGAAACTGGTATTGAGTTTGAAACCATTCTACTTCATATGAAACCAGTGTCATGAACTACCAGGCCAAGAGCAAGCAAGAGCCTATTTTGACTTGTGCTCTGAGCCTTTAACAGAATTCAATAACTAATTATATACAGACTGCTTATATAAAGAGAAATTACATTTTTTAATGACAGCATTTCATAGTAACAGTAAATCCTTCATCTACAATTAACTTGCACCTTTCTCTAACAATATTAGAACAAAGCTTTGAAATTCATAGAACAGTACATGCAGGTATTTTCAAACCAGTAGTGAGAGACGAAATTTCCATTTCAGCTTCATTCCCAACCTGACATTCATTAATTACTTCCTACATGACTTCTTGCTAAACATTACCTGATTGCAAAAAAAAAAAAACAAAAACCAAAAAAACAAAAAACCAAACCAGATCTAAGCCTCAGCTGTGTAAACCAGTATAAATCTATTTGTGTCTGTGACGGTGTACCAATATAAGCACCAGTACAGTTGTTCAGTATTAGCACTCTTCTTGAGTTAACACATGTATTCTAGTGTAAATAGTACGGATACAGATAACTGCTAGGGTCAGAAGAAATAAATAAAAAGGGTATGCTTTCAAGGAATCACATGCAGCTTGAACCACAGACAAAAAATTAGCATCAGATACTGTGAAAAGACCAACAGCATTCACAAGGTTTAGTAGCTACCTGGTGCAAAACTATGCAGAATGAGATGTATTTGCTTATGGTTCTCATAGAATATCAGTGATAGAACACAAAATTATGAACTATGGTTTATTAAAGGCAAAGAAATTTCTGTACATCTGGCTGCAGAAAGAATGCTGAGTCTACGCTCCGAACACTGGTAGGTCATATAGCAATCTGCCTTCTGGGAAAAATGTCAGGGGTCCCTAAGGATGTTCAGTTCCAAGTTATGCATTGTTTTCTTCTACAGAGTACACAAATGAGATTTATTACAGGGTACATTGTACGTGCAATTTCTGCTCTATATAGTTAAATAAAGAGGCCAGATCACTTAGATAAAGGAGCTCTCAACATGAGAAAGAAAAAAAAAGTGCATATAATGCATATCTGATTTTAACATTGATTTTTGCAAACACACTCATGTTTAAAATATGTGCACATGTATGTAAATATTTGTATATGAGTATATACATGTATAAATGCATACAAAATAATCAGTGGACTATTCTTGTCAAAAGTTGGGTTAAGGAATGTGATCCCTGAAATACTAGTCTTAGGGTGACAACATAAGTCACTTCACTCTGATTTTGAAATGGGTGAAGGTAGAAGTTTGGAAAAACACTGGGGATTACAACTAGCACAACACTATTAATATCAGTATTAGATGATAAAGCTTTCCTAGCAATCAAAAACTATGTTGGTGTTTAAAAATTAACTAGGCTTCATTGATGTGCGGCAGTGAAAAAAGAACGTAAACCAGTAATTATTTCAATATATATTTGAACTGGTTTCAGGGCTGATATCAGAGCCAAAGTTTTCAGTAAATTCCTCTACCAGCTTTTGAGAAAAAGAACTACACAACTCTGTCTAAAGCTCTTCACTAAAGCTCTTCTAGGTTAAACGGTTTGGGACCTCTATTTTTGCACTGCAGGCATACCCCTTGTTGTTTGGGAGCAACAAACAGATGGTTTGAAAGAGAGATTTATTAAGTGTCCAAGATCTAAATTAATTTTAGGTTGAGATTAGAGTCTAACAAGGTAATTTGGGATTGTCCTTCTGGCAGATGTTCATTGCTAGTACTTTTCCCATAGAAACCAGTTCCTTAAAAACCTAGAGCTACAAATGGAGGAAAGGGAAGGCTCTGAAGAAAGCTGGGAATACTTTGTCAGTTTTCTGCCCATTGATAGTGAACAAGAATCCCTTTGCTAATATCCACTTAAGCTTTACATGACAGGGGAATGTTTACAGGTTCTGTCATAATTTTTTTTTTGTTGGTTTTTTTTTGTTTTATATATCTTCCACAAGTTAAGATGTATTGCTCTGGAGCCCTATTAATAAGCTGCAGCAGGATGGGAGGCCAGGTAGTAGCTCACCCTGAAACTGCAATGATTGGAGACAGAATGTATCACTTGCACTATTTTAACAACTCAATACAATTCCAAAACGAGTTAAAGTTTCCAGATAGTTAAGTCCACATGGTCCTCTTTTGTTTTAATTTCATGTTATGATAAAGGAATGCCTTGTGGCAGAGAAACATCAGTTACACAAAAAGCATTAAAAAGAAATAGTTTGCCACCTTTATGTCCTGGGCTGTGAGAAATGAAAACAAGTAGAATTTTTTCTCCCCAAAACTGTTAATTACTGTAAGTTTCTCCTCTCAGGAGACTAGAAACTTTAAAAAGGATTTTATAAATTCTGCAACAGAAACAGCAATTGATACTTTCAAAGGGAGTGGATAGTGTTACTTTTAGGGTATGACATTTTTAAAAAATGTTATCTATTATTTTTGATTAACGTGCATAACTACATTATAAGAAAGGATAAACCTCTATTTTCAGATAAGCATTATGCATTTATTAAACACAACTGTTGTTTACATCTTTTGTGTATAGTTCTTGTGGTGGAGACACTTGTCTAACACAAGTATATAGTACTGATTTACCAAGGCTTAAGCATTCTCTTTGTACTCGCTAATACAGAAATATCAGCAACAGTAAAATACAGGGATACGATGTTGGCTTAATGCCTCAGCTAAGCTAAGTTTGATCAACATGTGGGGCAGTCATGAACATAATTTAATTGATGAGCTACTGGGAATGTTAGCTACTAAAGTTAGCAATATTTATTTATTTATTTTTTTTTTTACAAAAGACGGTTTACAATATAAGTTTATCCCAGAAGTGATTTTTGCAGCAAAGTAATTTCTGTCACCAGTTTAAATTATGACGGCTCTTTAAATACTACACATTTTAAAATTATAATAATCCTGCAATGTTTTGATATAACACGAATTATTGAAAAAAAAAAAGCTTTGTTTTTTACAGCACAAAAGTGCATAATTCTATATATTCCTATTTTTAATTTTTTTTTAGTGGTCATCATTTTTTTCCATTATCTAGATAGACGATGGACTTTGCAGGATAAGACATGGAGTACTTTTTCAGAGCATTTATCAAAAATATGTATGAAACTGACTCAAGAAATGAGTCACACTTCCTTTGTGAAGCGGGCTGTGATTACTCCTTCCAAATACTTGCTACTAAGACTATAGAGCAAGTTGGCTTGCAAAACAGTACTTACGTAAAGTCAGTCCAGTAAAGATGCACGGTTAGCATCCTGTAGAAAATCCTTGATACATAACTTTTCATCTGAAAGTTGTTGATAAGATTAGTATTTTAAGCAGGAAGGTATTTTAAAAGGAGGACTGGAGAAATTGGATAGACTGAGAGGGAAGAGAGGGTTTGGTGTGGGGAAGGTTAGAGGGGTAACAAAACATTGGAGGATGGCTGAAACAAAATACTCTCATGCCTGTTTGCTCCCACTTTGATTCCTCAATTACCCTTACTTCAGCTCTATTCCACATACAAGTGAAATGGTAGTGAATAGAAGATCAATTGTGTATGTCACACTTCAAAACTGAAGAACCATCAAGAGTCAAGAGAAATCTCATAAAATCTTACCAGTATAGGAGGTTTACTGGATTTCTTACAGAGGATAGAAAACCTATTTGCTCCAAAAGTCCTTCCAAAGAACATGGTTTAGAAGAAGAATATCAAACAATGGAAAGGACACTTTTAGTTCAGAGGAAAATATTTTGCTTTTTTCCAGCACCTAGTACGAGGGCAGCTAATGGGGAACCTAACATGGTTGAAATATTACTCTTTTGAAGGCTTAGAAAAAGGAAAACTGTAGAGAGTGGGAATTGTTTCTAAAACTTAGGGTACACTAGTGCCTGTTGAATTTTTCTAAATATTTGCATGGTATTAATTAGTAAATACACTGATTTATGAAATATGAGTGAAGAAAACAGTGTTGCAATCCATATCACAAAAGGGCTTTTTAGATAACGTGTTTACCTATGTAAAATACAGGTAGAAGTCAGAAGAGTAAAAATCTAAAACAAAGGCAACTTTTCTATTGGGAGAAACAAACTGCTCATTTTCACAAAAGTTTCAATGCTATTATGATGTCTAGCAACAGTAAGATTAGATGACAGTAGATGATTATAAAAGTCAGTTACATTAGGAGGAAAGGAATGCAGTTACTGACTTTAAGCCTATGTCCTTAAGCAGGTGAAAGCAGTTTCATCCTCAAAAGAAAAGTATGTGATGATAACATGTTTATTTATAGCAGTTAATGAGTTCTGAGGTCATGATTCTGATTTAAATTCTGTGAGTGACAGGATAATAGAAATTCTTATTGCACTTAATGGATACCTAAACGTTGTGCATCTAGAGTATTATGTTCTTCCTCAGACAAAATTAATTATGTAGTCTTACTTAAAATAGAATTCATATTAAAGCAATTTAATTTATCATTTAATTTATCACAAAAAAAAAAGATATCTTGGTACACTTTATACAAATATCTCAAAATATTTTATTTGGCTTTAATGCACTTCTAAGAGGTAGGCAGGCATTCTAGCTGTAATATTAGTCTGAACTAAATTGAGAGACTTGGAAACTATGACTTCTTCTTGTCATGCTGTGACACATGGAGCTATGACTATTGACCACAGAAAAGCTTCAAACTTCTTATCATCCAATATTAAACTGTAATCTGTTTTTTCTGTTGTCCCTACACATAAACCTGATGTTTACCTGTCTTTTACAACTGGTATGAAAGCAAGAGAAAAAGAACAAAAAAAAAGGAAAGAAGGCAGTTAAAGTCTACACAGGTCATTTTAACTATTTCTTTTTTTTTTTTTTTTTTTTTTTTTTAATTTTTTTCCTTTTTTTTTATTTCCNTTTTTTTTTTTTTTTTTTCACTTTTATGACTCTATTTGTAGTCCAATGAGATACTCGAGAATTACACATTATATTCTCAGGGCAGTAACAACTATAATGTAACAGCAATTTTTGGTGTCAGGATGGCTAACTAGATACAACTGTAAGACCTATTCTATTATCTCTAAATAATTATAGTAAAACGTATGACGGATACATGCAGCAACAGTAGCATAAAATGCCAGTGCTTTGAATTATTAAAAAATACTTAATGTGAAAAAGTCTGCATCATTTTTAAGAAACAAATAAGGGCTTGGGAAGATGAGACTTTCAGTCCAGCAGAAGGGCACGTTTTATTTCAGTCTAGGGGAAATTTTCATCCAATCCCTTCCCCTACTATGGAACAGTGCTGCCACAGAGATTTTATGTAAGCAGAAAGCCCAGAATGATGGTAACTCCCACAAGAGTTAGGCTGCCGTAGGAAAAAAACCAAAAAACCAAAAAACAAAATGGCAGCAAGATGTAGAAATCCTCCCTGTGTTAGAGAAAGCTTCAGTATTTCATGAAGTGTAAGCCTTTCCTCAGGATCTTGGTTTCATGTGCCCTTCCATGGCACTTCCCAGAAAATTTCTCTCCTGATCTTTCATCTTTGGGAAAGAACAGCCATTTATCTTGACATCATTTTTAACATAAGCCAAATTAAAGCAAAATGCAAATTCAGGTGTTTCTTTAACAGTAAATTTTTACATTCAGTGATGAAAGATCAGACTTTTACAACACTTTTGCATCAGCTACCTCTTGCTCCAGTATTTGGCAACTTGCAGAATACTTGACTCCCACTCTCAAGGAATATTTTCCAGTACGTTTCCCATTTCTGGCTGCATTTCTTTGAAGTGATGAGCTGAAGTAGTCAACTCTTTCATATATTTCTTTTTGCTTCAGTTGTGAGAAAGTTAGATTCATGTGGTGTCCTCAAACCTCATTTCTTCCTTAGGCATCTAGAAAGAGTTCTGCACCTGTGGATAACCATCTTCTCTCTGGAAGTGTAAGTGTGGAAGACTAGGTGCCATTTACTGTACTCAACTATTAATGATTCCTTGACTCTGTAAATAGCAGAATTTCTTTCGTTATACATTTTAGTATGAAGTATCTCTGTTCACATAAGGTTGGTGAATTAAGTTGATATAAAATACTGAATACAAATATATAAATTGAAATCATTTTATGAACGAACGTTTTTACTCACTCATGACAAGAGAACTTTGGTCTGAAAATCCAACTGTGCTGAAAAACATCCAAAACTTACTTTTAAGACATACTTCAGCAGACACTACAAGAGACAAATCTATTTATAAGCTTCTGTCATCTAGATTTTAATATTAGAGGCAGACCTTTGCAATATTTTAAACTGTACCTATAATACTATCCTATTTTCTAAAATATATTCTAATTTACTAATTTATTTTACTATTGATCTGACTAAAGGAAGTGAAAATCAGGAAAATGAAAATAGCAACACAACAGAATTTGCACAGATCAGTACAGGTCAGATTACACTAGAAACTGTTCTGAGAATTTTTTCAAAAGCATTCAAAGGCTTCCTACCAAGTATCATAGAAAACCTAGTGAAACCTGACCAGAAGTCTGATAATAGGCTGAAAAACAAGAGTGCCAATGCGTGCTTCCTAATGATGCTGAAGTAATTCAATTACTTTTCATTCAACTTCTTTAAAAGCCCCTTCTAGAATATTCTAGATTCTAGATTCACAAACATATATTCTATTGCATTCACTAGCACAAATCCAAAAAAATAATTCATTTAAAATTATTTCATTACTGATGTATAAAATACAGCTTATGCAGAAATCTTTTACCTGTCTATAAGTAGGCAGAGTCTGTTGCCAAGGAAATGGTGATCACCCTATCATAATGCATTATACATTTTATACAATTAAAACACAAATTCATGTGAAAAGGATGACATTAATCCAATTGTGCTAATGAAGCAATAAAAAAATGAAAAGCTTTTATAGACATTAATAAATGTACATATTTCACCTCATATGAATTGAAAAGCTGAATTGGATATGCATAAAATCCTCAGAATATGACTTTGCCATTTTCTTTTAATGTTATAATGCTGCATTTCAACCATTAAATACAATTCCAGATTTATTCTCTAGTGTATCTTAAATAAAAAACCTTCTTTATTTAGTATTATGTCAGTCTAACAGTCTTAATAAACGAGCACATTTTTAACAAACTGCTTTGCAACAGAGTACAGGAGTACAAGAGTGTACAGAAATACACATCGCTAAACTACTGATGAAAAAGTGAGAAGCCAGAAATAAACCACATACTCTCTAATGCTTTTCACCTGCTGCAGATGCCAGTGTTATCATCAGCAGGCTCCGATGCCTGGCTAGACATAAGTGATGGGCCCTGAATCAATACAGGGCCACATACTTTATAAAGAGATTGCAATTACTGAGTTAGAAAGCACGGTTGCAAAGTTTCAGTATTAGGTCAATATACTAAATGCCTCTATTTTGATCCATGTTGTGTTAGCTGAAATGAAGAAATATATTTTAAGCTGCTTCTTCAGATGAGTTACTAAACATATGCAGAGATTATTATTGTTATTATTAAAAGACACTCAAGTGTAAGAAGGGCAATACAAACAAACACAACACACTCAAACCCCAGATCTTTATATTTATATAAAATAATAATAATAAAAAACCTAATCCTTTTTAATGAAGCAGATACTACTTTTTAAATTACATTTTCACACTTCTTTGTTATGTCTAGGTGAATTTTTAAAATTTCATTTACGTTTTACAAGTGAGAGCAGGTTATATATAAATAGTGAGTTCAAAATTACAGTATACAGATATTTATAAAAGGATAGATAGACATCAATACAGTATGATCACATATAAAAATACATAACTATTACAAACACATACATTTTGAAAACAAATGTAGTAGCTATAACATTAATTCCAGGACACAAACCCAACTATTTAGGGTTAATAGTTTTAATTTTAATAGTTAATAGAAAATTCCATGGTGATTAAAATAATTATTCTATTGACATACTCTTAAATATTTTATACTTTATTAAGAGCAATTTCTCTGTCTTTTTAAAATGTGGGATTTTTTCCCTTAAAACTAACAGGGAAGGTTTTTCAATATGAGATTTCCAGATTCAGCACTTTGATTTTAGTATGGAATCCAGCCGGTTTCCAAAATCAAATACCAAGCACATACTTTGACAGTTTGTGTCATAGCCCTAGTCAATGGTGCTTTGCCAGCATCACCAGCTGAGAATCTGCATTGCATTTTACAGATTTTCACTGATTGAAAACAAGGTTCCGAACTATGTCATTTCCCACTAAACTATCTTGAATGAATAGTGCCACCTTCTGAAGCCCCAACTCAACAAATACTTCACCGTAAACATAAGTTTTGAGTTTAGTTGCTCTAAGTGCTTTACTGATTTAAGGCCAGAATTGCAATTATCATTCTCAGAAACACTCGTGTTCAAAAGAAACTTCCCTCCCAAGTGATAGTTTTCCTATTTCTTCTTAGTTTCATAGTATGATGGCTGCCTCACAGGCTAGTCATGAGAAAAAGAAAATCCAACCCATTTCCTGTTATGCGATTCCATCTTTGGGCAATAGCATCATGCATACCTGCAATTCATATATGGCTGTGTCCCTAACTTACATTTTCAGCTGCCATAAAACATTCAGATATCAGGTACATCAGAAGAAAAATCTTATTTGCCATTTCTGCAGGGTGATCTAAGCAACAACATCAATACCAGCACACAGTATCAGTCTAATGCACTTTTTAAATGCCTTTTGTGTCTATTAATCTCATTTTAAAATAAATTAAGAGGATGCTGTTTTGGGCAAGAATAGCTCTATTTCCCACTTCAATCAAACTTGTTGGCCATTCACACATAACTGTAGTAATTTGTTATTGGTTTTTGTAGTCTTGAAGGAATAGATGGACATTTATGAAGATGAAGAAGCAAACTCCTTCACCTCCTTCCAGCATGCTGCCAAGTGAAGGCTATACTTGCAGAAAATGAGACTTCTGTCATCACTTTCTTGCTGACGCACATTGAATCTTTGCTAAAAATAAAACAAAAGTTGTTCTGTGGGAATTACTCAAAAGGAAAGTTTGGGTTTGAAGGCAATATGAGAAATGTACAAAGATAGCTTCCCTGTTTCTAGCCACAAAACTGAGTGCAAATTGAAATCTAACTATTTGAACCTCTAAATAGTAATTAGGAAAACATTAGATACCAAACATCTTCCTACATATGTACTTCAAACTCTTCACAGAAAACTCAGAACTATGTTTAAAAAAAATCTACAGAGTGTTCAGGAAGAATAAATATAGATCAAACATTTGAAATGCCTTGCTAAATTGATTTCTCTCATTCAATCTTTACAACTCATAACAAATAAAAATGTCATCATCAAGTTTATTCATGTTATTGAAGCTCAGAAAATGTATGGATAAACATGGGGTTTTGACAGGGCAGCAACCATTGCTCTAGTGAAATTTCGTATGAGGAAATCAATTTAGCTTCTTTACTGTGCGAATACATATGCACCCACCAGGAAAATGCTGGTTTAAAATAGCAGTAAGTACAAGTGTCAATCAAAAAAAATAAAGCAAAAAAGATTTCAGCAAGGGTCTGAAATGTAAAGGTCTTAACTGTAGGAATTATTGTGAAATTTCTCAGCACAAGTAAGACCAGATCCATAAAAAGACTCATGGGCAAAACTACTGCACTGAACTTCTGAAGAATTGCTGAATTAGGCATTCAATGTTCACTTGCAATTTGTGCCCTGTAATTTTCTTGAAAACATATTTAGTGCACTGCAGAATGACAAAGTTAATCAAAACAATGGTATAGGTTAACTTTGTAAGAGTTGTATTTCTCAAAAATGCAATACCCATAAAACAATTAAGAAAGAAGTCTACACATTATCAGGAGGAATCTGAAATTTTACACAGCTGTGTAAACCCAAGTCATTAATAACAGCAAGAAACCTCCTATTTCCAGAAGCGGTATTACAAACTGTACGAACAAAAGGCAGTATTTTAATCAGTGAAGTGGTAACTTACAGGAAGATGTGTAGTTCTACTTGAGTAAAAGAATGAAAGGGTAAAGACAATAAACAATGTATGGATGAATGCATGGAGATACTCATGTAAAAAGGTTATCTTAATCATAAATTTTCTCTATAAATTTTAGCTTTATCTATTACAGCCATAAATTTTATAGCAGTTTTTCTCTAAAAGTATAAGGTGTAGAGGATCATAAAACCCCCTTTATTTTTCCCAGGAATTCTATGCCTGACCTCTGTCTGGGGAAAGATTTACAAATCTAATTCTATGTTAACAAAACAAAGACTTAAAAACAGGGGGGAAAAAAAATCTATGAAAGTGCATGTCACGTGTTTGTGTACATTCTTTTCCATGGCTGTGGTGTATTTGCACCAATAGTCAATGCTTACAGCATCCTTAAAATAAAAGTATTTTATTTTGGTTTAGTGTAAATACAATCTCACTGAGACTATTAGTGGAAACTAACAAAACTTTATCTTTGCCCAGAGCTAATGAAGTGATTTTTAGCATTTTGACACTTTAGACTTCCTTGACTTACTATTATGTCTGAATTGACTGCGGAGAAAAATAAGCAGCCCCTTTATATTTTTGACTAACACATTTACTGTGTCAATTTGTACACAATATTTAGAAAAGCAGAATCCAGCAGACTTAGCAAAGAGGTGTCAGACTCCATAAGAACATTTACTTTCCTTTCTTTTTGTTTTTGTTAAAACATGTACCTTTTTTGAATGTAAGAGCATTACTGAAAATGAAAGTGCATTTATTTTGGTCTTGACAATTGTCAACTGTATGTTGAGTCAATGGCCTGGAAATGATGCCTAATTATGCTTCTCAGCACAGATTTTCAAAAAGCATTTAATAACAGAAGACTTGGACATGATCCATTTTTGTTGTTCTCATACCTTGTAACATTAATTTTGTACTTCGTTAAATATTTACTACATAGGGAGGAATAATTACTGTAAAGAAAGTAGCATGCTTAAGAAAATATAAACCACAAAATCAAATTGAAAAGACAAAGCCCTCAGTGCACATCAGTCATTTAAACTGCAGTAAATGAAAGCACCTGTATGTCCATATTTTCTCGCCCAAGGAACAGATGCTATGTAAACTTGACGCATTCAGGTGCTTCTGAAAATGAGCTCTGTAGTATTTGCATCTAATTTTCCAATGTGCATAGTGTTGTAGATAGACCACACAAATTTTAAAGTATACTCCTACTATACACAAACAATTTTGCAGGCAAAGACACAAAAAAATGAAGTGAACTTTTTTGCAAAGACAGTAAAATAATTTATTGAACTACTCGCACAGGGGAAAAAGAAACCCAAAACATTAAAATTTCCTTCCTTTGTGCACACCAGAAAGGATCTGGTGACCCAGATGGAGCACCTGCAAAAGCATGCAGTGATGCAGGTCTCAGGCTGTAGGGAGTGCCAGAACCTGGTGCTGCTCGCAGAGGGCAGCAGGGGCAACAACTGTGTGAGGTGTCATCAGGCTTATGATCTGCTCATCCTAGTGGTGGAGCTGAGAGATGAAGTGTAAAGACAAAGCAATACTGGACACTCGGAGGAAGAGATTGACTGGTGGAACCAGTCATCATCATCTCCTCAATTGGGAAAATAAGAAGGGTAGTAGTTATTTGCAATTCCCTTTTGAGAGGTCCAAGACGCTCACTGGACCCACCACACAGGAGGCGTGTTAGCTCCCTGGAGCCCAGGTAACAGACATTACAAAGAAACTTCTCAGCCTGGTACAGCCCACTGACTATCACCCTCTACTGCTTTTCCAGGTAGGCAGTAAAGAGGTCCCAACAAGAAGGCTGCAATCAATCAAAAGGGACCTCAGCACCTTGGGACAACTGGTCAAGGGATGTGATGGAGAAGTTGTGTTCTCTTCTGTCTTGTCAGCTGCAGGGAATGATGAGGCAGGAAATAGGAAGATCATTCAGATGAACATCTGGCTTCAACACTGGTGTTGCCAACAGAATTTTATGTTTTTGATAATGCGTCAGTTTATACAACACCGAACCTGCTGGCAACAGAGTCCACCTATCTTAAAGTGGAAAAAGGATTTCAGCTCAGGAATTAGCAGGGCTCATTTGAGAGAGCTTTAAACTAGATTGAAAGGTGCAAAGGGACAAAACCAGGCTCGCCAGAGAGGAGAGCAACAGGAGAGCACACCAAAACTTGAAGAGCTAAGCTCCACCGAGATCTTTCAACCTGTTCCAGGAGGTGTTGGTTAGAAAGAATCTCAGCTGAAATGTTTCCATACTAATGCAGGCAGCATGAGGAACAAACAAGAGAAGTTTGAAGTTTTGGCCCAGCCCCAGAGCCCACTCACTAGCATAAGTGAAACCCAGTGGGATGAATCCTGTGACATGAATGCCATATTGGACGGTTACAGGCCCTTCAAGAGGGATAGGCAGGGGAGGTGAGATGCGGTGGTGTTGTATATAACGGAAGGGCTGGAATTTATGGAGGTTACATTTGGCAAGGGCACAGCTGAGAGCCTCTGGGTAATGGTGTACGCACAAACTGGGGAATGGATGTACACAAAAACCAGGGAACAAGATGCTGGAAAGAGGTGCCATGGAAAGGGACCTGGGGATTCTGGTTGACAGCAAGTTGAATCTGAGTTGTTGTGCCCTGGCAGCCAGAAGGGCCAACCCTGTCCTGGGGTGCATCAGGCACAGCATCTCCAGCTGATCAAAGGAGATTGGCCCACTCTGCTCAAGTATTGCATGCAGTTTTGGGTGCTACAATATAAGAAGGCTATTTAGCCATTAGAGAGCGTCCAAAGGAGGACTACGAAAATGGTGAAGGGTCTGGAGGGGAAGCTGTGTGAGGAGCATCTGAGGTCACTTGGCTTGTTGAGCCTGAACAAGAGGAGATTGAGGGGAAAACCTTACAGAATCTACAACTTTCTCACAAGAGGGGCAGACACTGACCCCTTCTCTGTGGTGACCAGTGACAGAAGCCAAGGGAATGACCTGAAGCTGTGTTAGGGTGGTTTAGGCTGGATCTTAAGAAAAGGTTTTTCACCCAGAGGCTGAGCACTGGAACAGACTCCCCAGTGGGGTGGTCACAGCACCAAACCTGACAGAGTTCAAGAAGTGTTTGGACAATGCTTTCAGGTACATGGTGTCACTCTTGTGCTTGTCCTGTGCAAGGCCAGGAATTGGACTTCAGTCATTCCTGTGGATCCCTTCCAACTAAGTATATTCTATGATTCTATGAAAACTGATGATTTGTATTTAAATTTAAAACTATTGGATCTGATAAAAGTGTCTGATGATGTCTGTAATAGAGTGCAATGAATATAATAGGAATCATCCTGATGTTTTTAATGTATTTGAAATTTCATTATCAGAGACACTGAAATAGCTTACACACAACTGAGACAGACAAACAACATTTCTGGATATGGATCATCTAAACACAATTATCAGTTTCTTATATCCTACCAATGTGTACACATTTCCAAATTTTTTGGTAACAAATAATTGCTTCATGCTCTAAAATGCCTCACATTATTCCAGTGATGATTTGAAATCTTTCTTGAACTCTTCAGTTGATGTCTCTTGAGTTTTACATCAGCCCTTTCCAGTTTCATTAAATCTTTAGTTACCCATTATAGGAGGAATATTGGTGGGATAATGCAGTTGCCATGGTTCCAGTGCAAAGCAGGGAGTCTGACCCTCACTCTACTGCTCAGGCAAATAGCAGAGGTTTCTGCATCTCTCTTCTAAACTACAAGAAAATTATACTAATGTCCCACTGTATTATATACAAAAATACAAAAGCAAATACATTTTTACTGTTAGTAACATCTAACTAACACGAGATGTGGTTTTCTCAGAAAGAAATTGGAAGACAAAATGTGTAAGATGAATGGAAACTGAAGGTATAAAGCTATTGTTCTTCAAAGACTTAAGCGTAATTTCAAAAAAAGCTTCTGGATTCAGAAAATAAGAGCATAGATATCAGGAGTGGATTGAATAATTTCAAAGGTTAAGTATAAGATCAGAAATAAAAGCAGAAAGTGAATTAATGGGCAAAATTTCAAACTGGAAAAAGCAATTTTCACCTCAAATTTGCATTGCTGCTGACAGACTCAAAGTACAAAGGTACATTCAATCTATAAATGACATCATTTTAATTCCAGTAACATAAAGATATTTCAACTACTTTAAAAACCAGGTAGATTAATGATCTTAATATGAACTGCAGCAACACAAAATGTGTTTCTTCAGCAAAACATAAATATTTGTTTCCCGCCTTAGTTTTCAGTATAGCTCTCATCACCTGTTTAAACAGCGTAATTACACTGTGGTGGGTTGACCCTGACTGGACACTAGGTGCCCACCAAAGCTGCTCTATCACTCCCCTCCTCAGCTGGACAGGGAAGAGAAAACAGAATGAAAGGTTCGTGGGTTGAAGTAAGGACAGAGACAGATCGATCAGCAATTATCAAAATGGGCATAGCAGACTTGACTTCGGGAAATTAATTTATTACCATCAAATCAGAGTAGGACAATAAGAAACAAAATTAAATCTTTAAAACACCTTCCCTCCACCCCTCCCTTCTTCTCATGTTCTTAGACTCAACTTTCTCCACCTCCTCCCTGCCAGTGGCACAGGGGAACATAGAATGGGGGTTGTGGTCAGTTCCCCACACACTGTCTTTGCTGCTCCTTCTTCCTCAAGAGAAGGACTCCTCACACTCTTCCCCTGCAACAGTGTAGTATCCCTCCCATGGGAGACAGCTGTCCATCAAGTTCTTAGACCTGAACCCTTCCCATGGGACAGTTCTTGATTAACTGCTCCAGTGCAGGTCCCCTGCAGGGTCACAAGTCCTGCCAGCAAATCTGCTCCACTGTGGGCTGCTCTCTCTCACAGGTCCCAAGGTCCTGCCATGAGCCTGCTCCAGTGTGGCCTTCCCACAGGATCACAGCCTCCTTTGGTGTGGGGTCCTCAGGGGGTTACAGATGGATCTCTGCTCCACCACTGACCTCTCTGGGCTGCAGGGGAACAGCTGCCTCACCACGGTCATCACCATGGGTTGCAGGGGAATCTCTGCTGTGGCACCTTCTCCCACTCCTTCTGCACTGACCTTTATGTTGCTCTCACATATTCTCCCTCTCTCCACTGGCTGCAATTTGCTCCTGAGCAATAACTTTTTCCCTTTCTTAACTATGTTATCCTGCAGGTGTTGCTACGGTTGCTGATGGACCCCCAGCAGCAGGTCCTGCTTGGAGCCGGCTGGCATTGGCTGTATCAAACACTGGGGAAGATTCAGGCAGATTCTCACAGAAGACACCCTGAAGCCTCCCAGCCCTCCACTACCAAAACCTGGTCATGCAAACCCAATACATACATAGAGGTTATAACCACTTAGATTAATTAGACTCCTGTAATCATATTAAGCTATATAGTATTCTTATTGCTAAATATGAAAGAATTATATTTAATGCAAAACTGTAGCCAAGTTAGTCAGAAGCCTGTTTTCCTTCATAATTTTCAATTGCTAGTAGCACTGTGACATCAATTATGTATTACTTAGATCATTATTTTTAGTCTTTCATGCTGACATGAAGTTTTATTTCCCAAGTTATGACATTAACACATTAGTCTCACAAGCATTTCTGCTGATTTTCCATGGATTACATTGCAACACAAATGTACTTATTCTGCAATCTTTATTTCTACAAATTTGGTTTGAGCTTTCTCTTGGACTCAAGATCTCAACAGAGGTTTTTTTTCTGAACCTTGTTTGATTTCTAAACAGGCAGCAAAAATAGATTACTCTTAACAACTTTAAAATTTTCTCTAGCAAGTTTGGAAAAATGTCACTTGTAGTAGTACAACCATTCTCTTGACAAGATTCCTTGATCAAAGACAATTTAGTAAAAACAGTAAAAACACTCCTGTATGTTAAGTATGTTACACTCCTGTGTGTGCTGTTTTAGAGATGACAGGGCGGCTTAATTTATTTACCAAATCCTTGTGCTTGAAGCCCTGTGGGAATGGCAGATTCTTGATTTTATTAAACATAGTTTCTCACAGTGAAATATCAAGGCTAAAATAAACTGTTAAGCCTAAACTGGAATCAACTTCATTTTCTTAAAATCATGAATATACTACCTGAGTATAAAACAGTCTTTCATCTTTCCTTCTTTGTGAATTTCTAGCTGCTCCCATGGTAAGCACTTGTCTGAGAGCCTGATTCACCCAAGAAGACTTTTTGCTGTTGTTTAAACTTAATTTTCAGCCTAATCACATAATTAACCACATGACCCCATCGATACAAGCTGACAGTTTGAGAGAAACAACAGAACAGCATAGAAATATTACTCTGGGAGTCACAAGGGAAAATTACATCAGTGCTTTAAGAAGCTTTTTTTTTTTGTCTTAGAAGGCAGTCTGATCCAGAAATACCTCAAAGTTGATCTCTGTGGTCATATCCCTTGCAGTCAAAAATCATTGCAAAAGGATAAGCAAGGATATCTAATAGAGAAACAAAAGGAGGAAGACACCTGATAGAAGTGATGTGAGCAGATCTCGGGAAACCTGGATTGACAGCAGCCTCAAAAGGGTTGCTGAGGACAAATAAGTGATTAAGAGAGGTAGAAAGGGAAGAAAGGGAAGAGAGGGAAACAGGGAAGTGGAGAAAGGACCCCAGAGCAATGAGGGAGGCTTATGGAAGATCAAGCTGATTACATTGGGAACTGTGATTGTGAGGCAACGTATATGAACTTCTTGGGGCACTCCTCTTTTTCCATCCAACACCTACCTTGGTTCCATCATACCTTGTGTACTCCCTCACAAACCCACACTGCTACAGTTTCCTACTCACTTCCTTTTTACTCATAAAAGTTCATAAGATACAACTGCAAATAGCAGCTATTGCAGCAAGGTCTCATTCTCATTCATTAATTCTTCTCCAAATATCCTAATAAAATATACACCGGATCTGTATTTGGAACTACAGGAAAGACCTACCAATCAAATGGATTTGTAATAACATCAGTAGGTTGCTGTGAGGTATTTATACAATTTGCAATGATTTTCAGATTATCTAATGATTAACATAATATTTATTTGTGATAAATAGTAATAAATGTTCTTATTACTACTGGGTTGTCTAAATAAAGATGACTTGGGGCTTTTTCATCAGACCAATTAACCTGACAGGAGTTTTAAAGGATGTATTCAACTAGAAAGTACGATTACAATTTTTTCATGAAACTGTGAAAGAATTAACACAGTGTTAACTATACTATAAAAATGCAAATATTAGTGGAGGATTTGTCTATACTGTGATACTGTCTGTAATAAAAGCTGGAATCTTCTATCTGCCATAGAAATTTCTACCACCAAACTGCATATCAGTTACGTGCCATACAATATTAAAAGTTTAGGGTAATAAGATTATTTTTGTCTATCTACAAGCTATACAAATGAGAAGTATCTTTGGACAGACTGACTTGAACGAAATTTAAAAAAAAAAAAAAGGAAAAATACCTAAAGCTTATACTTTACCTATGTCTGTGAAGAAAAATAATGAAGCATTCTGGGATTATTTAATTTCTAGATATAAAACGGAAAAGACATGGTGTTGAAATAATTTAACTGGGTATTGTATTACTATTTACTGTGCAACCATATATCTAAAAGAACAATGCAGTTCCACAGAATTTTGATCATGAACATTTATGAAGATTAAATATGTTATCTCAGCTTTGTTCAGATAAAACTCAAAGACATTCCTACAGCATTCACCAAAGCACTATCTGAGTGAAACTCCAAAAGTACATAATTTAATACTTATTTTCTTACATGTTCTTTGTCACTTACAGTATTTGAGCCAGAGCTATATATCCCTCCTCAAAAAACAGATGCTTTCAAATGGCTGTTGCTTTTTAAGAAGAGCTTGATTGTTGAAGGATGTATACATCTTCAACTCAGCTTGGTCCTGCTGAGGCATTTGCACCATTTCCAGTGAGGAGAATCTTTTCCTACAGTAATGAGACTATCTGAGAAAGCAGATGGTGCTTAAGAAAATACTTTTCAATTAAAAAAAAAAAAAAAGGGGAAAATCCTAACTGTTATCTAGACGAGTTTCTGATTTGGTTAAAAGATGAGATTTATCTCAGACTATGTAGGAAAATATCTTGGCAGAAGTAGAGGCTCAAGGAGGAGAGAAACAGAAACTTCTCAGCATGTTTTATTCCAGAGACAAAAGAATTCTTAAGTGCCTAAGTCTGGTCTTTCTTTAGGGTTATGCAAACATCTGTTCTCACTGTAATAAAATAACAATTTCAGTATCACACCTTTGTTCTGCAAGTTTCTATATCCACTTATTCAATAAGGGGCGGGGGGGGGGAGAAATTTAAAAAGTGCTTATTTTTGTGATTTTACTTTAATACTAGAGGCCTTGGGTCTGTTTTCCTTGAGAGACGTGGCACCTGCCTGCACCTCACCTTCTAGTTTTCTCTGCAACCTACACTTTACTTATGTTGGAAAAATAGCAAAATTCTTAGCCTGGAAAGCCAGAGTAAGAATCTTAGATTTTTGCAACTATAGGGGAAAACTGGCAATTCTGGAGAGAGTGGCTATTATTTGACAAAACTGTATTTTCTAGGACAAGACACAAGAATCATAACTAAAATGTAACAGCATTCCTGGCAACAGTTCTGCAATAGTTACACAAACACAGCAAATTTAAAGATTGAATACGACCTCTGTTGTTTATCAATTAGAACTTTCCTATTTTTATTTAAGTATAAATTTATTTCTGCAATTACAACCATTTCCAAATTAATCCATAGTACTCATTAAATGCATAAACTTACTGTTTTCAAGAACATTGTCACACTCCTTCCTATATTTCAGTATAAGAAAGTGATTCAACAATATCTGCTGTTCTATTTTTTTTTTCTACTAAAAACTGTTTTAAGAACATTTGTTCTAGTATAAACAAAATTAAAAATTAGAATATATGCATTGTGCAACTGTTGTTTAAGTTTATGGAATCTATGTTGAAATGGGTATTTATTAAAATCCTTTTCTACTCCCAAATCATTACAATCCATGCCATAAAAATTGAGATGTACAATTTAAAGTTCAATTTGTATCCTATATGATGTTCTATATCAGAATTCTGTTAACAATTATTTTCTCTTTATGATGAGTGAAATTTACTCTATGCAACCAGCATGTTTTAATGCAAATATTGCTGTTATGAAGTATATATTTACATTACTAATTTTAAAGAAAAACATACAGAAATTTAAGTATGTTTGTTACAGTAAAGTTACAATACAAAGTGCACCAATAGCATTAATGCAATTATAAGTCTTATGACACATCTTTTGATATATTTAAGCTATATGGTGAAAATCAGTAGTTCTCCCTTTCCACATGCTTACTTTTATATTCAGCCTGACTTAATTAGCTAATATAATAAGTATTCTAATGTCACCTTCAGCAATGGTGTAAACCTATAATAAGTTCATTTATTTTAGGGGATTCACTCCAAATTTGTCATCACTTATTGTTAAAGTAAAATCTGAACAATTATCACTGTAGCTATGTTAATGCACTCAGCCCAGGCTGACATTCATACTAAAGCTACTCTTTTAATGTCCATTTTCATTGCTTTAAGAAGAACAAACAAATAGTGAACTGTCAAACCTTACTCTTAAGTAAAAAAGTAGTCATAACGGTAGGACTCTTTGAGTCCCCATTAAGTGTGGTTTCTGCTTCTCTGAAGTGTTCATTGCTATGTATTCTCTTTTAACAAGCAGTAAAAATTTAGATGTTGGGAGAAGTTCAGAGAGCAAGAGAGAGAACAAATACAAATAAGAAACATATAAGGGAGAAATAATTTCAGTTATAGGACGAAAAGGAGCATTTTTCACTGGTGCAAATACGATGTGGGAAGGAAAATAAATTTCATGAAACTGAGCTCTGAGTAATTTTGTGGATCTGAATTCTGAGACTCCTCAGTGTTGTGGATATGTGTACTGCAGTGTAGAGTCTAATCTCAAACAAACTTAAATCAAAATGAAGTATAACAAGTAACAACAGGAACAGTTGATAGTAGTAGATGATAGAAAATATACCTTAAACACACTGACATTTACTTGTTTTAGACAGGGATCATTATTGATGTATGAGTATCTCCACAGAAACACACTAAACTGACAGTAAATCTGTTTAGCTGAGCACAAGCTCGTATACAATCTGTTAGGGCTGGATGCAAACTGGCTGCATTGATCTATTGCTAGATTATACGAGAAGTACATACTTAGCCTCGAGGTTTTACTGCTGTGGCTGTATCTAGACCTGAGTTACTAATGTTGATCATATTGCAGCAACATGTGTAGACAAGGTAATTTATGTTTCTACTACCTCTGAGTAATTTCCCTATTCTTCACTTACTACGTTTAGCCAAGAAATAACAGCAATGATAGCTTGGACTCAGAGCTTCTACCAGAGCACTAGGTTTCACAACTGCACATGGAAATAAGTGAGTCCTGTTTAATGTGGCAACTCAGTTTTTCTTACTATGAGCATAATAATTGGATTAGTTGGCCTTTAATTAAATAGTCACATAGCTAATATAATCTTGGATTTCACATTTGAGTCATATTTTCAATATATCTATAACAGAAATTTTAAAAAATGTAATTTTATCTTTTTGATGAGTTTAAAATATTTTTCTTACATAGAAAAACATAATATCCCATTCAATTCTATGAAGAACCTTCTGTCTTGAATAAAATGTACTGAAATATATCTTATTATTCATAATATTGAAAATAGGGGCAACTATATCTATCAAACATATACTAAGTTCATACAAAAGTATTGTGTATGCTATAGCTTCTTTTTGACAGGTACTTATAAATGCCATTATTCTAAACTAAATTCAAAAATGCCGAATAAGTTCTATGTCACTAATGTGGGGAGACAGTTTTAATACACAGATATTTTACAGAAGATGAGATATTTTTATTCTCCAGATTGGAAAACAGATGCTGGGAGTAATTAAGATTATTGTTTGCTAAAACTGTTGGAGTCACTTTGATATACATACAAAATTGGTTCTCATCTTCATGTGTTGTTCTATTGACAGAACCGAAACTGGCTCTTTATTCTCAGTCTGAGCTTTCTTTATTCCATAGGTGTGTCCTTCCCTAGTGACAGTGTTGTTCCTTGATTATTTTTCAGTAAAAAAAAAAAAAAAATACTGTCACCCTTCTATGTCATAATCATAGAATCCAGAAGCATTTTTGTGAATACTGGCTGACAAACAATCAATAAAATCCAGTTGAAATTTCAGACAGACTACCACCTCAGAACTACACTGGAGAACTCTGCAAACTGCCTAGCTCATATTTTATGAGCATACTCAACTGGTAGGAGATTGAAATTCCTAAATGTATTCCCTCATCCCTTCCATTTATGTTCACTGAAGACTTTCAGACCCAAACTGTTGTCATTGCAAACTCATGTAGAACATGGGTAGTACACAAACTATTACCTGTTTTTACCCTTGACTGACTGGAGATATCACACTCACTCTCAAAATTTACAATGAAGTACAGTAAAGGGCTTCTTTCTGCTCTGGAAGAAGCTTATGGTAATACTTAACAAACAAACTGGGTATTGGCATTGATACAAAATTAATCCATAGGATAGAACTCTATAACCATTACTTGCCATTTTTTAAAATCTGACCTGCCTGACAATTTAGACTCACACAGTTAAAAAAACACCTCACCTTGGCTAGTCCCTATCAACTTCAACAATAAAAACATGGTAGCATTATACATTTCTAACGCATTACAAACATATTGTCAGATGAAGACTGTAAAGTGTCTTGAGATTTAATCTTGAGATTCATAAACTCTCAAACTATTTCCTATGAGATTCCACTTTTTCAGTGCAGATTCTATACATTTTGGTAAGAAACAGCGCAGACTTTTGTTTAGTGTGTGTTATCAAATACTGAAAGAAAATACTCCCTAATCTGCTTTTTTTAACTTAGAATGTTAAAGGAGACTGTATAATGCCATATGTCTCTGTGTAAATACAAAGTTTCATTGAATAGTATCCTGAGCAGGACAAGCAGATCATTGCTATTCACTGTATGTGTTTCTGTGATCTTTTTATGTGTTTAAATTAAGTTTCCTTTTTTTTTTTTTTTTCTGAATGTCTGACTATAATAGCGAGAGAGCAATTTGTGGTGGAATTATGAAACATTTTTTCATTAATGAAATATAAAATATGATAGTTTTTAGAGTAATTTACCAGAAAAATGTAATTGGGCTCTTGAATATACCTGTTTCTCTGTATAAATCCAGACAGCTAAAAGTTATAATTTTATTGAATTTATGTTAAAATATTTGTGACTTATATACAATTCCGTCCTGGTTTCTGACTTAGGCATAGTATTATTCTGACTTTCCCATGATACTGTAAGTCTCCCCAAAAAGTTTTGGAAACACTAAATAGAGTATTGAAGTTGTAAAGGATTAAGTGATGTTTACAAGCAGGGACAGATATGTTACATGTCTTGAATGAGAAACAGAGAAGTCATACTGTGCTATTTACTAGTTTACTTCATATAGTTTAGAAGTAGCTGACAATAAAATACAGAAAAGAATCACAGGAAGAATATAGTCAAAAAGTAAAAAATTAATTACCAGTCTTATTTCTTTTAACTGGATATTTTTTCTGTCTCATATAAGCACTTTCAATGTTTGAAATTCAGTGAAAAGTAATTTTCTTCTGAATAGATCGATCTTTTCTGGGAAAGGTATTTTGTATTTGGTTTAGAGAGTTCCACAGACAGAAACCCAATCTCAAAATCGGATAAAGAACAAAACACAAGTTTAAGAAAAGATCTGTAGAGAGTAAGTGATAAAATCAGCAGAGAATCACTAGTGCTCCAAACAACTGTCTAAGCAGCCGATTAGTGATCACCAAAATACAAGCAAAGTGATAAAAAGCAGCAGGTAAATAGGAAACAGAATACAATGCAAGTTACCAGGGGGTCCACTGAGAAGTTAAGTGAAGCAACAAGCTGAGAGACACGTAATGAAGAGCGCATCAACAAGGAAGAGAAAAAAAGCAGCCACTGAAGCAACCAAAGAAAAATGTGAAGTCACTCTGAAAAAAATCAAACCAAATCAAAGAAAAACCATACCTACCCAACCATAAAACAAGAGGTTGTCAGATGTAAGAGTCTATTACAAAATGACAAAGGGTCAGTACCCTGAAATCAGGTGAAAAAGCAGTTTAAAAAACTCTAGACCAAACTTCATTTCAGACGTCAAATTGCTTCTCTTGCATAGGCTTAATATTCTACATCCATGCAATATTGGACTTCAGTTAGCACCTATTGCTCTGGTTCTTATTTTGTGCTTTGGTACTTCAGTTTGGTTGGTTTGTTTTAAGACATTTTCAGAAGCCTTATAAATAAGGATTAAGCAATTCCCATATGTGCTAGCATGCGAGGCAACAGTATAGCACAGGAAGACCTTTACTCCTCTGGAAATAGGAAGAAAGAAGGGACATGGCTCTGTTTTGTCTGGAGAACAGACAGGATACAGCCTAAGTAAAAGCTAAGAACTGTTAAGATGTACTAATGATAGTGTAATGCTCTGAAAGTTTTCTCTTTTTTTTTTTTTTCTGTCTGGCATCTAATTTAAGCTAATTGAAGGGATCATTTTATAATTGTTTTACTATTGTATTACAAGGGATAGTAACTGCCTTAAGGTTCTTTACATGAAAACTGAGCATGAAAGCGTAAATAAGCTTTCTTTCACCGTAAATGACAACTTCAAATTACAGGTAAAATGTAGTAATAAGTCTGTAGTAACTGAAACTTTTGCAGAATATCAGACACCTGTTGGGACCTAGACAAGCCCATATAGATATTGCGTATTTTTAATCTTATATGTTTGTGCATCTCAGAGGCAGAAATAACTTGCATCACTTAATTAAAATATTTTTCAACAATTTTGCATCAGAGCTCAGTTGAGGTATGTCTAGGCGTGCTTTTTTTACTAGAATTTGATCATTTAAAAGCTTACAGTGAATGATATCTAGACTTTCAGCAAATGTGCATATCTGTAGGCAGAATCCTATTGGATTTCAACAAAATACCCAAAAACCAAATCACGAGTGGCAGCAAGTCATATAGAGCTTCTTCCACTGGAACTGCAATACCCTCATCTGAAAATGTTCATTAAATGAAGCCATTCAAAGCATCAGCAGTTCTCTGATGGCAGCAATTTTTTTACCTATTAGTGAAACTAACTAACACTATATCCTTTCCAGCTCATGTTTCAATCTATTCCCTATAGAATTTAGTTTGAACTCAGATAACATATGTTGTAAGTACCAGGGCAAAATGAGAAAACATGGAATTTTTCACGTGAAGAAAGTGGGAGTTCTCTGGAATGCCTACAGTTGAAGACAAGAACGTGACATCTTGGAAATCTCTAAATGAGCAAGAATGTACTAAACCAAGAATCCTCAGGCGTTTCAGTCTAGAAAAGCTTGCAATGTGTACTTTTCTCCAGAGTGACCTATATTACCACCCATATTATTTTGGTCTGTATTAAAACAGTGTGTCATTTGAGCTAACATTTTTTCAGTCACAAAATTCATACACTAACTATGTGATCACAGCAGAATCTTAAAATAGCTTCTATAAGAAGTTTCTATTAGTTATTCATGGTCAATTATTTTAATCTTGACTTCTACATTATGTACTATCTGTAACTAGTATAATTAAGCTCTGCCATCTAAGTACAACTCATGTTGACCTACAGAGATATTTGGAAATATGTATTAGAAGTAAAACTGCCAGAAAATCTTATAGGAAAGGAAAAAAAAAAAAAAAAGTTAAGGAAATGAAAGGTTTTGAAAGTTCAAATGAAATTTGCAGCCTTGGTTTGACTGAAAGAATAAATGCTTGTGTGTGTATTTCTGTACATGCAATAATATTTTTTTCCTGATGTTCAAATAATAAACCGAAACCAAATAATTCTTCTTACAGAGAAGCCAATGGGGTACTTAGCTCAGATATAGGACTTTCAGATTCTAACCAAATCCCCCACTGTGAATCTGACAGTGGCACAGACACAACATGAAGTTCTTAACCTATGTGAAAACCTACTGTATAGCTGTGGGTTGAGAAAGTAATTTTCTACATCCAGGAGAAAGGCTCACATCTTGTGATGCTTTATATCTTGAATCTAGCAAAGCCATTAGCCACTGGTACAATAAAACAAAGAAAATTGATAAATTAGATCACAGGTTTAAGTCAAATTCAAACTACTTTGTCATAGATCATATTCAAAAAAACGTATTAATTTGTGTATCCCTTCAACCTTTTACATGCTGCATACTTATTTCTCCAAAACAATTTACACAACAAAAGCTCTCTAGCATTCAAAAATATTATTAGATTATGTGTAAAAGCTCATCTGCACATGCACCAAGCAGATGAGAGAGGTAACAAGAGGAGCTCCCTTCCAGGCCTGTCACCAGCCATCCATCCAGCAGAGGCCTATCTCCATATCCAGACGAGAACAGGAGCACGGCAGACTGGGTCCCAGTGACCCAGCAGACTCAAGTGAGTGACAACAAGCACCAGCCCTTGGGGTAGGACCAGCAGTCAGAGCCTTATGCCCGTGATACAGCGCCTGGAGCAAGCACAAGGGTGCAAGCCAAAAGCCACAATGGGAAAGTACTCCAGAGGTCATCATAACAATTCAGCACTGTATGTGATAAAAGTTCCAGGGCCCAGAAACATTCCTGGAATTGTTTACTTTACTATCAATGGTGTAATCACAAATTACACATAAGAAATTTCAAATGTGAGGTAGTGGTCACTGTGAGAAGGGCTGGTTCAGCTCAGCAACAGCCTCCCTGTTGCCAGAATTTAGCAGTTATATAGAGGCAAGTTCTCACTACACAAACCTTAGGGTCATATTCTGATTTTCTGTATACCCAGCCTGCCCTCACAAAATCACATAGGATGCGTAATATTGCTGCAGAGACTGTAAGACAATGAAGGATCAGACTCTAAATCCATAATCAGGAAATATTTTAGAAGTACTTTATTTAGGGAATGCAGTAAATCCTTTAGGCAATTTGAGAGTTATGTGGAATATAAAATACAAGGAATTGGTTTCAAGGTTTCAATGAATCCGGCAAAAGGACAAAATGTGTTATTTTGAATGATTGCTACTTGATGAGACTATAATAAAATCTCCAGCTTCATCCTATTAAACTAAGCAGGAAGGTCAAATATGAGACAGAGATTGGATTGACATGATGTAGTTAACAAAAGGCTCAGCAATACCAATTCCGCCTTTAATTTTGTGAAGTTTGGATTATATTTAAGCTGTGTAAAAAGATGAAACTGTTACAACAGACAAAGAAGAAAAAAATCTCCAGATCTATATACAACAGGCTGAAATAAAATGTATTATGCTGCATTGGAAAGTGAATGCAATAAATTAATATGGAGCATTCCAATTAAAACAAATTAAATAGAAAAACATTAGCTTCCATTCAAAGATGGAATTGGTGCCTACAGTACCTGACCTCCAGGCTGAAGCCAAGAGATTTCTGGGCTGGTGGGCAAAACAATTATGACCCACAATCTTCAGCTTGCCTTTGTAATGATGAGGACCTAAACCAACTGCTTAAGAAAGTCATTGTTATCTCTTGCAGCAGAGGGAGTGTGCAAAATTCAGCCAATGTTGTTGCCCAAGAAAACTGACAGACACAATGCCAAAACAAAGTAAAATGAACAAAGTCGGAAAATTCACACAGAAAGAAGAAAGCAACAATAGTGAATGTGGTTGAGAAAAAAAATAAATAAAGGAAAAAGAAGAATAAAAGAGTAGGAATGGCATTGTACTCTATCTGAAAACTATCTTAACCTCCTTATGGACAACTTGACGTATATGTGCTGGCTTTGCACTTTAAGCATGCATTAGTTGGGTGACAACTGCACAGGGGTATTGTATTTATGGTAAATGAAAGCATAAGAAAAAATATGTCCTATCAGAACATTTGTTAGAGTATATTTTTAAAAGCTAAAACAATTAGTCGTTTAAAAAGTGAGATTTCCTTGTATTTTTAACTATATTTAAACATCTAAATATATTCAACATCCACATTTTTATGTTGACATTTTATTAGATGTTTGTACAAAGCAGAACCGTGCTCCAGAAATTTGCTTTCAGAGGTAGACTGGCAGAAGTTACAAGTAGATGGAATAGCATTAGCTTTAAATGATATATATGTATCACCAGCTTTTAAAAGGTATGAATGCTTTAGAAGTCTTGAGATAATTATTGGAACAAGGATTTTTTTTTAAATTATGATCATTCTAAAATGAACCCACTCTCTCTTTTTAAACAGCAGGATTTCTCTAATACTGCACATGCTTTTATAATTACTTTACTTCAATGTAATACTTTAATGAAGACCAGTTTAATTAAATTAAATTTCTCCCTAGTGGTAACTCAATCAAAATGCATTCTACCCTCATTATGTTATCTGTAGGAGTCCAACATTCTTAGTGCTATAAGAGAAGCTGGTTTTAATGAGAATTGTCATGACGTATTATACTTGAGAGTCAAGTTACAGAAACTCTAAATGTCATATAATGAAGAACTATATGTTAAGATGAGAGGGTAGACATTTCTGTACTAATTGGTTCTGTTTAATATTGTCCTTTAAATTATAATGTTATTTATTACTTATTTATGATAGGCCTTTACTTTGAATGTTATACTGTGTTCAAGTTTCAGTGATTAAACTTTTATAGATAAATATTTGTCTCTTTCTTAATGATTAGGATAGTAATCACTGATGTTTATTCTGTAATGACATTTATCATCACCTCCTGCAGAGCTGTTAACAATGACACATCAGTAACATATTTACAAGGGACTCTAATTTTAAAAAGGTTTTTTTAGAAATGTGTATATTATACATCCTGGTAATATTAAATATCTCTGTAAACTGAACATCCATAGAAGACTCTGTAAAATATCCTTTTTCCAGCTGCTATTCTCTGGTTTTAGATAATGAATGCATTTAGTAACCATAAAGGTAGCCAGAAGCTAAATCACAGAATCACAGAATGCATCAGGTTGGAAGGGACCACAGTGAGTCATCTGGCCTAACCCCCCTACTCAAGCAGGGTCATCCTCGATCACATGGCCCAGACAGTTCTTGAATATCGCCAGTGAGGGAGACTCCACAACCTCTCTGGACAATCTGTTCCAGTGCTCGGTCACCCTCACAGTAAGGAAGTTCTTCCTCCTATTCGGATGGAACTTCCTGTGAATCGGTTTCTGCCCATTGCCTCTTGTCCTACTGCCTGGCACTGCTGAGCAGAGCCTGGCTCCATCGTCTGACATCCTCCCTTGCAGATACTGATAGACATTGATGATCACCTCTCAGACATTTCTTCTTGAGTCTGAACAGACCGAGCTCTCTCAGCCTGTCCTTGTAAGAGAGAAGGCCCAGTCCCTTAGCCATCTTTGTCATCCTAGATTACAGGAGCTCCATGTCTCTCTTGTACTGAGGAGCCCAGAACTGGACACAGCACTCCAGATGTGGCCTCACCAGGGCTGAGCAGAGGGGCAGGATCACCTCCCTTGAACTGCTGGAATGTTCTTCCTAATGTACCTCAGGACACCATTGGCCTTCTTGGCCACTAGGTCACACTGCTGGCTCATGGACACCTTGTGTCCAACAGGACCCCCAGATCCTTCTCCACAGAGCTGCTTCCCAGCAGGTTGGCTCCAACCTGTGCTGGTGCCTGGGGTTATTTCTCCCCAGGTGCAGGACCCTGCATTTCCCTTTTCTGAACGTCAGTTGGTTCCTCTCTGCCCATCTCCTCAGCCTGTCAAGGTCCCTCTGGAGGGCTGCACAGCACTCTGGGGCATTGGCCACTCCTCCCAGCTTTGTGTCATCAGTGAAATTGCTGAGGAGGCATCTGCCCCTTCGTCCAAGTCATTTACGAACAAGCTAAACATTCAGTGATTCGGGAAACCTAGAACCTTGGGGAACACCACTAGTGAAAGACCTAAAACTAGACTGTGTGCCACTGATAACAACCTTCTGAGATCTGCCATTCAAAGAGTTCTCAATCCACCTCACTGTCCAGCCCACACCTCCCAGAAGACCAGGTAATGTAAGACTTAAGCAGGGAGTACTGCTTTCTGTATCATTCCATGAAACTGACTACAGTATTTCTAAATTACATCAGTAGGTTTCCCTTGTCAGGAAACTTTGCTGCTATCAAGGTATCACATTAAGTGTGAAAGAGCATCTGCTGAACATCAAGGTGTACCAGCTCAAATAAGGGAAATTCTGGACAGAAGGAAAATTACTAGCAACAGATCATCAAGCAATAGACTGTGCTTGGCATAGCTAACTTAAAATCAGCTCAGGACACATTACAACCACTGAACGTCTCTGCACCTATGCTCAGTGGGGAAAGAACTTGTCCACAAGTGATCCCCTACTGTTAGGGAACAAACTGCAGCAGAATGTTTATTAAAACATCTTCAAAAAATAACTCAAAACTGACCAACCTCTTACTATATAACCACAAGAAAAACAGAGTATTTCCTGAATCTCTAAATAATCACAGAATCACAATAAACCATAGTTTCAACCCTGTTCACTTGCTGAAATTTAAATGTGTACAATATATGTCATATATACACTATATACATACAATATATATATAAGAATACATACATATATATACACACTATATATAATATATACAATATGCTTTTAAATATTACTGTGGTATTTAAAGGAACAGTTTTGTATATATATTTCTGTGTAATTTGTTTTGGCCTTTCCAGATTTGGTAATTGGAAACTTAATTTTTCAGAATTAATGATGAATCAGTTACAACTGTGGATGTTTGAAAAGCCGGCCCTAGAAAAAAGTCACTCACAAACTTCAGATAGACAGCTTTCAAAAATATCTGCCTCAGCCCAGTGATTAAATATTAGGATAAAAATTTACTATGTAATATGAAGTACCTTATTTTAAATGGAAAAAAAAAAAATCTTCTGAAGGATTTTACGTGTTGTAAGATTTATGAATCTCATTGACTGGTTACTAGATTATTTTATGCATTATTATGTCAACATAAGACTAAATTAATTCCGACATTGGAAAGACAAAAAATAAAGAATGTGAGAAGGTTTTGAGGAAGTTCTTATTTGTGAAAAAAATAAGGAAAAGCAAATTCAGGATTAATTCCAATAGACTTGCCTATCTTAGACTTGCAGAAATATGTAAAGGCTCAATAAATGTCACCTTTTCATTTTAAGCCTTCTTGATTGTTTTTAAGCTGCTGGTACAGTTGCAGGGGCTCCTGTGGTAGATTCTGTCTTTCACTCATTGACAACCTTCCTATCTTTTTTCATTTTCGCAGTGACAGAAGTTATGATTTGAGAAATATCAGTTGAATTTAATTTCTCTGCTGCAGAATTTAAAATGTTGCTGATATATTCTATGCACACAATGTTTTCTTTCTTTCTGTGTTCCTTTATGATTAATTTTATTTCTGCATTTCACTTGTTCCAGTGTACTGATCTTTGCATGTTTCTTTTGTTCATTTGCAATCACAAACTATTTCTTGGTATCTGTTCACTGATTTTCAACTTCTCTCTCAACTTTTCTATCTTTCCCATGCGTTTTCTTAAGTTAGTGGCCCTCACATGTCATCCACCTTAAAATTAAGATTACACAAAGACAGGTAGGAAGGTGAGAAAAAAGAAATTCTCAGATAATACACATGCAGAGGACAATCTTTTAACATGAATTTAGAATGGGAGCTGTAGCTCAGACTATGACAGGAATAGGTAATAATGTAATTCTATCACAGAGGCATACACCTTACATTAGGAGCAATAGAATTCCACTTACTTTCTTTTGGAGAATAAGCAAATGCTAATTTACATGTCATGTATACAGTGAGATTTAAATAAAAATACTTTAAAATCTTATTTCAATTTGAGAAATTGAAAAAAATTCCAATGGTAATATCTTAAAAACGTGGAAACAGTATTAAGGAGTATACATTTAGGACTACGTATAAAATTGACTCCATGTTTATAACATTATTTTCCCCTAATTTAAACATTATCTTTCTAGTGAGTATATCTAAATTGGCATACTCAGTATTTATTCAAATCATATCTCAATTATGCTCTTAAGAAAAGTGGAATGGAATACAAATAATTGAGCCATTGCTGAAACTCACTGAGTAGCTTAGTAAGGGAATCTGATCTTGGAACAGACTAGATATTAACATACAATACAAAGTAACCAGTTTGAAGACTTAATTGCTATAAACTACTACTACATGAGAAAATTGCTTCAAATGAATTTGTTTTCAGAAAGCAATAGTAAAGCAAAGGGTGAAGGCAATCAATTAATAACTGCAATTTAATCTTCATGCCGACATCTTGAATGCTTTGAAGTCATACTAAGCCCACTATAATAAAATACAGCTATAATATTATCCCAGTTGGGGTTATTTTTATTTTTATTTCGTCCTTCTGGTATTGTTGTTTAATGCATTACTGCTTTATTTATCTCTTCCTTTAACATTCTAATAAAGCAGATACTCTTCTCAAAAATACCTGGAGGAAAAAAAAGAGGTATCAGAAATATTTAGCAAGCTCTAATACTACTTAGTATCAGTAATATCTCTTTTCTGCAGAGTGGAATGGAGTCCGTATTATTATTTTATAGTCTTTGTGTGGCCTAGGTATAATGTTCTATAAAAGCTTTGCTTAGTGGAATTTCTTCAAAAATTTAGATGATACGTTATTGTTGACATTGTTTATTGAAATTTCTCTCTGGCATTTACATCTGTGGTGCTGTGGTGTAGCATTTTCTTTTTCTTTTTTGTTATTAAATATGGAACTGTTTGGCTGGAGAAGTGTTGCATTTTGTAGTCTGTTATTAAAAATAAATTTTCAAAAGGAGCTACTAATACTATTGGACTTGTCCATAGGATGTAATAGTAATAACACACTCCAGGTACTGAAAATATTTCTCTCTTGTACAGGCTTCATAAAAGGGATGTATATTTTGTATTTGCCTCTCTACTAAGGCCATAAAACCTCATTCAACAAGAAGCAAAAAGGTGACACTTTTATTATTGCTGCTGAACAACTGGTTGACTCCATGCATTTTTTCCTAATTTTATCTCATTTTCAGGGAAGAAATGGGGCTAACTGTCCACGTGATTTTCTACAGCTTATAACTAGGCTAAAAATGAATGAATTTCCAGGAGAAAAGTAATGGCTCTCCTCAACCTGACAAAATTCTGTATTAAATATCAAATTCTGCTTCACAATCAGGCCTGTAAAATCACATTCTGAGCAGTAACTGCTTAGCACTGCGAACCTTGACCTCTTGTGTAATCTAGTATAACAAGAGGCTTGTGGTAAAGATTGTTAACATTGCATTTCCCTTTCACCAGAATAAAAACATAATAATCAGAAAATAAACTTTTATGTCTTTCTGAAATTTAGCATTCACAGAGAGTTGAAAAAAGAATACTAATGGGATACAGGGCTGCCAGAAGCAAAAAATTGTACACAAGATTCCAAGGACATTCACTAAGGATGATATAAGTACATATATACTTTAAAACTCTGTGTCTGAAGGCTTATTTTCTAAACAAAGGGTTCTTTGCAGCTAACAAGCTTTTTGAAACAACAGAGGAAGATAATTAGGATAGAACTGTTTTGTCACAACTCAATAAGCAACAATTACACAAAGAAAGCAGAAACATGTTTCCAAAAGATGGATCACAGAATGCTATCAAGGCAAATTGTGTACCACATCATAAGATGTATCAACGAGAGCAAACATTGAAACTGCTGACTTGAATACAGTCAACAAAAGAAATAAGAAAACTAATACCTAGCAAAGTAGGCAAAATGGCTGTCATAGTCAAATGACACAATTACTCTGACTGCTAGCCAGGTATGTTTCTTGTCTGGAACACAAATCTACTACTACTGCAAAATACTAAAACATTATTGCAGCAGTGGTACTGCAATGCCTACCCAGATACGTTTTTCATATTCATTTAGGACTAAAGAAATCACACCCTTTTTTCAGATGGTGAATAAATACCACAAGGTCTTGTGAAAAACTGATCACGAGAAATTGTGATAAAAAAATCACAAGATCTGTTTTAAGTATAGCTACATTCTTACGCTCTTACATTCTATAAAAAATTATATTCTTTCAGGAAACTTAGTTCAAGGCTATTAATGGATTAAATATAGTTAAGTTGTATTAGATTATGAAAGGAAAATAAAAATAAATGTTGATAAACGTGGAAATAATTAAGGGTTTGGAATTTACTTCTCTGATATACGGATTTTATGAGAGAGTAAGAAGAATATGAAGATAGTGACAGGACAGAATTAGCATTCAGGGAGAATTTCTTCTTTCTTCTCCTACAATTTTATTCTATGTTGTTTTTTGGGTTGTTTTTTTTTTAAAGCACACAATTATGATATACAGTAATTTGAAATTTTTACACCTTGTCCTCTACACTGTTCAACTCTTTTTCTGTAATATCTCAAATCTCTTCAGGCAGAGTGCTCCCCATTAGACTTGCTAGCAGTAAAAACCCTTTACATCCAGTCTTCTCAGAAAAGTCTTACCAGCAGTGAACTTGACTATTAGGCATTTTGGAATGACTGACTGGAAATTAACAAGATCACTGCTTGATTTCTATGAGCAGCTTTTATGGATGCACTTTTGGGAGGCACTCCTTGACTTTTTACTTAAAATCACTTTTACAAGTTTAACTGTTAAGGTTTTCACGTTAAAAGAACTTTGATGTCTCCTGTTCAAAACTGAAGTTGTTGAGGGTACACAGTAGAAATTACTGTCTCCTGTTTTATAAAGGACAGACATCACATTTCTAAAATGGGCCACAGAACAAACATATATCCACCTTCTGAACTGCTGAAATGAAAAAAAAAAACAACTTTGTTTTGTAAAATCATTATGACTCATAGTCATAATAATATATAGATCACAAGCAAAAGAAAACGGAAAAAGATTAAAAGATGGTTGCTGTCTAATGCCTTCAAACCATTCAGTGTGTTCTTCTGCAGTTTTGGTGTAGTTTTTTGTTGCACTATAATGTTACTATAAATGTGACAAAGAAATTTTTTTTTCATGTATTTTCTCAGCAAAACTATAGCAAGTTCTTTAATTGATATGGAATTGGTAAATTGCAACCAAACTAGAAAATATAACATTTTTTAAACTCTCCAGCATCAAAAAAAAGTTAACAATTAAGTATCATATGAAGACTAGAGAATTCTAGTAAAAAATATCACAAGATCTGTACACTTGATCAGCTTTACAATCAAGAACATTTCATTTTCTAATCTATGGCAACAATTACATTTTACAAACATAAGGAAGTTCGAAGTACTTTGGTACAACTTTGAAGATTAAATATGCTTAGATAGATTCTGATTATCATTATGCCTAATTAGAATGAAAGTGATCACTTTTGCTGTTTTAAGACTTTTCTCCTTTGTGTCGGTCTAACCTCTGGATGCTTTAGCGTAAGAGTTATTCCTCAAGTGACTAATAGAGATAAGAGCAAAAGTCAGCTATATTTTAAGTGTGTAACCTCTTATTTATGGTTTTCTCTCGTTGCACTCTCTCTCCAGTTTTACAGCTTCAAATCTTTCCTTTCATGCCAGTGTAATATTTATAACAGGCTTGTGTTAATCTCACAGACCTACAGCTTCCTTGCAATAGACCATCCAAGTCACCCTGGAAATGACAAATCTCAAGGATTTCAGACACTAGGGGCTGCAAAAGTCTATCTGGGAGCTAGCACAACTAACTGCTAGAAAAACAAACAAAAAACCAAACCAAAAGCCTGTCATTACCTATTCTGTCCTATAGGAAAAAGCAGGCCGCAGCAGGACATCCCATGGTTCTGGAATGAAGCCACTGATGTTATTGTTAATGGAGCTTCTGGATAGACTACACATCCATATATGCCACCCTCTGCCTCATTCCAGGAGACACTATTTGCCTTCTAGTATCCTCCCAATAAAATAGGTTTTGCCACACTGTCCCAGACTACAGTGTATGGGAATAAGTGACACCACATATCAAGGCATTTTGATAAGAAAACAAGCTAAATATAAAAAGGGAAAGACAGTGACACTCCTACTTTGTAAAAGGTGAAAATTAAACCAAAAAAGAAATAGAAGAAAGAAACTGAGAGGAGACAGAAGAAGAAAACCGAAGTCCACAGTCTGATCTTATAACCTGTTGCAAAAATCATGCAAAATTATGTGGTACCAGAACTACAAAAGAATTAAGAAAAAATAAACTGATTTTATGCTCAAATTCTAATAGCCCATCCACATCAGGAAGTCATGGTTCTTACTATCTGAAAATAAAAAAAATCTACACTTAACCCAGTAACAGAGTCTTCAAAAAAAGAAAAGGAATACAGAGAAATCTGTGTAAGCATATTAATCTCAATTCCAGATTCCTGATGAGGGTAGTTCTCAAATAGATCTCAACACACATGGAGAGATTGAATGCTAAAGAATAATACATATATTTTCCAGCTTCAAGTAAATCATTTATCTCTGCAATTACAAGTCAGCAAAACTACTGAAGGATTTTTAACATGCGACTCTTGACACGTTTTTTTCAGGATAAGAGAAGCACATTGAACATTTTCTGCAATAAACAATTGCTACTAAGATCAGTTTATTTTGCAACTTTGATAACATTGAAACAAATAATTGGATATTCTTTCATATATAATTACTGTAGTTCACACATTTTTACAGAGATTATGTAAAAATAAAAATTAAATTAAATTGCAACGGTGTGCTGGAATAAAAATAAGACAATAAGCTAAATGATAAAATCCAGTTTATTTTTTTTCTTTTGATTTTATGTAGAGAAAATAATGTCCCCTTACACCTCAAAACAAAAGGCAACCCTGCTTGTTTTCATTAAGAGGTAGGAAAAGAAATCAAAGTGAATCTGCCTGACTAATACTGATCTTTGCTAAGATTTAAAATGTAGCCCCTTTGAGAAAAAAGATATAGTTATCCTTAAAATCACTTTCATATAAATTGGTTTTATTCTATGCATTCACACTATGTCCCCCTAAGCATAGCTGATAATCAGATGCTTGTACATGTTTTGAGATTATATAAGTGATTTCTGGTTAGAAAATACTGAGTCATTACTCAATTTATATTACATATTTAAAAACTTCAATTTTATAACAACAACACACGGCCTTCTGAACAAAAGAAACCCCACTTGAGCATTGCTAAACAAGCCTAAATTCTAACACTGGCACAGGAATAGTAAATTTAAAAATCAACTTAAAAGTGCAAAATATTAATATTATTATGTCATATAAACTATTGATTCTTGAGTCATACCTATGACTTTTTGGGAAAAGGTGATGCTATAGAACATTGGACGATTTTTAAACCCCATTTTTTATTGTTGTTTGTTTGGTTGGTTGGTTGGTTTGTTTGGGCCTTTTTTTGTTTTTTTGAGAAGTATGAAAGGGAGAGGTTTTTGAAGATACATTCATCTCAAGAATAATACAAGAAATTCCAAAACTATGGATAAAGCTGATGTCCTGAAGTAGGTTACAGCTATTTTTGCTCTTGGGAGCATCCCTTCTCTTTGCCAAATACCTGAAGTGATTTTTTTTAATAGACTCCAAAAGATTTTATATATTTTATATATAAGACCACAATCAGCATTCTTTATTTGTGTCTGCATTTACTTTGCATTTCACATTATACTGAAGAATAATTACGAATGACTGAAACTAACTAGCTCTCTTTCCTAAGTTGTTGTTTCATACTTTTGAGCAACTGCTAAATTATATGCAGGAGGTTTATTAGTATTTTAATACTATATATTAAAACATATTCCAACAGTGTCATATGAGCACGAAGGGATACTGTCATTTCTTGTAAAGTGAGTAATCATTTAGCTATGTACATAAGAATGGTTACGTAGCTAAAAGTAATCAACTTGATATTTTAGGATAGGTTTCTTTTTGTCTCAAGATTATAATATATCCTTGCAAAAAAGTGACATGAGAAGTGTTAATCACAACAGAAAATTGCTGGTTAACCTAAACCCTGGGTTTATATTAACATATTAAGAAAACACACAACCATAATTAATTCAGTAAAAGAGTTGCAACTAGTCAACAGCCAATACCAATGCAGAAAATAAGATTTTATGATCACGTTTCATCATTGTGCAAAACAGGGTTCCAGCTAATATTACAGTGCAGTATGGCATGCAGATATATGTCACAGAGTTTAATTGCAATTATTTAGGAATAGGTTTTCTAAATTATCCAATGTAAAAAATCAAAGCAAATGAACGTTTCGTCTAAAAAATAACTGTTCCAGAGATCTTAACAGGTATAATCCCAAACTCTATAGGTAGTACTAAACTGGCAATGTAGGCTTGCTAAAACTCTGCTACATAATAACAGCTACAAAGTTCATAATTACAGAATTCAGGATGTAAAAATTGTATTTGCCTCTACAGATGAATACATATAGGACAAGAGCAGAAATGTAATAATAATATCAATGTTGTCACTAATACAAAGACTGTTCCTAAGGCTAAGAATGATAACAAAATCTTTTCTTTAAGGCCTGCATTTAAAGCTGTCATTTAAGATAAAATTAGATAAATACAGCTGCTGTACAGGAACAAGACACTGCAACAACAGACTACTAAACTACAGGAGAGCATGCACATGAATCTGAAAAATGAGATTCCCAGATCTGATTCTGTTCCAAATTACATTAGCAAAGCTGTTTTAAGTGAGCCTAATCTATGCTAATATTCTTTGCTTAGTGACTACTGACTACCTGATATCCAGAAATATGTTATGCAAAATATATCAGTATCAGTCAAATCTATTCTGTACATAATAGCTTATCACAATAACTAAAATCTATTGGTAAAAAAAAAAAAAAAGAAATACAATATTCAGTATGTGGAAAAGTTTTGCTAAAATACTTGTGCTGAAGGGAAATTCTGCCCTGCTGCAGTGTTGGGGGAAAAGTTATCGAAACTCCAGGTTCAGGGTAGGCTTTTCTCTGGGTAACTGTCCTGCTCATCCAGATCGCTAGCTTATAAAGGAAATCAGTAAGAATCACACACATATGTTTAGCAAGGTGATTTTTGCCCATAAATTGGATTGATCCATCTCTACTGACTACATCATAGATGACGTATTTCAACTCGCCTACAAAATCCCATACACTTATAGAATGAATCATTTCAGAGTATCTCCATACAGTCCAAATGAATGTTAAGTGCAAATCTACTGTAGTAGGTAAGAGAACTATAATAGAGAGAATTCTGGATGTCAAGCATCAATCAATTGTGGATATTATAATTATATGAAACATTTTCCCCTGGTTGAACAAATACACAGTATTTTTTATCTGTAGGTAACATTATAGACAGGAAAAGGATATAGTGCACACATAATGTGTCTCCAAGTCATCACACTGACAAAGCAATTAAAAAATTGAAGTAACACTCTATGCTTTCAATGTAATTCGTATGAAACATGAATTAAATTAAAATTTTGCAGAATAATACTCTGGTTTCAGTTTCAGAAACATTGTACTGCAAATCTGCAAAGACTTTGATGAATACCCTATTAAGATAACAGGCCAGTCAGCTGCAGTATTGTTTATAATATTAATGGGTTTTAGACAGCAATGAAGGAGCAATAATTTTGCTCCATTTCAAATAATGTAGCATTGAAGGGCATTCAAGGAAACAATTCTATTATTCATTTTTGCATCTCTCGGAGTATGATGATTACACTGCATTTTTTTGTTCCATAAAATAATGTTAAAAAAGCAGTCTGAAGCAATAACTTTTCTCAAGATGTTTACTTACCTACAATACAGTTTATCAATTATTTGAGAGTATAAAGTTACATTTATGTGGACTAACCAAATTACACTTACTAGGTGGTATTTTGAGAATTACTTAATTTTTACCAAGTCTTTATTTCCATTAACTTAGCGTAATCAGAACTGAACAAAGTGCTTCTTCCACTGAGAATCTATAGAATGAATAAATTTTAAGAATCCCAGGATTTGGACACAACACTTTCCCCAAAATAAAAATTCTAATATCAATCTGTGCAAAATTCGGTTGGAGTGACTTGTGTGTGGTGAAATAATAATATTAAGGATTACTCATAAACTTTTGCAGAACTTGTCTCCAATTTTTCTAAAGGACTAGGAGTTCACAGTTGATGTCATTTCTACAGGGGAGCGTTTTTCAAAGGGGTTACCTTTTTAAATATTTTGTTGATAAGCAGCTTGCACATCAGAACAAAAAAAATACTTTTGGGATAATACATGCAATTGCATTAACCTGTTATGTTAGAAGACATTTTTTTCTGTAGTTTCTCTTTGTGCTCTAGAATATTTGTTTTATTGATGCCAACAGGACTTATGCCATTTATGCCAAGACATCAAGAATGTAATTTTTATTCTAACTTTAATGTAATAAGCAACACTTATAACCATGAGCACATAGGGCACCTCTGTAAATTTTTGTAGGCACTGGAACCCCAGACCAACTGGACCCAATCTCTCAGCCATTCCTGGCGACAGTACAGGGTAATGTGGGTTTGAAAGCATTCCAGAGAGACAGTCCGCACAGTTATCTTTTAATGGTATTATGAGCTCTTTTTCACTGTTCTTATGCCAAAGCAGTCTTTAAAATTTGCTAGTTAAAAA
>VZRN01004765.1:300842-324751 GCA_013397935.1 Dasyornis broadbenti | reverse complement strand
AAAAAAAAAAAAAAAAATCAAGGTTGTCCACTGAAGAGTTCTGTACTAGATATAGATTATGATGCAATACAGTACATATGTAATTATTTCTAAATGTCACTGTCATTTAGAGCACTTTTACATTAAAAGAAAAATAAATACAATTACAGGGAGTAGGCTGTTAAGCAGATCACTAGTTCCACTGAAGTCCTATTTAAACATTTAGCTAATACCGAGTCTTCCTCTATAAATGTGGAAAATGATGACGAAGTGACAGACTATTCTCTGTAATACAATAAAGTAGCCATCTGAATATCTAGCAGCTGTGGGAAGTGTGTAGTTCTTTCACTTGCATGAAGGAGTTTGCTTCTTGTTAGCTGTAAGACGCTGCTAACTGCTAGTCTAGTGGTATTGTGGAATAAGTATATAATCCATTTCTCCTGTGGAATACAGTACAAGTAGAAAGGCAGCAGTGGGTTTACATCAGACCTCTTCACCTCACTGACACTGTTTCTAGGGTAGGAGTATCCTCTACTGCCATATGAGAGAGAGAAATTATGCTTTTAAAGTGTTTTATTTTTTCAGTTTGGTCTTTTTTTAACCCAAAGGACCAATGCTGCTGGTGGTTCTGTGGAGTCCAAAACTAACAGGAGTTAAACTCTTTTTTCCAATATGATTTGGAATAAGTAATTCTCTTGTTTAAAACTCATTTCCTTATTTTTATGTTTCTGTGGATTATTAATTTATAATTCTGGGAGTCAATTCTTATTTATATAATTTTAGAATAAAATTTGATAGCAGCTTAGTTGTGTGGGGGCTTTGTTTCTTGGAATTTTTTTCCTTCTTTCTTGGAAAACTCTCATTACCATTTAATATATTAGCCTGGTCATATTTTCTGCTCTTTCACACTGAAGCAGAATGCCAAGTAAAGAATATTACTTACTGCCAAAGGTTTTCAGAGAGTGTAATTAAAAGTTTGTCTCCATTTTTAAATTTAGCTTTTCCTGGCATTTGACTAATTTGGCAGCATATGGTAGGTTTGTTTATTACCTTGTGCAAAGTAATTAAAGCAGTACTTTAACAGAGACACACGAGAAATGTGTTCCATTTATATTTGAGATGAAGGCTTTTTTTTTTTTTTTTTAATCTACACAAAACAAAAAGTATTTTTGAATTTAATTCTTAAGTCTGGAGCTATCTGGATGGATTTATGCAACTGTACAATAATTCATTCTTTATTAAGAAAGGTATTAACAGGTATTTTAGTTAATGTGCCAAAAATGTGGCCTTGAGAAATAATTCACAAATGCTCTACGCTAATATATACTTCAGAGAGTGACAAAATACCCTTTGGCACAAAGACTTCCATGTTTTAGACAATCTCTGTTCTTATGTAACTGTTCAGTAATTCAAAGTACTCAGTATTTGCCTTGAGAAACAGATTTATGTCCATGACAGGTAAGTTTCACATTGTCAGTATATTTATTGGTGACATGCTGCTAATTAGTGGTCATTTCTTCTGGAAATTTGAATCTAATTTTTTGTGTATAATAAAATAAATTCTCACAGTTGGTTGACTCTGTATGAAAGAATGCATACCGTTACATATAGCAATCTCATTAACAGCCTAGCTTAAATATCTATTTCACTAATACAATACTAGCTTTTCATCATGAAATTTGACCATTCTAGTACCTATTAAAAATGATGTTACTTTCTTTTTAATCTTCAATATTTGTTGCCCATTTAATTGCCTGCCCTAAAGGATAGATTTCTATGTCATAAAGTTATACAAAATTTACATTGTCAATAAAAATGTAACAGCTTTTGTATTGTTGTTACTTCTTTTCTTCTCTATGACTTAGTACACAGTGAAAAGCCAGTAAGTTTTATCCAGTGATTTCAGGAGCCAGGGTAGATTTTTAGGATCTGATGCACATACTACCCTTTACCTGGCAAAAAATCTCAGAAATGTACCAAAAACAAAACAAACAAAAAACCCCAAAAAACCACCAAACAAACCTCCAACCCCCACCCCCAAAAAACCCCCCAAAAGATAAAACAAAACAAAACCCAAAAAACCAAATAATAAAACCCCAACCAACCAACCCCCAGAAGAAATATGTATTTATGATGGGACCCAGTGACAGTGAGATTCGAACCTTGAATGAAGTTAGCTTGGTATGAGCAAAATGAATTGTACTAGGATGTACAAAAGATAAATTACTTCCAACAAAGGAAGGATGGATTTCTTCATTAACTGTATGAACAACAGGAGAAAATGATATACTACTTTACAAGACAGAACAGACTTATTTGATAGTATCTGAAAAACCTCCATACATTATACACAAACCCACTAATGACACTTTCAATGCACTGAAATAACAGGTTACATGTAGGGAGAGCTTAATCAGGAGTTTACTGTTGTCATCCCTCTTGCCAGCCCAACAGCTTGCCAGGATAACAAATACAACCTAATAAAATTATAGTTGCTTGCTCAGATTTCTAGGACAAGTATGTCAGTCACCTTTTAGACTTTTACTACATGATAACAACAAATCTTTTACTGCAGTGATGAATGATAGCCGAAATTACTTCATGTGAAACTAAAATACATTAACTTATATAAAAGTTGAAAGCAGGGAAGTAGAAAAGAACATGGAAACTTTTTGCTTTTGTATGCATCCATTCTAGAACGGGATGTAATTTCCAGCACACAAGCCTCCTCACTGCCTCAAAGTCTGCAGGAAAATTTCAGGCCATTCGTAAAAAGTTAAAGTGGTGTCTATACTGAGCTGTTTGTTCTGTTTGTTTTCCCAGAGCTACCAGAGTCTCCAGGTGCTCTGGGCTCAGATCCTTAACTCTTTAGATTTTATTTAACAATAAAAATAAGAACATTTGTGCGTCCTTACACTATCAATCAATCTGCAGAATACTGGGTGCATAGCTCCACTGAGACCTAAAAATATTTATTTATTTATAACTCTTCCAGTGGAACCTCAAATTGCAAGGGTTTTTTATGCTTCTATGCTTCTTAAGGTATCTCTAAATATTCCCACTACAAGCATTAAATAATAACAGCTAGAATAAATATTGATGTATTGTTGTGTAGTAACAACTACACTCTTTCAAAGCAGAAATAGCTGTCTCCCAGGAAATGAGTGATTTGAAGTAGCCAACCCACATTCTTGACTGAAGAGGTGTGTCAGCTCTTCTTGTTTTTAAATATTGGCTTGCACGTGCAAAACTAAACTTGTATATCCCAAGAAAGTGTCACATGTAAAGGAAAAATTTAGTTGTGTTGCTTAAAAAATTAACAAGTCGATTACTTAACCAATGTATGTTCAAATATTCACGGGCTGATGCAGAGGACTTGCTGTGTAAACAAAAGTAGCTCAGGGACTAGATTCAGATTGCATATTTGCCACAGATCAAAGATTTTCTAATACTTTTAAAATATCATTTCTAAATAATTCTATTTTACCAAGTTCCTGTGCTTAGTCCTGGGAGCTTTTAAGTCATTCGGAATGTGGACCATATATGTCTTTCTAGTAATACCAGCACTGTGAAAACTTATTTGCTTGTGTTGGAGGTTGGGAATTTTTCCATCCTGTGGCTAGAGACACCTTAACGAGCCTTAACGACTGGGTACTTAAAGGACAAAGACGCACTTAAGAGACTAAAAACATAGCCAGGTGTGGCAAGAGAAGAAAAAGGTGGCTGGTCGTGGGCAGAGACACATTTATCCTCGGGACTTGTTGGAGGAGAGAGCTGCTGTTTCTTCTTCCCCTTCACTGCTGCCGCGGGAGCTCAGCACTGCCTGGTTTTTCCTCCTTGCTGGAGTCTCTGCCACCCTTTTGTTCGCCGCTCGAGTGGACAAGCTCTGCCGCCCAGTTTGCTGCCCTGAGATTCCCTGCTGCAGCTCCGCTCGCCGTGCAGCCGCCTCGCCCTCAGCTCCGTCCGCCATCACCGAGGACCTGAGCTCGCGTCACAGCGCCCCCTGCCGGCCGTGACCGTAACTGCACCAAAGGGGAGGGACGGTGTCTGGCAGCTCAGAGAAAGCTGCCGCCGGGTTTCTGTTTTGTTTATGTGTTATTGGTACTGTTATTGTTGCTTGTTTTCCTCCTTATAGATATGAGTAAAGAACTGTTATTCCTTTTCCCATATCTCTGCCTGAGAGCCTTTGATTTCGACCTTATAACAATTTGGAGGGAGGGGGGTCATATCCTCTATTCTAAGGCAGGTTTCCACCTTCCTTAGCAGAAGCCTGTCTTCCAAACCAACACAGCTTGCAACCTCACAACTGAGGCCTGGTGTTTATAGCAGTCAAATAATGGAATAGCACAGCAATGCTCACAAATTCCTCCAGCGATAGAAATTCCCAGCTTTTTTCTAAAAAATTCCTTCATACCATATGGAAAGCACCATGACTGTGAACCTGGAGAAAGGGCTGTGAATAAAAGCACAGAAGACTGAGTGCTAAATATTGAAGCTCAAAAAATGACAAAATATTCTGAAACTAAATTATTATATATGAGAGGTATAAGTTCACCCCCACTAGGTAGTGAAAGAAAATACTGCTAACCAGATACAAATATTTAACCAGAGAATCACAGAATAACTGAGATTGTCAGTGACCTCTTGAAGTCATTACTGTTCAAAGCCCCTGTTTAGTGAGAGAAACCTACGGAAGGTTGTCCAGCACCATGGCCAGGCTTTTGAACATCTCCAAGGACAGAGGTTTCACCAGTTTTCTGAACAGTTCATTCTAGTTCTCCATATAGATTTGCTTATTTATTGACTTGTGAGAGATGTGTTACCCAGAGTATAAATCCAGTTAGGGCTTGTGAAACCATGTTAATTGAGGTCCTAATATGAATTACCAAACAAAGGCTAGTGCCAGCTTAAGTTGCTACTTGTCATTTTAACTACAGATGAAACCATATTAGGTAACTGAAGAACCAAAAAATGAGAGACATAAAGACAGACTGATCATCACTGAACTAGGCAGTTTGCAGATTTAATTATGCAGTTTAAGTTACAAATGCTGAGCACTTCTGATTCTAAGATTCTGAACTTCTAGTCAAAATGACATATGAAACTTAGTGACAACTTTCATATTTAAGTGGCATTCATTTAAATTATGAAACTAACTTGAACTTCTTTCTAGTGCCTTGGTCCATTGATTTTGCTTTTTGGTCTCAATAGGTTACTGCTCACACCCTTGAAAAATTATAGCTTTCAGTGACTCTATCTATATGGCCCCAAAAAAATCACTGTTAAGGTAAAAGTATATTTTTACAATAGGACATTAAAGGATGAAATTAGCAGTACAAAAGGTAAAAACTTGGAACCCAAACTACAGCTTGTAGACTTAATACATCACAAAAAAACCTACACTCCAAATTCATCTAACTTGGTATATTCCTTTTATGGAAAAAAGGCATGAGTGTATCTTTCTTCTCAGATGCTATTACAATGTATAATACATATATTTGGATGTGTTTGATGTCTACCTCATTTTTTATATTGTCAGAAAGGATCACTGCTTCTTGATTAATCCAGATTTCAAAGTGATGATTTTGCTTATTCCTACTTGTCATTACACAACTAAAAACAAAATAGAAGGTGCATCAAGAGACAAAATGTTTTTGCTTCCCAAAAATCTTGTTTCATATTAAAATATGAAATTCCATAATTCTTTAGATCTTTGAGAAACTCTGAGAAAAAAAGTAGTGAAAAATTAATTATGCATTATACAAGACATGAGAAATTATGTTTCTTCAGTAGATGCAAATTTTAAGTCAAAAGGCACTGTAGTGGACATTTCCTGAAAAATTCACTTTCAGATAACTCAGAGCTTCAGTCATGTGAGATGTGCATACAGAAAGAACCAACAGACGAAACCTTTTCTCCTTTATTGATTCATCATTTCAGTGCATGCTTTGTATTTCCTTTTACACATAAGCATGGTGTGAATCTGTGATGCAGGCTGAGACTCTAATATAAACAGAATGTAAATATTAAGAACTCATCAAATTGAAGCTACATTTGCCACTATTATCACTAGAATGTCCTGTGCATTGCAGTTACAGTTATCAGGTAAGGAATATGGAATACAGCTGCAGAAATTGTAAGCAGCACCCTCTGTTCCTAAGGCAGAGATAGTAGTCAAACTTACCAAAGTTTAACAAAAAACATTCAAAGTATCTGGCAGTGTTTGAACAAAAATAGAGCAAGTTTTAAATACAGATTCTGGCTACTGAAGAAGAAAGTATTCACATGAATAATTAGAAAATACAATTGTGTCTTCACTGGAAGTGTTGCTTTAGTGATTTCTAAGCAGGCACTGGGGCATGTTTAAATGATGCAGAAAATATGCCTTTATTACAGAGTAAAACAAGCCTGTGTGTCAAAGAGGAGGTTCAAAACACTTTTACTAAGAAGACAACTGAAAAATATAATGGGAAAAAAAGCTTTGCCCTCAGCTATTAATAAAGATGAATGTTTGAATACCTTTGCACTCCTCTTCAGTACAATCAGCTTCAAGACACCAGAATTCACCTCATCTGCCAATTCAAAGTATTATTCAGGAAAATGTTAAAGAGATTTGAGGCAAGTAATACTGCAACTACCTAAAAGGTACGGGACAAAAGGGTTATGCATCTCCATAACAGTCTGCAGGCAGATTCAGTCTGCAGTACTGCATGAAAATCATTTTGAAATAAGTGAACTGAAAACCAATATACCAACCAGACACTGGCTTCCATATAAACTCCAACTATACGGCACTTGAATTGTTTCCTTCCACACAAAACACAGATAACAATTCAGAAGTGTATGTGTGAAATTCTGACGATTAGAAACTTCAAGAAGCTGTTTAGGAAAGAGTGTTTTAAGAGTATTTATGAACTAATAGATGTTTCATCTAAAACTGATACAGAACTGAAAAGTTGCCTATTGGTGAATTAAGCAATGTGCTTTGCCAAGGTACTTATCCTTCACATACACTGTGTCATACACTATGATAAAATAAGCTTTACCTATCTGTCTTATGACTCATATCTATTTAGCACTCACAAAAATAATTTATTAGTGAAAACTATGTATGAGTACATGTTGCAGAATACATGTGTGACCCTCAAAGCATGAGGGTTTTTCAAACCCTCAAATACAGAATTTTATTCCCATAATCATGCTTTCAATACTATAGACCCCAGTTCTTTCCATCTGATTTGATTAAGAAAAAGCCATCAGATAAAAAGCTTGTTATCTGGATCGAGATTTTTGGAATAATATTCCATTTGGCACAGAAATATGCCCTAAGGAGCATGCATTGTGCATTCTCTCTTCTGCCAAACTCATGGTATGAGAAGGTGTATTTCCATTCTGGATTTGTGGGACTTGGTTCCTAGTGTGATGGCTAAAAACTGGTTGTCAAACTATTTCTTTCACGACAGATACTAAACCTTTGTTCTCCTTTGCTTTTTCATAATATTCCAAGTTGCTACTTTAGTCTGTGTTCCTCTTTAAATATACATTCTTGCACAGTTTCCCCCTGGCTTCAACCCAAGTGCAAATGCATCAACTACAGTTGTTAGTGCAGTGGTGTACACATATTCATACCAACAACTTGGTTTTCCTTAGTTCAGGTGGCAAAGAGTTCTGTGAAAACCAAACTGACACACTGGTGCATGTAAATATTATTAATTTTATTTCACCTTTCTCTTTTAGTGTCCAGAATACTTTTAATTTTCTATGGTTTTGAAAATATACGTATAGCAGTCAAATATTATGTGACTACTTCCCTGAGCTCACACTGTTCTAACATTGCAGTAAGTGTCACATAAGCAGGTACTGATGAAAAGCTTGTATGCTGCACAATTAATCATAAATATGAAGATATTTTTTTCAGCGGTATGCATAAACACTATTATATACATTGTTTTGTAAAAACTAAGTGCATTCCTTAATTTCTATTTTACTCTGAGCTCCAAAAAAACTTGCTTTTCATAGAAAAAATACTATTGATTAGGCTTATACTATTACTATTTTCTGTACATGACAAATTAATCTTACTACTAACTTGAAATATTGACAGGAAGATTAGGTTCCAAAAAAAGCTACACAGTAAGGATTTAAATCCTTACTGGTTACAGCATTCATTAATCAGTGGTAATTTACATTAATATAAAAACATTGATCCTTCTCTGAGGGCCCTCTCTTGTGAGTAATTTCATCCTCCAGCAGACATTATGAGATACATTAAGAACTCGCATTTCAACAAATGAGAATGGCTTGACTGTAAGGGAAATACCCAATTAATGACCAAATCGAAAATGATTTTTTTTTTTTTTAATATATATTGCAGTGCCTAATTTTATTGCAATTTTCAAGGATTCCCTCATAGATGTCACAGAAGAAAATGCTGTAGTTACATTCATGGCAAATAAAGCCAACAGATTTCTCATGTGATATATTTAATATATGTTATTTTAGAAAATCTTTCTCCTGAATGTGTATTTTCAGAGCATTAAAGGCAGAGTATCAAATAACTATTTCTCCAAAGGAGTAGCTACAAGAAAGAACTATATCCACATTAGAACTGTGCTCTTCTCAAAATGACAGAATGAGCCATTTTTATACTCAGTTAGGCAGTTAGGCAGGATTACCTCAGTGTTCTTCCCACTTTCATGTAATTCTTACCTTCTAAAAATTATCTGTTAAGAGAAGCTGGCAGAAACTAGATGTAAACCTCTCTGATTAATTGGCAGCAGTATTGCCCAAAGTGCTCTCTATAAATTTAAAGTTTTCACCTACGCAAAGACAAAAAGATCAAGATCTAAAAGAAGAAATAAAACCTCTACCTAATGAGGGAAAGTTCGGATACCTTAAAAACTTTACTGCATACAGACACGGTAACAAGCCAAGACAGAAATGATGAGTGGTTAAATTAAGAAAAAGAATTTGGTCTATTTACTTGTCTGTCATATAGCCAGTACAATCCTATATAAAACAGAGATAATACTCGTCCTTTATGTATCTCAGCATTTATTTCTGTATAATGTGTTGACCACCACGAGTATGATATTCTATGGGTGAGAAATGCAAGAAATAAAAATATCTGATGAAAAATTCTCTACAAGTAAATCAAGTGGACTTGTGTCAAAAAAAGCAGGAAAAAAATTATATTTCACATATGTTCTTCATTTTCACCTTAGAGCTAGAAAATGCTCAGTTCCAATTCCTGGAATATGTTCCAGAGTTCTGTTTTTCTGTACATTCCGTCTTGTCTTAATTTAAAAGTACAATCAGCATCTAAAGAAATACTAAAACAGCACCCCAAATCCCTAACTCGAATACCATTATGTTTTACGTGCAGATTCCTTAATATTTCTTGAAGCACATCATAAATTACAAATCCATTTTGCATACTTAATGTGACACACTGTTATTCAGATAATATTATAATCACCAACTGTCATCTGACCAAATAAATTGGAAAACAAGAAAACTGAGAAAAGCTGTCACTGTAACATAAAATACGTTATCTGCATTAAGCCTTACTCAGTAGGAAATAAAGCTAGATTGTGGCAAATGGAAGACAATGTCAAGTAGGAGGAAAGGTGAAATGAGCATCTGACTGTGATCAATGTCACAAAGATGCAGATTACACAGAAAAAACTATTTCTGCAGTGCACCGAAGATTTTAATACTGACTGGAAGTATAACAAAGTAGTGAGAAGCAAAAACACCAAAAATAATGTTCTGAACCAACATCATCAGGAAACAGATTAAAATCAGGGAATATCACAAAGACCACCAGAAAAAAAATATGGGGAAGACTCTTCTATAGACATAAATAAAGTCTATTTAAATCTGACCTAATCAAAGCTCTGCCTTTTTGTCATAGAGTGAATTTGTATTACATTCTCTTTTTCTGTGACCGGACATTTCACTCTGTATGTCCTGTGTTTTGCTATGGTAATCCAAAAAACCTTTTTGCTTTCAGTATAGGGAATTCTTTTGCTTCCCTCTTTAAGAACAACTGGTAAGCCATTTGAAAGCCCTCCTCTGCCACTAGTGAGGACAAACTCACTGCTGAGTGATGGTTATCTTCACTTGGTGATTCACTTTGGCATCTCACTTGGCAAAAAAACTGAGTGGAATCTGACACACTGCGTAAAAAATCTACTGCCCATTGAAATAACACCACATGCTAAGAGAAGTTTGCCCATGTAACTCTGAAACAAATGAAGACTATGAATGTGGCTCACAAAAAACAAAAAACAAACAAACAAAAAAGGCAGAAACAAAAAGTTTCAAGACATTTTCTGCACCAAAAGGCCATACTATAAGAACAGAAAGAAGAAACATCAGTATTTTGAACAAACTTCTGAAACTTTAAGGCTGAAAGGTGTGAGAAGTTATAGCTCTTTGTTGCTTAGTTTGCAATCTGTGTAAGGATTATCTTCTGATACACTCAGTTTTGTACAAGAAATTTAGAAACCTTAATTAATTCAGGCATATTTTTTAGCTAATGTCGTGGTTTAGCTTGGCCCAGGTTTTTCTAGTGGGGGGGGACCACAAAGATGGCTCCTCTGTGAAGCTTCTCGAAGCCTTCACCATGTCCAGCTCTGAGGTGATGGACATGCTGCTGGCCAAGCCTGGGCCAATTAGAGACGTTGGTTACGCCTCTGTGAAAAACATATTTAAGACGAAATCAAAACAATGGGCGCACGCACTTTTCCTTAGCCAGAGGAGGAGGAGTAGGTGAGAGTATGTGAGGGAAAACAACATGGAGAGACCAAGGTCAGTGGAGAAGGAGGGGGAGGGGGAGCTCCAGGTGCCGGAGCTCTGCAGCCTCTGCAGGCCGTGGTGAGGCCATGGTGAAGCAGGGGGTGCCCCTGCAGTCCATGGGGGCCCATGGGAAATGCTGAGATCCACTTGCCCCAAAGCGAGTGGATACCCTGAAAGTGGCCGTGGTCCAGAGGGAGTCCTAGTGGAGAAACAGGCCTTGACTTGCACCCTGAGACTGAACTGAGTGTCCCACATGGAGTGGGTGGGTGCCTGAGAGAGAGAGAGAGAGAGAGAGAGAAGCCCAGCAGAAGTCCGGTAAAGAGAAGAAGCCTTGCTCCCGAGATGGAAACGGCCTGGCTCAGAGGTCTGTACCCCGTGGAAGATGGACCCCACGCCGTAGCAGTTTTGGGGAGACTGCTTGCCTGTGTGGGGACCAGCGTCACTGTAGCAGTGTCGGGCGGGCTGCCGACAGTGAGACCCATGGCTACGCAGAGGAAAAGAGCCTCTCCCTGGGCAGGGGAAGAAGATCTGGGTGATGAACTGACCTAACCCCCCCATACCTTGTTCCCTTGTGCAGCTGCTGGGAAGGAGGGAGGGGGGTGAGCAGAGAAACGGTGGCCTTGAAGGGTTTATTTTACCTCTCATTTACTCCTCTGACTCTGTTAGTAATAAATTAGATCACTTTGCAACCTAAGTTAGTCCTGTTTTGCCTATTCTAAGTGCGTCTTCTCCCAGGTTTCCTTATCTCAACCCATAAGCCCTGGGTGTGGGTGTGTTAATTTGGGGGTACCTGGCATTTGGCCAGGCTCAAACCTTGACAGCTGGTAATAACAATTTTCTAAATACCTTTACTTACGTGATTTGATTACTTCTTTACTATTATCATTTTTACTAATTCAGCCAAAGGAAGAAAAAAGAAATCACTGTGACTACATGAAAGCAGTTGAGAAACTAAACAGTTCTTAAACCAAAAAGAAAAATAGTTTACTTATTGAGAAGATGTAATGGAAATATGATTGGCAGTTAGGCTGACTGAAATTCTAAGAATGATCACTGAAAGATTTTAACAAGATTTTAAGAAGTCAGTAAAAGACTTTTACAAACATACACAAGATAGGAATACACAAAAATAAAGAACTATTGAGGAAGCAACCAAAAGCCTACTAGTGCAGGGGACAGAAGCAATTCTTACTGGAATGGGAGGGTGTCACACAAGTACAGAGACCATAAGAAAAACTCACCATCCATTAGTAAATTTATCCCAAAATTAATAAATAAGGAAGTGACTGAATTTGGGTGATTATGGAACACAAAATCTCTGCTTACTGAATTTATAATAAAAAAAAAGAAAATAGTGACTATATTGTCAATGTAACCATTGAGAAAAAATGGACAAAGGAATATTTCTAATGACTGAATGTTTTCAGACATTATATTGGAAGCTCTCAAAGGCACTAGACACCATTACTAATAGTAATTAATTAGAAAGGATAGGGAAGCAATAATTTGTTAGTTTTAACTTTTCAGAAAAAGCAGCATCTATATCTCTGTTTCTGTCAGATTCTTATATGCATTATAAATAAATTCATGTAGTTCTATAGCATCACGACATAACATAATCTGATCATTTTTTTCTATTGACCTCTTGAATAATTTGAACACTTTTGATAACTCACTCTGTTTTCAGGGTCTACTGTGGTTTTAATTTCTGTATCATGTTCATAAACTGCATAACTGCTATGGCTTTTGTATGGAATACTTGATTGCTTTACATGAGGTCTGTTAACTAAGTTTCTTTCTTCTTCCTCAAGTTCCTAGCATGTTTTAGCAATCTTTCCTTTTTGTTTTAGGTATTCAGACCAGTTTTTTTCTTTACTGTTATATTTTCTAAGGCATTTCTATGTGTTTCTCTAAGCTGTACAGTTGCATATCTTTCTTTTATTTTTTACCACTGACTGTCATCATGTTTTTCTTTATATTCTTTATATTCCTTTATTTACTTTCAATGCTATGTGCCTCCATAGGAAAGATTATTTCCAAAGGAAGGAAGCCTCAGCGGCCTCTGGGCCAGTCATTGGGCACCCATGAAAAGACTTGACTCCATCTTCTGTGCACCTTCCCTTCAGATACTTACATACACTAATGAGATATCCCCTGAACCATTTCTTCTTTAGGCTAAATACTCCCAGAAGTAGAAATGTAAGAGATAAATAAATAGTATGGGCAGGAAGAGAAATATGAAATTATTATCATCTAATAAAACAATAACACAGCATGAAGTTGAGAACTATTAAAAGCAAGCAGTGATTTAAAGACTTTTGCAAAACTGCTACAATATGTTATGGGTATAAGTACAAACAGCTTTAAAAGCCTAACTGTAGAGAAATTAATGATTTTAAAGTCTAAAACTTATCTTGCAGACTATCTGTACAAGCTAGAGATTACACAGAGGTTTAAAATATCTACGTAAAAAATTATCCAGATATAGATATGGGAAGTTTGATATTGCCCATGAACACTTGACTATAAAATGTCTTAGCCTTTGTTATGGTTATATGATTAGATTGATGTAGCTTAGCACACACTTAGTGGATGTCGTAAGTAAAGTTAAGGTAGCAAGTGGAAAAATAATGAGAAGAGAGATGAATATTGAGCTAACAGTTAGTGCATATACTTCACTAAACCGTGTTACGAATCAAATGTAGGATGAATATTTTGATTAACTGCAGGAAGTGAACTCTACAAGAACTCTATGATTCTCATCACCTGATGGTGGATGAGCCATGCACAAAGGAATATTGCTTTTTCAGAGCAATTGTTCATGTGACTGTGATCCTGCCAGTCTTGGTTTTGGTAATGTACTTTTTCAGTTACATCAGCCCTTTTACTGGACAATCTCTTGAAACTAAGAAACTTGACATCCAGGTTGGAAGTTACACACTACCAGGTATGGTCAGATAAATTTCCATCTCTGGATATCTCTTCTCACTGATGTTGGCTGGAAGTGGGAGGGGACACCGCAAAGAAAGCAATTCCATTCTTAATAAAGTATTCGTTAAGTGGTTGCATTTTTGGCCACTGTCTGAGATAGAACATACGAAGTGAAGTATGTTAAACAGCATGTTTTATGATAAACATTACTAAGCTAGAAGAAACATGAGCTTACTTATATATTTATTTTATTCTTGCATTATATTCTCTTGTCTATGACATATTTTAATTCTCATGCAAATGCTCCATTTTTTTCCCCAACACTAAACATAGGTTAATAAATACTCTCATATGCAGTAAAGTATTTTACAGATCACCTATACAATAGGGTATTTTAAAGACTGCCTAGAATATCGTGTTTATTGCTGATCATGTATGGCAAAGCTAAATTGTTTGATAAGTAAAAAGCATAAGTCTCCAGGAAGCTTTCAGTACATCAAAATTCTTACACTCAAATCCAAAAGTAAACTTGAAATGACTAATTATTGATTGAAATGAAGAACTTATCAAACACTAAAATGTAAGGAATATGAAAGAAAAGCCTCTTGTTTTTGAGAAACTCTAACAAAATATATAGCACACAAATATGATACTAATTTCTAAGAAGATATACTAGTATGTCAATATAGCTCTATCAAAAACAAGGCCTGCTGTTCTACCCACTTATGCTGACTGAAATTGGTCCACAGTGATTAATTTGAGCTAAGTAGAGTATGTACAGTATATGGTTCAGGTATTGACCCATAGCACTCTTGGGTTCCTCAGAGAATGGTAGGTCTAGTGGTTCCAGTGCTGATGTGTGAAATGTTATAACAAACCAAAAATCGATGCAGAGTGCACAGTAAACAGACACAGTCAATGAGCTATTCATTACCTTTTGTAAACCTTCAGTATAATTGGCATGTGGTCAATTTATAAACTGTAATCAACTGAGGCTTTATTTAATCTCTTATAAAACAAGACCAAAAACTTCATGTTTTATGTAGTCATAAGAACATGAAATTGGAGAGGTAAATAATTAGGCACCCAAATGCACCCTCCATCAAGGGAAAAAAAAACAAAAAACCCACATTTGTCTGATCTCTAACAGGAGCTTTTTAGTAAACACCTCAGTGCTGTAACGAGCAAAGACAATTTCTGTGTCTGGTCCTTTTATTAGATTTTTTTTTTCTGATCGATAATTAAAACCTAAATCCCAGATGCATTTCTTAAATACATTGTTGCCTTCAGGACAGTAATTTTTCCTACCAAAAGAGGGCACAGAGGAGGCACATATTTAATAATTAATGTTTATCCTCATTTACTTACTGATAGAAACCTTTTTTATCATAAAACTAATTAAAGTTGGTAAATGACAAAGTTAACCTTTTCATTTCAAACTGAAACCAAGACCCAAATCCCAAAATCACATTATATGATACTAAATGCTTGGATAGCTCCTAAAAAGAATCAGACCCTAAACGATGACCACCTTCAGTAAAGTGCACCAATGCAGGATTTATTTCAAAATCCTGAATATAAAGAACAAGGAGCAAAACAGGGAGGCTTGTACTAGAAATTTCAAAGGAAATTTATTTGTTTTACCATTCACCTATTAGTTCTTTCCCATAAGGAGGTGGATTATAGGCATCTCAACAATGTGTCCCTCTTTTTTTTTTTTCAGTTTGGTTCAGTTCACCACGCTTGGCTTCCAGAATGTCTAGGCAAGTTTTCAGTTATGGAGTCCTACACAACCCCCTTTTTCCCCTTCAGTGAACTTTTGAGTTCGGCATGGTCAGCAGATGTGAAGGATTTAAGTACTTTACAACACAGTTCATGTAAGGGAACGTTTACACAATTTTTCTAGCGTATTCATTCATACACTGTGCCAAAGGAAACCACGGAGTGTTATTACATTGCAGAGCCTAAGACATCATACTTCATTTCACTGCTGGGTTAATTGCAGCCATCTGGTTTCATGGCTCAGTGCACAAGCAGAATGGACTTCCCTTTGCCTGAAGTACTAGACAAGTGAACTTGAAAATGTCTGTTTGGGCATACCCTTAAAGTGACAGCATGTGACAGCTTCTCCCCATGCAATCTCAAGGGTAAGAGTGGAATAGAGGAAATTAAATGTTGTGAAAGGTAAGCCAAAGTAGGCTGAGGAACCTTCAGACACACAAATGCATTACAATGATATCTGAATTACAAAGATAAGAAATATATGTACTTGATACTTATCTGTCTCGTCTGGGTTAAGCAGTTGAATATTTCTTTTGTTATTTGAGTTGAATACCATGTCAATTTGCTCCGATACTGTACTATGGATAATTATATCCCAGCATGGTTAGAGATATCAGAAAAGAAACATGATGTGAGAGTAACCTAAGCCATAGTGTGTATACAGTAGTTCTAAAGTTTAGAAAATTCAGCTGCCTACACAGTTACTCTCAAACTTTTTTAACTACATGAGTTGTATATGTAGACAAAATTAATAATCAATAACTAAAAAAAAAAAATTACTTCAGTTATCTACTGCTGGCATCACCACAGAGTAAATATATGATGTGCCAATTCTACATTGACAAAGACTGTTAACTATGGTATAAAACAAAGATCTAATTTAATTATTTACTATTAGATTTGGAAAATTTGTTGATTACATTGTTATATTTAGTTAATAGATGGAGTAATCTGCCTCTTATAGTCAATCACTCTATGCTTACTTATTTGCCTATCAGTTCTGGTAATTGTTAGTAGCTTTCTAATTTTTAAGAAATAAAGGAATTGGATACATTTCCAGGTCATACAAACTGCAAATTAACATGTTTCTCATAAATAAATACATGACATATTTTTATTACAGCTTTTTTAGTGCTTTGAGCAATATTTAGTTCTGCAGTTTTTAAGTAGGAAATAAAAAGATAGTGAAATGGTGAAATATCTTCTCTCAAAAAGATTTGACTCAACTATGTCGTAAGTCTTGCTGAATCAGTCAGACTTTCCTAGGGAATAGGGAATCTAGAGAATCTACTCATCTGAACTGTTTCTGAAAGCAATTGGAAGACCTGAATATAATTTCATTATTTGCTAGTGTGTTCAGCAAAAATCAAAAGAGATACATATTTTTTATACATTTCTTTCTGGTTTTTTTAGTAACTTGGTCAGAGACCCCACTTAAAATTTCCCTTTGAAGGAAAGGTTTACTGAATTAAGAACTGGCTGGATGGCCAGACCCAGAAAGAGTTGGTGAATGGTGCCACATTCTATTGCCATCCAGTCACTAGTGGTGTCCCCCAGGGCTCAGTACTGGGGCCAGTCCTCTTTAGCATCTTTATCAATGAGCTGGACAAAGGGATCAAGCATACCCTCAGTAAATTGGCACATGACACCAAGCTGGGTGGGAGTGTTGATCTCTTGGAGGGTAGAAAGGCTCTAGAGAGGGATTTGGACAGGCTGGATCAATGGGATGAGGCCAACAAGGCCAGGTGCCAAGTCCTGCCCTTGGGTCACAGCCCCATGCATCAGTACAGTCTTGAGGCAGAGTGGCTGGAAAGCAAATCATCAGAAAAGCCCCTGGAGGTGCTGGTTGACAGATAATGAACACAAGGCAGATGTGTCTCCAAGTGGCTAATGGGGCCAATGGCATCCTGGCCTGTATCATCTCCAAGTGGCTAATGGGGCCAATGGCATCCTGGCCTGTATCATCTCCAAGTGGCTAAGGGGGCCAATGGCATCCTGGCCTGTATCAGAAATAGTGTGGCCAGCAGGACCAGCGCAGTGATCACCCCTCTGCATTGGCACTGATTAGGGAATAGAGTGAGTGGCTGGTGGTGCTTAGTTGTCAGATGGGGATAAACCATGACAGTTGTTATTTATATCTTACAGAGATCCATACTCCTCTCTTATACACCTATTTTTTCTTTCATAACCACCTGCTGTTGCAGTAAAAACTGAGCTCTGATGTACTGTCTACCCTAGATTTATCATTAAGTAGCACAAAAAATATTCCTCAATACCAGATGTTGAAGTAAAACTAGGAGTGTGTCCAACACAGGAACACAGGAATAGACACTAAGGTAGAGAACATGAGGACTGCTGAAGACTCTGGCACTGCTGAAATCCTCTAAAACTATAACACCTCTTTTAAGCTGTTCAAAGATTTTTATTTTCTGATGAAGGCAAGTTCAGCTGCTGAAATAACAATTTGAAAAAATATAGGTATATTTTACTTAATATTGCTGGGTCATGAATAATAAAGTAGCCTGATAGTCTACAACTAAGTGAATGAAAGCAGACAAGACAACATAAAATGAAAAAAAATAATCCTATAATGAATGTAAATATTGAAAATTCCATGGCATCACACAGAAACAGAAAATTTTGAAAAAAGACAGTTTTGCTGTTCCCCCTAGGAAAAGTTGCACACTGTTTGGATTGATACTGACATGGTACTACCTGTGTCTTCAGAAGAATCAGATGGCTATCAATTATTATTCTGACTATCCATACACAGCATTTTTTGAGAACACTACATAGCTGTTGTAAAAAGATCTGTCTTTCATTGGATATGTTAATGATATGACTACAACACAGCTTTTATAGTTATTCATTTACCTTTTTTTCAAGAAAGCATGAGTTTATGCTATGTTTCAATCCAATAGTTTTGTGGAAATGGTATCAAAATTATTTAAACAATGATGAAAAATAAGAATGATCAATCTTTGGGATGAAACTTGATCTCTATTCGATAATATCAATTTACAGGACAAAGCATTTACAAACAGAATCATTGCTTGTTGAAACAGGATGTTTACAATCAGGTTATCTGACTAGGTCTCCATTAATGCTGATTCCATCACTATCAGAAACCTTTATGATAACAAGAGAGAAAACAGAAAAAAAAAAGAAATGTTAGTTACAATGCTACATGGATAAACCTTCTGCCAGCCAGAGCGAAAAAAAAAAAAGCACAAATTTAAATTTACAATTTTGGACACAAAAGATAACAGTATGTCCTGAAGGTCCATCTCACTATTACAAAGTAATGACCAGATAAAGAGAATGATAAAAGACAATATTAGATCTCTGTTCTGTTTCCCCTCAACAAGAAGCCTGGTAAGCCAGTAAATATGGTGTCACCATCCCTTGTAACAAGCCTTGGGATTTATGTTACAAGAACAATTGAAGTTTCCAAAACAACCACAATTAAATTTATAAAATTAAAGTTATAAAATGCTAATCACTCCAATAATCAACTCTCTTCCCTCTCCCTGCCTTTCCAAGCCACCAACCTCAGGACCAAGAAAAGCAGTGGAAGTCTGAGCACAAGACAAAGATACTGGAAAGATACCAGAAAACAGTTTTAAATGGCATTATCAGGAAGAAGCTGTAAAAACTGAGTAATTTGTATTATAAGGATCTAGAATCTTTTTAAGTGGGCTAATAATTCTCTGTTTAGATTGCTAAGACTGTAATTAGCAAACCTTCTTGGTTTCACATGTAAGGCTCACTTCTTTGAGTCATGAAAACTCTGCAAATTGTATTGCAAATTGTATTGCAACTGCTTCTAGGATGTAATTTTTTCAGGAAAAAAACATTCAATTTACATAGTTCAAATCAGGATTTAATTAGCTTTCTGATTTATTTATGAGAAATAATTAACTAACAACCAATGAATTTTGCATTCATTATTAACACTAAAACAGACAAAGTACAAGATTAGATACTTACAAAATGTTGATAAACACCTCTTAATTTCCAAACCTCTTCTCTTCCCAATCCCACAAAGGTCTACGGGCACTCACACCTACAGAATTATGGGAACACATAGACAGCATATGGATTGCAAACACAACATTCTCCCCTTGGAGGGAGGTTACCCTACTGACACAAACCTTGAGTGAGAGAGAGAAGAGTTCTAGCTTTGTGTGAAGCTGTGCCTCTCCCTACAGGTTGCTAATCCACCTGTCAATGTGAAAGCACCCACGGAGGACACATACACACACCCAAGGTGTGAGTCCCTACTGTTGCATCTCACAGTGTAGTGATGGAACACTCGCAGCAGGAAGGAGGTTCAGCTGCCACCATTCCACTGCAAAGTATCTCCCCACATGCCTACGGCTTCCTTTTTACATATTTATTTTAAAGCTGACTCCTTTATTTCAGAAATCTCTTCAGAGTTCCTCAATTAGCATTTAAGCAAACACCCCCTCAGACAGTTTTGGGTGTTCCCCTTCACAGATACCCTTCAACACCCACATCCTTGTCTTAACATCTCTTTTTGTCAAGGGTGGGCTGTACTGGCATCACTACAGAAACAGATTAGTGGATGGTGTAGGCAATATAAGACAAAATTTAGTGCAAAAAAAAGTGAAACAAACGCAAGTACATACAGAAGAGATCATAGGAAAAATAGTGAAATAGACAGTATAAGAGGAGCTTAACAGAGATGTACAAAGACCAAGCAGAAGACCACTCAAGCTAAAAAATATCAGATATAAAACAGACTGAAGTGACAAAGGAGACCCAAGTAAAGACTGACCAACACTGCTGAATGACACATTTTACTGTAAATTATTTCAGGAGTCTTAAATACTCTAAGTTACTCGACATCCTGTTGAAGTCTAGTCAAATGAAATGTTTTTTTGTAAACTCTGCATTTGAGTATGAAATTATGTTAGCACCATAGGAAACAATCTCCTTTTGCTCAGAATTTATTTAACCTACTTGTCCTTGTGCAAAGGATTCTTTAAAATTGTAAGATCAAGTTTTATTAAACATGATCTGAAACTGATATAACTTTATTATTTTATTTCTTAAAGTGACTATTGATTCTGAAAGGAACAATGGACTGTATTACAATTACCACAAAAAAAGACTCAGTTACAGGGAGTGTACTAAACTAAGAAAACTGAATCATAAACTTAAACTGAGGTATTCAGATATAAATCATATTTTGTTTATATTCTTGCTAATGAAGTTGGCTGACAATGGCCTTCTTCACAAACTTAAAGACATTCAGAAATTTAAACTATTCAATGGTACTAGTTTTAAACTGAAGAATCTTCAGTAGAGCTGAATAAATAATGAATTCCTTCACTAATGTTCCTATTTGCGTTTTTGATTCAGGTGTTTTGTACTCCAGTTGAATTTCTTTGAAAAACCTGATGTGGATATAAAACAGTTTTCTCAAGTATAAAGAGATAATCATTATGTTGGTCCTACTTTCAGTTTGAAATGTTGTCTAAGGTACAGATAAAGTGTATTATTTTCACAGGAAAATACTTCCTGATGAACATCTATATCAAAGTTCTGTAAAACAGTTCAGAAGAATGAAATAATACAAGTCAACTTCACAATGAAGTCACATCAACGGACTTTGAAAGGTAAATTAGTAATACAAAGTTATGCCCTTTGATGGCAAAATGCAACTTCTGAGAAACTAAATATAACTTCTATTGTGAGATCACTATGTATCCAAAAGCATGAGCCTGGAAGATCTTTTTAAGGTCTGAATTAATATCACACAGAAGAAATAATTACATGTGTCTTTCAACACCAAATATTTGGTTCTGCAGAATTCATTGCTCCCTGCTAAGGTATACTATATGCATCCACCATACCTAGTATGTAAAAAATGTGTGTAACCATGCTTAATACATGGAGCTCAGAAATTAAAATGGTTAATCAAGGATTTAAACAATGGTGAAAGAGTACTTCAGAAATTTTGTGTGTTCTGTCTTCAGTTTCATGACTTAAATGATTCAGTAGGTTTCCTTTACTTTCGTAGAAAAAGAATAACATAATAAATGCATTTTATTTGTACATATTATCAAGCAGCTTAACTTAAGTAGCATAATTGATTCCATAAGACGTTCAACCACTTTTAAAGGGAAGCTGTTACCTTTCTGTGTCACATGCAAAAGTAAAAACTCCTAAAGCCTTGGTACTAGCATAGGCATATTAAAATGGGCTAGCAATATGGATCTGTGTGCATATATATTCAAGGCATCATCCTTTAGAAATGTATTAAGGTCTAAAATTACTTTACGTTTATGAAGCTGGATAAAGTCCATATTATCTTTCATACTATCTTGAATAGTATTAAAAATAGCAATAATTTCTTGGCATTGGTTTCAACTTGCAAATATACATTCACTCAGTCTGAAATGAAATCTTGCTCTATAACCACAGTGCAGAACTTGAGAATTCATTTTACTGGTTTTCCAGTTTAATTGCTAACACTTTTTATTTTCACACATATGTGTGTATATATATGTGTGTGTATAGATGGATAAATGGCTATGTGCTGGTTTCAGCATTAAGAAATTTGTCTTTACATAATGACTCAAAACAAAAGAAACTGAGAATTCTACATAAATAAATAATACATTTATTCAAAACAGCCAGAAGCAGTTTGACAGACTAGATAATCTGTAACTATATTATTTTCCTAGCAAATGCCAAACAGACATCTGGATACAAGACGTTCTTGAAGAGATTCATTTATGAAAAAATAGATAACAATTTCAAGAAGACAAAGTGCAATATTTTCTGAAGTACCTATATCTGTTGCAAACTACTGGCCCTAGACTCTGACCCCATCCTGCGATCTGGAGCTCATTGTCCCTACATGTCTGTATCCTACAGCAGAAACTGTGGCCACTTATGTACTACCTTGGTAAGTACCCTGTATGCAATTTTTGCCTTCAGTGAGGTGGCAAGTTGCTCAGAGTTTCAGCCAATGTTGAAGCTAACAAGTGCTGCTAAAAGTATAATGGCTTTTGAGAAAAATACCGCACAGGCTTAAGTAACACAAATAAGGTTCCGGGCAGAAGGCTCAACTCCCCAGATCCAGATGGCGAGCAGAAAAACTGAGGGGGTGTGACTGGCATATACCCTCTGAGTACACTCTAGGTGCATACATACTTCAGAAATAAACGTTCTGATTAGTGTGAAGAGGAAAAACTGAGAAGTTTTGCTCGGATACCCCAGACTTTAATCAGAAAAAAATGTAATGCAGAAATTACAGAAGTTACATAAGTTTCAAGTTCAGTCAAGGTATCTGAGACAGAAAAGACAGCTCACCCAAGATGAGAGAAAGCTTAATTCTATGCACTAATGACAAAGGAATGCCTTTAAACTCCTAGAAGCCTAACTTCAAGGCTCATTTTTTCATAATGTAACTCATCATATTATGTCATATTTTCTTCTACTCTCAAACATAAAATCAAAGAATCATAGATAGTTTGGGCTAGAGGGGACCTTGAAGATCCTCTAGTTCCAACCTCCTATGGGCAGGGACACCTTCACTAGACCAGGTTGTTCAATGCCTCTCCAGCCTGGCTTTGAACACTTCTAGATATGGGGCATCCACTTTTCTGAGTAACTTTTTCCAGTGCCTCACCACCCTGAAAGTTTGAATTTCTTCCTAACACCTAATTCAAATCTTTTTAATTCTAAACTTCTTTCACTTTAAAGCCATCCCACCTTGTCCTATCATAGAATCGCAGAATTATTGAGATTGGAAAAGACCTCCATGGTCTTTGGTCCATGGTTGGACCATCTATTCCAACCTTGTAAACTAAATCACAGAACCAAGTCTCAAGTCCAGTCATTTCTGGAACACCTCTGGGGATGGTGACTCTGCCACCTCCCCGGGCAGTCTGTTCCAGTGCTTGACCACTCTTTCCATTAAGAAATTACTCAGCAAATTATAAATATGGCACTATAAATTACTTAAATGATGAATTCAGAATCCATCTTGATACTGTAACTTTTTAAGAAACCCACAAAATTAACACAAAAGTGAACCTAAGTGAAGCTGACACATTTGGCTAAGTAAACTCTTTAAAAACATATTTGTAACACACAAATAAGAATACTTGCAATAACTTCAGACCTTTTAGAATAATCAGCATTCCTCTGGGGGTTTTTTTGTGCTACTAAATTAAAAGGTTTATTCATCATAAATTATATGCTTTTGACACAGTGTCTGAAATAATCCACCTGTTTGGAAGTGTGAATTCAGTTCTAAACTTTTTCTGCTTTCTGTTGGAATGGGCTCTATATTTCAAAATCTCAGATTTCAAAATCATGCATACATTTTTACTTTGTTTACCTAATGCAGTAGCATGAAAACCAATACTTAACTG
>VZRN01004765.1:271980-300795 GCA_013397935.1 Dasyornis broadbenti | reverse complement strand
AAAAAAAACAACAAACAAACCTGCTTTGGTTTCTACCACATAAGTTCCTGCAGGCATGTGGACTGAAGTCGACTTACCAGAAATGCATCAGGAATATGATTCCTTTCATTGTAACATCTATACTTTATAAATACTAGCATGAATATACACTTTAAGAGCAATGAAGATGTTAAGGAATTTTACAACAAAATAAACATTATAAAAATTAAGCAGCATGAAGCAGATGACTGATCTTTTAGTTCTCACCTGACATATCTTCATATCACCACAAATGGGTAAAAGCAGAACAGAATAGATCTAGAGCAACTACTGTAAGTCAGACAAAGACTGACTCCAGAAACAGCTTGAGCTGGAATAAAACACACATACACACACACATACACACACAGGACTGAAGACACTGTGGTATTTTATAAAATGTTTTCATAGTTGCCTCAGTGAAGACAAGAAAATTAAGTTTAAATGCCCAGTGGTTCTCTAATGACTAAACCCCACATCATATCCTTGCTAAAATACACAGAGCACACGAATAACTTTTTTTAAGTTTTGAATTTCAGGATGGATAAGTATAATTCATTGCCTTCCTGAGGTAGATCTTTACTTATAGTCCATTCTACTGGTATTGCATAGTCAGAATTTTCTAAAACAAGCATAAGAAAATTCATTAGAGTGCTATGTTCTGATTAGAGTAATTAAAGGGACATAGTGATAAAGTCACCTACATGGCAACACAAAACCTAGAAATCATCATATTTTTAATGTAACCTCCCACTCACAGCTGAAATAGAATATTTCATTGCTAACTGAAAATGAAATTCAATATTTTAAATTCAAATAATATTTTGAGTTTAAAATTTAATATACAGATAGCGTTCCTACTTAATAAAAGCTGAAGTCTAGTGAGGTTTTTCTAGTAAATACAATGCAATATAGGATACAGGGGAAAAAAAATAATACCCTGGTCACAGTAAGATTTCTAAGATAATTTCCCAGACAGTTTCAACAGACTGGCAAGGTCAAACCTGAGCTGTTTATACTGTCCCAAGACTCCTGAGCAAATTTCTGTGTTTTCCAGGAGAAAGCAAAAACTCCATTGCACACAGTCCTGTCTGTCAACTGTTTTCAATTTTGAGAGAGTCCTCAAGCATCCGCACTGAACTACTGGCTTTTGAGAACTGGATTAATTACATGTGATACCAGACACTTAATGTAAGCCCAAATCATGTGCAAGACACAAATGCATTGAAGAAAAGGAATATAATGAAATCCTGGTTCCTTCACACTAGGGAGCATTTCCAAGTCTTTTACAAAAACATTCAATTCTTTCACAGCATTGAGCAGTATTTGTTCACCTGAACAAATGAATGATCAGTGACATGTTACAAGTTTTATCAGTAGGTGCCCATGACTGGGAAAATGATTACCACTGAGCTCTACAGTCATCTCCTCATTGGCACAGTTTGTAGTAATAAAGATTTAATAAGTACTGTTATTTCTTTTATTACTTCCTATGTTCAGGGCAAGTACAGTGCATTTTATTTTGGGGTTTTTAATGTATGAGAAACTACCATGCAACACGAGAGCAACTAGCATCAACAGAAGGTTCACTGTGAAAAAATAAAACCGTATATATAAAGTTGTGTAAAAAAGCAAATGCTGTATAGTTCAATTTCATTAACTAAATTTGGAGTATGGTTTTGCATTTAATTTTCCTATTTCTCTGTTCTTCACTTGTGAAATAGACTATCCCTTAGCCTCAGAAGTAATGAGTTTATTAATGTTTATGTTTATTACAGAGTTATTAATGTTCATGAAGTACTCCAGCACTTGCATGACAACAGCCACACTTCTATCAAGGAATTAACCAGTTTGTATTCAGAGCATTTGTTACATAATATACACTAAACATGATCTGTTGCCACAGTGTAAGCAGTGAAGGAAAGCAAAAACTGAATAATGAATACTTTTTCTTGAAGTAATCATTATAATTTTATATATAAATAGGGTTATGTACCTGTTAATTTAAAAAAAAACAAAAAAAGAGATTGCATTTAAAAACTGCTCTAATGAACATGCACAGGGCAGCTGAAATAAGAGTATTCTTAAGTTTAATTCTAGCAGTTTCTCAGCCTGGTTAAATTTATTTTAATAAAGCTACTTATAGAGAAGATAGTAATATTTCTAAAGGCATCTTTGATAAGTAGGCAGCACATTCTAACTGTCAGAACAACCAGTGGTAAACTTTGGCAAAGACTGTTTCAGATTATGCTAACATTAACAAAGCTTCATGTTTCCCAGCTGTACAATATTGCCCACATAAGGAATGAATGTCTTTAGAAATCTGTGTGAATTGTATAATCATGACTGCCACTTAGTAACTTCAATATTTTCTTACAATATTTAAAGAGAAGAAAGTATCTAATATATCACATAATGGCAATCATCAATAAATACTGATTTCTTTCACTTTAATCATTAAAAGGAGCAGTATGAGTGTTACCAAAAATATCAATATTATTCAGAGAAAATGGATTTTCAAAAGTTCCTAGGGGAAGCGGTCTCCTCTAAGGTCTAAAGGAAGAGAATTTCTGACTTTTGGAATGGAGACAGATCTCTCTCTCGCATAGCTGTGGCATTCTCAAGAGCCAAATGACCTAGAAATGTGGAATCCTACAACAGAAAAAGAAGAAACCCAAATTTTCTTAGCTCATGAATTATAATGTTCCTTTGTCATTTCTTCTCATACTGTATTTTATTGCTGACAGTGGTCTTGCAACATTCTGGTTTTATAAATTCTAGCATTATTGTCAAAACTATCTTTGTGGAAAACAACCATGAATGGACCAAAACTTGGCCTTGAGTAAGAAGAGCATTTTGATTCTTCAGATTGGTAACAGTAATTAAGGACACTGATCCACTCAGGTTCTAAAATGCGGATGAAACACTGTGTATTCTATCCTAAGGTCAACCTAATAGATTTGTTTCAGAGTCCCATTTCCTGAGATTCTTCATCCTGTGTGGGCTGATCCTGTGAGACTGAACTGTTAAGGCCATGACTGGATGAATGTTCAGTCTAATCAATATGGACCTACTGACTGGGTTTGGTATGCATGTACATAACACTGCTTAAAAATAAGATGTAATTGAAAAAAAATAGATCCTTACTCAAAAGCAACACATATAGTATATCTATTTCTGAAAAAGGTATAAAATATCTGTATCTATATATATTTCCTAACATTGCAATTTTCCCACAAATGAAAAATATTTGGCATTTCTTCTCTGAACAATTTTTAATAATTATGACTTGGAAAGGACTATCTGAAAGTTCCACAGTGAAAATCAGGATAAGGTTTTAATGCAAAATACTGTTTTTTCAGGACTCCATGTAAATTAACTATATCCTTATTACCACCACTAACAAACAACAAGAGGTTTAATTATAAATAAGCATAGAGAGCAAAATTAACCTGGTATTTAACTATGTTGCAATGAATAAATAATAAAAAATAGAAGTCTGCCTATTGTTCTAATTATTGTTAAATCACATATTTTCTTGCTTTTCTCTTAGCCATGATCACACTAACATCTTACATATTGTAGTTACAGTGGTAAGGACCTTTATTTCAAACAAGTGCTATGAGCGACTTATGATTTGTTTAGATAAGCACTCCCAAACCTCTCTAATAAAACAGCACATAAACCACAACTCTCTGACAAAGCAGTGAACTCTGAATAAACTTCCTTAATTATTATCTTCTAACCATAGAATAAGAACATTATCAGCTAACACTGAGAACAAAGAATGTTTAAAAAGCTATAGAATTAAACAAATTGAATAACTGTAAAATAAAAAGATCTTAATCCCTTATACTTATGAAGATAATTCAATCTTTCTCATAATATTGTCATCCACACCACTTTATACTTTTATAGATAAAGCTTTTATTAAACTAATTCTGTAAAATTACATAGAATTAAAACTCAAATATTTTATTCACTGTTTCTTTGGTCATATAAATTATTTTCCATAAACATACATGCATATATATGCGCACTTCCTAATTTTATATTAAACTGTATTCCTTCAGTAATTCCAACATATAGTAAACTTTTCAGAGATTCTGTGAACCCTAATTGTATTATTATGCCATCACTTCAACTGTGCTGTTAATCATAAATGTCTATTTATTTAACTATTTATTCTTTACTTGTATCTATGTGTGAGCTATTTTGACTTAATGCAATCTTCCAAGATTAAAAATGAAATCAAATTCCATCTTGGTAGCAAAAATATTTTATACTTTATATCAATCTAACTGAAAAGATGCAGTATACCAACATTTTGTCAAAGTATTTTTATCTGCAATGAAATAAAACTATAAAATATGAAAGAATCATTGTTTAAAAGCAGACTTAAAGAAATCTAGATAATACAACAGCTTTATATCTTGGGTTTATGATATATACCATATGAGTATATAAGCTCTACAGTCACATCTTAAGTACAGGGCACATTATCTAATACACAGGAGTAAAGTTCAGATACTCAAAAACAGCTGGAGGGATTTGGGGAAAGATTGAGTAATAACAAAATCACATATCAAATTCTCCCTCTAGTGTTTTTGTGATTCCTACTGTTAATAACAAAATCTAGCAGTGTTTCTGAAATGCATACTAGTTTCCTGCAGTACTTAACTGTATGCTTAAAGATAAGCTCATATTTAAGTGTTTTAGTCAGTGAAATCAAGGGTGAAGAAAAATTAAAAGCACTTTTTCAGAAGGAAGAAACTAAAACTAAACCTCAAAACTGACTAAAACTGTACTGTAAAATCATTTTACAATGACAATCACAGAAAATTGATTTCCCATAAATTGCATCACCTCTCAGACCCATGTGTGGATTCTCTGGTATTCCAGAGCATCTGAAATGACAGTCTGTACCTAACTTCAAACAGTTGAAGACACTGGATTTCTTTGTTTCGTTGACATCAGTAAAAAAGGAGCTACGGCCAAGTGACTGTTCACTCAGCCACTGCTCAGATTTTGCCTAACGCAGCTCATGCTGACAATATGCTGGAAGCAGTGCCATTAGGTCACACTGAGAGTACCATGTAGGTAGGACAGGTGGCCTGAAAGAGCTAAAAAACCATAATGCAGCCATTATCACCTGCAGATTGCTGTCACCTGCAGCTATTATCTTTGCATATTTATTGTCTGGCAGTTTCCTCAGAATCTACTAACTTACAGTTATGGTACAGACCAAATTTCAAATCTGAAAGGTATAAAATACCAACTTAGTCAAAAGGGTGTTTTTTAAGATGCAGATCTAACAGCAGCTGGACTGATGAGTATTTCCAGCCTCCCAGTGTGAGAGATGCCTGCATCGTGACAAAGGAGGATGAATCAGCCCTCTCACTGTCGGCTAGGTAACTAATTTTTCCTCACACGTGCATAAATTAAGGGTTATGGGTTATAAGTTATGAAACCTCATGAACTAAGTGGTGAGTAAGTGAATTCATGGGAGAGACTAGTCTGGGCAAAGGGAATTGAGCCATTGTTTGCTCTTGTTGTATTTCTTAATGAGCTCATAAAATAAAGCCTAAATCACAGAGTACATTGTCCTGTAAATTAGAGAGATTCAAACAGACTCTGACACTATAGTTGCAGAATCACGTCTCCCAGGTGGGTAAGTTAACAGTATGCACCTCACCGGTGGACAACAGCACGTACAGCTCTACCTATAAAACACTGAAGAATGAGTAAGCATAACTTACTGCAGATGCGGTAAAGGAACTAAGGGCCAGGCTCAGCAATGGAAAGAATTAAGGGCAGGGGCCCCACAAAACTACAGGAAAAGAGTGCCATGCCTGTCCCATTGGGGATGAGCAGCCCACTCATCGACCTTATTTGCTCGCCATTAGGTGTCTATGCCCATGATGCAGCTTACCTGAATCAGGAGGGCATGTGAAAGACACAGTAACAGAAAGATCCTACACATTTTCTATAAATAGCCCACAGGGGCTTATCTGATGCACAGAAGAACATGCCAGCTGCTAGGAGAACGTGACAAGACGGCTGCAAGATGTGTCAATGACTATATCCACTGTGCACACTCTACAGCCAGGAGTACCTATTTAGCCTCTGGCTGAAATGCATTCTCTTCTTTCTCTAATTCCAAAAGCCAACTTCCCTGAACAAAAATTTCTCTGAGATATATAAAACCTTCCTATTGCAGGAAAATTAAATTAGTATTTCAGTATGCCACTGGAGCAGAGGTATATGAATTAATTTTATAGAAGTAAGTTTATAAATTGGTAAGGTCTTGCCCCCCACTCACAACTTTAGAATAATGATACACAGTGCAGATTTTTCTAGAGAACATTCAAATAAACTCTCATTTTCACAGAACTGAGAGAATAATCTCTCATTCATGTAACAATGTTAGCACTATTGCTAAACATAGCGGTATTTGTGCTAAGACTAGACCCTTAAAGACATAATGGTACCAAAATTAACTTTTCTTTAAAAATACTTGCTAGCATGGTTCAAGTGCACCTCTTCTCAACAGCAGAAGGCAAATTAAAATTTCCATAAGCTAAAGATACTCTGTACCTCTTAGACACACAAATATATATGTACATGGTATACACACAGATACCTATACGTAATACACTAAATTGCAAGATTAAAATAAATTTAGATTGGCCTCATGATTTCTGAATGTTTCACACCGGTAACATTGTATTTTTCTTAGTGTTATTTTCAGCTCATTTCTAGGATTTATTCAGGCAGTACAGCTATTTTAGGTACCATCTTTCTTTCAAAAGAGCTTACCAACAGTAACTCTGCCAAGAGTGTCTGTTATGTACCCTTTTGTCATGCTATTCCTTACTGCTGTTATAACTTTCCAATACTTAAAAAATTACAGACAATAAGCATTGTGGTAGGAAATCTGCCTGTAACATGAAGACACAGAGGTATCTTTAGAGGAACAGTGGCTACTGATGTAAGGTCTTTATGCAGAGAAGGGCAGAGATATAATAGTCTTTGAAAAAAAAGAAACCAATTCAATCAAAGCAGCATGAGATAAACAAATTTGAGGAGGTAGGGGAAAGATCACAATATAAAATAGTAATAATGCCATCAGATATAAGTTTTCGGTCTTTATAATAAACATGATCATTAGAGAACAGAAAGAAATTAATTAGTTTTTTTTTTTTGGAAGAACTCTATACTGAAACATGTTTTAAATTACTACTTGACAGTTGTTTAGATAATTATGGTAAAATAGTTCCCAATCTTTGGACAAATATAGTGACTTTGTACTGGCAGTATGAGAAAGGTATAGATGGCTTTATGTCCTTGTTTGGTTGGGACAGAGTTAATCCTGGTAGCTGGTACAGAGCAGTGCTTTGGATTCAGTATGAGCACAATGTTGATAACACACTGGTTTTGGTTGTTACTGAAGCAGTACTTACCTTCAATGAAGGATTTTTCTGGTCTCATGCTCTGCCAGTGAGGAGCACTCAAGAAACTGGGAGGGAGCATAACCAGGACAGCTGACCTAAACTGGACAAAGGGATATTCCACACCATAGAATGTCATGCTCAGTATATAAACAGGAGGAGTTACGTGAAAAGGGGGCTGATTGCAGATCAGGGACAAGGTGGGTATGGATCTATTGACAGTGAGCTGTTGCACTTGTTTTTCATGGGTTTTATTTTCCTCTCTCCCTGTCCTTTTTGTTACTATTATTATTAGTTTCGGTATTATAATTATTATTATATTTCATTTTGTTACAATTAATAAATTCTTCTTATTTCAACCAAGAAGTTTTACTTTCTTTTCCTTCCTGATTCTCCTCCCCATCACACAGGGATGGGAGTGAGAGAGGGAGTAAGCTTTAGTCTGTGTGGTGCTTGATTGCCTGCTAGGGTTAAAGCATAAGTCTTTTTGGTGCACGAACTGTGGTAGTTTAACCCTCACTGTCCACCAAGCAGACCCAGCTTGCTCATTCCCTACTGGTGCAGTGAGGGAGAGAATTGGAAGGATAAAAGTGAGAATGCTTGTGGGTTGAGATAAAGGCAGTTTAATAGAGAAAGCAAAAGCCACACACAAGCAAAGCAAAATAAGGAATTCATTCACCACTTCCCAAGGGCAGGCAGGTGTTCAGCCATTCCCAAGAAAGCTGGGCCCCATCACACGTAACAGCGACTTGGGAAGACAAATGCCATCCCTCAAACAGTCCCTCTTGTCTTCCTTCTCCCAGCTTTATATACCATGCATGGCACCATATGGTATGAAACATTCCTTGTCAGTTGTCCTGGCGATGTCCCCCCCCAACTCCTTGTGCACCTCCAGCCTCCTCACTGGTGGGGTGAGGAGAGAAGCAAAAAAAGGCCTTGATACTGTGCAGGTGTTGCTCAGCAATAACAAAAACATTTCTGTATTAACCCTGTTTTCAGCACAACCCCAAAAAACAGTCCCATACTAGCCAAAGTGAAGAAAATTAACTTTACCCCAGCCAAAAAGCAGCAAACTTTACAAGTGTGTTATCTTGACAACAGAGTGTATTTCTTTTGAGAGAAATGGTGCCCTGATGAATTTCCATCACTGTATTCTAATAAAATATTTTCTGTAATCAATCAAAAGCTATGCTATGGGATCAGTGGAGGTTAGTTAATCTTCTGTGACAGTTATTATCTGCTTTTCTTTCTTGAAGGGGAAGAGACTATTTCGAATTTGCATAAATATAACAACTTAAAATTCAGTAAAACTCCCATAATTCCAAGATTACATAGGACTGATATGAATAATGAAGACAGCAAAGGGACAGAACTACTAAAAACTCTTCAAATTGGCACATATAATTCAATAGGCAACTTGCTTACAAAATACAATCAATATTAGTTCACCCTTGATATTTTTATGCCTCTGTGTAATGTTCAGTGAGGATATGAATGAAAAGAATAATATCTTAGGTTTTGCTTCTATATGTTGTTTCCTCACAAAGTGACAGAAAAAGCTCCGGACAGAGAAAGCCTCTGTAATCCTCTCACATGCTGCAAATTATGATTCATCAAAACAAAACAACTCCGGCTGTAGTTCACCCGTTTCTGGACTTTCACACAGAACAGATTTTTTAATGGTTTTGCTCAGATAAAACAGAGAACACTACACTTGCCAAAGCTGTTCAGTCATACAATGTGATCAGAACACAGTTTTAATACAAGAATTTTGAGGCTTGCATAAAAATCTAAATGCATTTCAATGAATGGGGTTTTTAAGACAAAGTTTTAAGGAAGATCAATAATTTACCTTTTGAAATAACTGAAAAGTTAAAGGAATTCAATGTCATTTTTTCACTTAGGAGAAGTATTTGCTATAAATGAACCTACCTTAATTGAAGAAGAATACAATGAAGCTAATTCCAAAGGCTCAAATTTAAAGCAACATGGTGTTTTTGAATAAACAAAATGATAACAGAATGAAAATAGGAGTGAATTTTTGGAGTAAGAATTGAATTATGTCACTAAAAAAAAAAAAAAACAATAAAAATGCACTGGACTTAAAATCCTGTGAATATCAATCCATGAAGTTAAAAGCTGCATAATATCTTCCATTTCATTAAACAGTAAAAAGCACTAACATTTATCTTAATTACAGCCTTATAGGTCTCTGGTTCTGGTGTTTTAAAGCTTTTCTAAACAGATGTAGTATTGGTTTATGTCATCATGATCTAGGTTTTATCATCTGCTCCAAGGGTTAGGATAACTGTATTGGCCATAGGGGTCTGATTTATATACACCTAATCCAGTATTAATGATGGTGGCACTTTACTTTGTAATAACAGATCTGTAAATCTGTAAGGAACAAACAGAAATCACATAAATCAAGCATATAAATGAGAAATGCCAGCACAATAATCCAGGCAGACAAACGTTCACTCCATTCTCACTGCATATTCTAATAAATATCAGTTTAGCATCCTGACTGTCTGATTTCCTAAATGTTAAGCAAATAGCACAATAGCACATTTGAAATTCTTGCTCCACTTCTCATTAACTTGGCAGGGAACTTTTGGTCAAGTGAGGTCAACTAATTTTGGAACTAAATTTAGAATTTTCGTATTTTCAAGTATCCATTCTGATGAATTTTTCTCCAAGTTTTTATCATTGCATCAACAGATTTAAACTGTGTGGGATAGCATATGATAAAATACGGTACAACTTTCAACTTCTACAATGCAAAATAAATTGCGTACAACTTGGTTATTCCTGTACGGTGTAAGTTATTCCACCTGTTTCACAATACAAAAATTCAGGAATACTGCTGGTCTATTCCACCCAACATTTTTGACTGGTAGCTGAAAAAAAGAGATCAACACAAGGCTATCATCCTTTATGACATGTAAATCTTACACTTCAGACACACTCTAGAAGCAAAAATAAAATTAGAAATGTTTTTATTGATTATTTAAAATTGTAAATGCCTAGTGAATTACTACTACGACAAAGTTTTGCATTTCTTTACAAAAGTATGCAGGCAAACCCAGTTATTCACTGAGATTCTCATTTCAAAAGAATCCTTTTTATTCTCCCCCCACCAGCAGATGTGGTGAAAATAGGTTTACATCTTCACTGGACAAGCAAGAAAAGGGTAAAGGGGAGGGATAAATTTACATATTAATATCACAAATTCCATAATCCCATGTGGGTAATTTCCAAGGTAGATTGGGAATGAAAACCCTAAAAAAATGGGACAGCCCAAAGGAAAACAATGCTAAAGAAAGAAAAATAATATGGAAAGTAATAAAAACAGTTTTTAAGAGAAAGAGTAGCTTCAATAACAAGGTAAAAATTCAAATTTTGTTCAGTACTGTCTACGTTTTTTTATAGTGGCTCCAGATAAACAAAGCAATAGCAATTTTTAATAAACATACAGCAATGAAATTGTATGTGGTTTTTTCACACAAAAAATATCTTTTTCTGCTCCAGAACTTTTTGGTTTTTAGATGTCCTATATGTTATGATTTTTTTTTTTTTTGGTTTTTTAGTTATTCAAAATTTGCCTGAGATATATTCCAGTTTCTTCAGAGTGGAAAAAACGTTGGTTTCTAAGCCACAGAACATACTAACGAGACAGACAATCGGCATAGAAGCTTCTCTGCCAGGAAGAGCAACACCAGTTTTGATAAAAGTCTGGTGGAATAATCACATTCCTTGTAAAGAGTAATTATTAGAAAGACATTTTCAGAGCTGAAATAAAAAATTCTGTTTGTTTGTTTGTTTGTTTTTAACAGGATAATCTCTTAATTTCTTAATTATGACTAGAGATAAAAATGTCACTCACAATACTTGGGGTATGTATCGTTACACAGACATTAAAGAGAATAGAAATGCAGAGCAATGAACTCGACAGCCTGATGTACGTTTTCTTTTCTTAAATTTGTGTAACTAATTGGCCAAAACTATTGCTGCCATTAAGATAAGAAGGAAATTGTCTCCAAAACATTTCTTGACTGCCGGAGAGCATCTGGAGTTAGGAAGCTGAGGTCAGTTGCCTGGCTACAACAAATAGTCTCTTTTGTCTCCTGTAAAATATCTAATTTTCTGTTGTAAGTATTTTATCCATGATCTTCCAAAACTGAAAAACTGGTTTTGGCTAACTAATAATAATAAAAACAAACTATAAAGAACTATTAAATAACTATGGAATTTATTTCTATATCAAAATGATTACAGAAATTATTGTCATCTTAGACTTTTCCAGGGCAAAATTTACTACTCTGTAGTGAAAAAAACCATGAAATTAGACTGCCAAATTTGACTTTTGGTACACATCTGTGTTCACCATGATTCTAAACTCTGGCTTTCAAGGAAAAGTGTATCAAAAAGAAAATCAAAGGGTGAAAATTCCCTTAAAATGCTTGAACTCAAGGTGGAATTTTATAGCTTTATGATGAAAATTAATAGAATTGCTAATATGGTTTTCCAAGCAACTTGACAGAGAGAAAAGCCATAGAATCAGATTCATGGAATGGTTTGGGCTAGAAGGGACTTTTGAAGATCATTTAGTCTAATACCCCTACCATGGGCAGGGGACATCTTTCTTTAGATCAGGATGCTCAAAGCCCCATCCAACCTGAACACTTCCAGAGATGGAGCATCCACAACTTCTGTCGGCAACCTAAGAATTTGTGGCTGAAGAGAGACAACAAAAGTTCCTTGAAATTACAGAAGTAATTCATCTTCCTTCAGCAGGTGACATCCTCTCAAAAATGGTGAAAATGGACACCAAAAATGTTACTTGGACATAAGTGTTACATAAGTCCAAGGTATGAAAGGGTACCTTGGCAAATGGTATGAAAACAAAACACAGGAAAATAACCTGATTTTTTTTTAACAGGATAGGATAGATACCTAGAGCAATCTGATATTAAAGGTTTAGATACCTTACGGTATAAAACAACCGGAATTTTGACGACAAGTCTGTAATTCAAGGAAGCCCAGAAGCTCTTACAAAAATTGCTGAGGCATCTCTTAAATATGTAACAACTTTAACTGAACCTTGAAAAAGCATCATATAAAATTAATGCAAACTGACACATCAAGGATGTTCTTCTGATTCTCTTTTGATAAAGAAAATAAGAGAAAATAGCTTGAACATGGCAGCTGATAATTGGACAGACCTGTGCAGCAGGTGAAAACAAAATAAATATAAACAATGTTTTAAGACTTCTACTTGAAGTTAACAAGTAAAAGATTTAATTACTGAATATTGCATTCATCTAATTTACATCATTAAGGAAATGGAGAAAGTAATGAGAGTGAGCAAAAATTAGTTTCCAGTGAAACAATAAAAAATTAAACATAATATTCAGGAAGCCAGACTACATGGCTTCCGAGATAACGGCAGAAACCTTAGCAGTTTGTTTCAGATTTTATAATTTGGAGGTGCTTGGAGACTAGAGGGGTGCAGGAAAAAAAGACAATAGTTTTGAAAATAAACATTCTAATAATACATTTTCTCTAATTAAATCATTTGTAGGATATTTCCAAAAATTTGAATTTTATTCTTGGATTATGTCTTTCACTCAGTAGTTTCATAAAATGAGTTTTCTGTTCTTGTCACAGCTTTCTCATTTTATATTGCTGTAAAGTATATTAGAGGTATTGAGAATCTTAAGTGGTTCTCTGAAGGAGGAGTTTATATTTTTACAACTACTATTAATGTTTCAGTTGTAGTCAGGATTCCCTACACGTCCCATTCGGTCAAATTATGGAGAATGAAGCTAATTCTTGTATCCAAGTTATAACATTCAAGGCTAGATGTGTGGACAACCAAGTGGTGACAGCACTGGTTGGATACTCAGACTCAAAGGGTGATTCATGAGCCACACTCTGCTCAGAAGCCGCTATGGAGCGGCCTCTTGCAGGTGCCTTCCTAGGACCTGTTCTTTTTCCCACCTTTCTCATTGGAGGTGGTAACAGAGGGCCTGTGCAAAAAGCTTGCAGATAACATCAAACTAGCGGGTAAATCACTATGCTAGAGGGAAGAGCTACCACCCACAGGGCTCTAACTACACCGGAAGGAAGGGCCTACTCTAACACAGGACGGGATCATCAAGGACAGAATTGTCGTGAAGATTTCTGAGCCGTTACCATAGTCTGGCTTCATGTTCCTCTGAATACATCTCTGATGGAGAAATGCGCCCAACTACTTTTTAAAAAGTTATTTCACCCGATAGTCTCTCCATATATCTGCATGAATATTCAAATCACAAGGAAAATCAACTCTATCATTTTATTTCCTGGGAGCAAGAACTCCTTCCCTCGTGTCTTTGCTTTCAACACATTATAATGAAGACTCCAACAGCATGTAGTTTTCTGTATTATGTAAGTGAAATCCCTCAAAATGCATCAATAATTTGGAATGATTTACAACAACATGAAAATAGGAGAAATATAGAACTTAATTTTTTAAAAATTATTATTTTATATATGCATTACAAGAATAATACAATGTATCCAAATAATGAGGAAATAAAGGCAAATACTGTATAAAATTATACACAGAGGTGGAGCAGCAAACACGTAATGATATACATGCATGTGAGTAGAACTATGTATTAGACCTGTTTCCCACACCTGATCAATCTGGCTGCCCCCCTCTGGCATGTTTGGTACCTTTGATTTTTCCCAATGACCTTTGCCAGTTTTGAATCACTCAAGTTGCAAACATACTGGAACAAATTTATTTTCCTCATGTTTCTGAAGCTACTATGCTTATATGCTAAATACAAATAAAATGCTTGACCCATAAAGGAATCGGCAGGAAATCTGAAATGAAGGCATTATCCAGCATTTCATGCTCCTTAGTGATGCCATTTTAAATATTTTAGACAGCCCATAAATAATTAAAACCTCACCACAGCAAATTATGTCCTATTATGCAAATAAATAGCCTCCTCCCTGGTTTCATTAAAGATTCTAAAAGACAAGCTGAGCAGTTTAAACATGGCAAGATACTCCAGTGAGGCGAGAAATCTTCCAATTTTTTTTTTAATTGTTAGTGCCAAGTTTCATGTGGATTTTTACTCTAAAACTTTAATTTGCATGAGCAAATAAACCTTTAATAAACCTTTTGTAAGTGGTGAAAATGCATAATTTAATTATATTTGATGTTTTGAAACTACTGTGCCTCATGAATATTGAAGTTAAGCAAACTCTATAGCAGAAAATATACAATTCTATTTTTTTATAGAAAGCTCTATTTATGTAGTATTGTTTCTTTTAAATCTTTATTTGTTCACATAAACTATATATATTGACAATGTCAAGTTTTTACACCAAAAAAATTAAATACCTAATTTTGGTTTCCCAGTAGAATTCAGATTCTATTTCAACAGAAACATAATTCAGCTACATTCCTAGATGCCTATAGCAAGGAGACTTGCAACATTTAAACTACTTTGATATGGGATTAAATTTTTGAGGCAGTATTTTTCCAGAAGTCTTATTTTCCAAATCTGCTAAGTTTAGCAAGACTCTTGAAATTATATATTTTTGTAAACAGAAACATTCACTGACCAAAGTATAAAATTATTCAATTAATTAAATAAATTAAAATAATCAAAAATCTAGGCTCAAAAAGTAATAAAATATTATTCCTTTACGTTTTTTTCCCTCCAAATTTGTGAATCTATTCTCATTATATCCTTAAAATATTGCAGGAAAGATAAACTGCACACTTACCAAAATATACATAGTATTTCAAAATTAAAATGAAAAATCTTGTACATTTAATCAGCTCAAAAACTTTTAAAATTCTTTATCAGTAGGTTAACATGAACTAAGTAGAGATCATCAGAAAACTGGAAAATAAATGTATGCATACTTATTAAACTTTAAGACTGGCCAACTGCTACTTAAATGACAGTCAGCAAGTTCAGAGCAAATAAAATGAGAGTTTCAGAATTCTTTTTCAACGTAACCATAAAATTCATTGAAGTCAGCTTTGCTCTGAGTAGAACCCACAATTCTGTACCCCCAGTTCTTCAAGTAAGTAACATACTGTTTTTTATCATGTAATAAACCTGTGTTCATCTATTCCTCTAGTGTTGCTTATTTACTTGCACAATAGCAAGCCTTCCTAAAAGTTCTCAAAAGAGCGGGTTTTAGATAACACCAAAAGAACCACAAATCAAGAAACAATGGTTAGAAAATATTCATTGCATTCACAGACTCCTGCAAGATCTGAGAGCTGATTTGCTTCTGTCTCTATTTCTGTCTGGTCGCTGCTACAATCCTGCCTCTACTCCCTCCCTTATTAACACCCTTGAATTACAAAGCTGGTTTTTATTGTTCTTCATTGTCTTCCAAATGCTCTCGCTCTGTCTTACACATCAACTGCAACCTAGAATGCCATTTTTTGTTACCACCTTCTAAGAACATCAGTTGCTTAAGGGAAAAAATACTTCCATCTGTCCTCCTCTACAAAAACATTCTTTACAGTCACAGTTATTCTGTTACTTGTGTTCATGACAGAACTTGCATTACACTAAATGGTGCAACTAGATAATTTGTTCTCTGTCTTTCTAATAGAGATACCGAGTGTAATACAAGAACATAAATTTTTTTGTTGCTTTCTCTGTATATATTCAGGCATGCGTACTAAGCCAAACTACTGAGAATCACGCGCATTTTAGAGGTTTGAATACCTAAACCTGTTTAACCGGCTGTGTTTTATACGGATCCCTGTTCCCATGAACAAACGAAATCAACTCCAAAGTAATATCAAGCAGAATAAATGAACTATGCAGTGTTTGGGCAAAGAATGTAAGGAATACAATGCCAATAGAGTCAGTCATGAAAAGAGTAGCAAATTAGATTAAGCTGAATGATGTACATAATCTTCAGTTTGGAAGCAAGCTTGCTTTTCTGAAGAATATTAGGAACAAGCTTTTGGAAAAGAAAAATCTGACACCAAAAATAGGAGACGTTGTCTGCTTGCAGGTTGGGCTTTGGCTTCCTTTTGTTTGTCGTTTTTTGGGGTTTTTTTCCTCAGAGACAAAACTTCTTTGTATATTTGTGCTATGCAAAGCAGTTGTAATACTGAAAATTACTACTAGATGAAGCATGGAAAAGATCTGTATGACATTCAATAAGGAAAACACTTTATGCCAATTAGGTTACACAGGTAAATATTAAATCACATAACTTACGGTGCATTTAATGCAATCGCAGATCACCTCCAAGGAGAAAAATTTAGATGAGCAGTATTTTGACTACAATTAAGAATAACATCTTCTGTATTTGCACCAAAAAATTAGGACAAGGAGGACATGTGTTCAAGGAAGGGAAGAAATTAAGCATTAAAAAAGAAATAAATGTTAATATTGCTATTTTAAATTAATTTTCATCATAAAGCTATGAAAATAATACCATGATGAAGTAATAGGTATATAAATATGGTAAAAATTGGAAATATTACAAAATTTCTACATAGAAGCAGTATAAATATGTAATTTTAAAAGTTTCATGTACTTATATGCTTAAAAAGCCAATGTTCTTGTAAGTAAAAATTTCAAGTTGAAATTCAAAATGCAAATGTATGAGAATTTTTGCACAGAAACTATCAGTCAGAATATAGTACTTGTTGCTTTTAGTTATTCCATTTACCCATCATTCACTCTCTAATCTCCTTTAAGCCCATGTTTCTCCATTCCATACACAATAGAAGGATTACGTACATTTTACCTCTTAACTTTCTCCAGAGGATAACAGATTTAATTACTGTTCTTCCTCCCATGCCAGCTTTCAAGTCAGCAAATTTTGTATGGCTCTGTAGCATAATCTTTAATACAGAAGTCTTATGTGTCTGCATTCCGGTGATAGAAGCAAAGCACATGTTCTGCAGTGCTGAATAGGAATCTATTTGCTACTTTTATTTCTCATAAATTAAATTTTAAAAATGCATGGAACCCAACAGTTTTAAAAGTCTGTTTTCTCTATTGATTCTGGTTAACTTTTAAAATAAAAGAAAATTTAATGAAAATCTGGTTTTAAGGTGTTACATACTAATAGTAAGACACAAGAATGAAAGCATAACATAGTGCATATACTGAGCAGTTGTCCCAAAAGTATACTTTTCCTCTGGATGTTCTGCGCTTTGTGGCATGAAAATCCTCTGTACTATATGACCTACTCCAAAAAAAAATTTTTGCACAAAATCAATTCATTTGTTCAACAGAAAAATTGCAGTAGTTTTGCTGTTCATGACAAGCTTCTTACCCACAAAGGTAGAGGAGCATTTTCACTTTAGTACAGTCTTCCTTAACCTATCGATACATACGAACAGCTTTAACTGCAGCTTAGTGAAAAAACTCTCTTTTATTTAACTTTTTTTTTGCCTGGAATTCTTTTAGTATAGGAAAATACTTTGAATGAGTCTCACCAGATATAAACTATAAAAAGTTTAATGTAATTTCAGCTTTACCACAAATATTTGAAAATCAAAAGACCAAGCTAACACACAAATGTCGTAGGAGAAGGTGAACAGCAAAAGAAACGGTAAATTTCAAATTCCTTTTGATACTGAGAATTTGTATCAAAAGGTACTCCAATCCAAGAAAACAAACCCAAAGTTTTCATTCATCACCTGAGGAACAACTATCAGCTGCATAGCAATACACAGAAGATGCACGTCAGTGTTAATTGTAGAATATTCTAAGTTGTTATTCTTCAAGGTGAAATAAGCCATAAACAGTAGAAAAAACAATGATGTAAAACCACAGCATTTTTTAGGTACTGTTAGGTTTTTCCTTAAAATTTATAAGTAGACAACACACTGGTGAAAAAAACAGAAAACAGGAAAATAAAAAAGAGCTAATGGGAACTACGTAAATAAAGAGCATGTAAAATAGATTTGTGGCTTCCTAAAATTTGAGCACTGACAGAGGAAGCAAATTTACTTTTCGAGGTTGTAGAATCATATATCCATGCTCCAATAGTCACATGAGACTTCACACATCCTTTGCATTTACATAAGGTGAATTATTCTATTGCATTCCATGTCCATAGAAAGCAATGTGAAACACTATCATACCCTGTAACCACTTAGAAAAAAAACAGGAATAATCATTGCACAATTGTCAGCTTCTAGAAGAGATCTCCGCACAAGGCTAAATTGCTTATCTAGAACTGAATACGTATTGTGGGGCTTTTTTTTTCCCATAGGAGAAATAAAAGTAAGATTCTGTAGAACAGGTTTGTAGTTAAATCATCAGATATGCTTAGGAACCTACAACCCAATATTCCTGTAATTTTGAGCAGTGTTTTAATATCACATAATAATAGAAGTTACTTTATTAGAAAAAAAATAGCTAATTATATATTCAACTATGCCCATGAGAATAGTAGTTCTAAAGCTAATTGAATACAAGCTTTCAGCCACAAAATGTGTTTTTAGGAAAATTACAAAAGGAAACCACTGAATTAGCATCTGGAATGAAAATTAAATGCACAAAGTAGAGGGAGAACCCTGAAGATACACAGTTGGAAAGGTTACTCTGCAGCTTTCACTTTTGCTGATGCAAAAATGCATATACAAAAAAAATCCATGTATGATAAAAACAGCTGCATTATTTCCTCTGTACCTTAAATAAGTAACCAAAAGATATAGACACTTTTTTGATTAAAGAAAGTATGTTAGGGATAGTAAATTGACTGTACTTTTAAAATGCCTTTTCAGTTCAACAGCAGTGTACTGACTAAATAAAAGCCCTGTGGACAAGTATTTTCCCTAAAAGCTTACAAAAGGAGGCAAAAAATGCATGCTATTTTATTGTATAGCTTCAACTTGCTATCTATTTTGTAGTTGCAGATAATGTGGATTTTATTTTTATAACTATCACTATAGAGAAATCTACAGTAAGATCGCTGTTAATACCTGATTTTTATATCATAGCACATCTATCAAGTCTTCACATTACAATGTGAAATTTTGTCCTCCACTATTCAGCTTAACTAGACATTAGTAGATGACTTTGTTCCTTAACAATTGTCATACGTCAAAACTAGAAAATATGATACATCAACCATCTCAGCCTCCCCATATACCTAGAGCTTATGTACAAAGATTTAATTTACAGCAACATATGCGTAAAAATGATTTAGCCTGGGTTTGGTTTGGTTTTTTGTTTGTTTGCTTGCTTTCATTTAGCTACCTCAATACGCACATTGCAAGTCTCTAGAGTGTAATTTGAACCTCATGAGCTAAGGATGTTGAACTGGCTTAAATTGCAAATATTGCTAAATACTTTGAGCTATCAGATAACACCTGTTTTTACATTTTCTACTCTGAAAATATATTTTTCATGTGGAAAAATACTCAAAGACATTATTTGTCTAATTTAGCTACAGATTTCTCAACCAACTCTGCTTGTCAAGGAATTATGTTACCACAATGCAATCTGGATTAAGCCCTAAATAAGCAAACAAAGCTCTTCACAGAGTTTGGGTATGTAAAGACTTGAGTGTGAAACATTACTGATACTTACAAAAAAACAAATTTGAAGTTGTGTTTATGATGGAAAAACCTCACCAGATCTTGAGACAAAAGTAATTTTTGAGCATTTTAAAATCCTACATATAAATATATGTGTTATATGGTTGGATTTTGAATGTTTTATTTGCAATTAATATTGATTTAACCTGGATAGTATGTGGTAAATAGAGGAAAATGAGTATATAGGATTATAGATTACCTCAATTGAATTAAGTTTTGTATTTCAGTGAAAGGATTCTGCTGACAGTATGATATGAACCATGCAAGTGCAATACAAACAGTTCGTGAAGGTCAACTCCACTGGGAGAGTAAAATGCAAACTTTGCATTGAATTATCGGTCTCTGAGATGCAATGTCTATGATGAACGCAGGCACTAAGCACAGAAATGCTAAAAGGAAATGGTACTTAAAGTCTATCAAAATCACAACTGAGTTCTCTTCTAGTCCCAGTTTTAAAACTCTTCTCTATTACAAGATGATTATCTATTGTGCACTTAGCAATTTTAGCCTTACTTTCCTTTACCAAATTTCTTAGTATAATAACAAGAATATAAAACTAGAGTTCTATTCAAATTATGAAAGTAAACTATGACTTTAAATAATAGGGGAATTTTCAATCTCAGTACACTTTTTTCTTATTAAATTTCAATATCAAATAACTACACTATTTTATGTTACTTACATTCAAAAATTGAAGTCCAGTCCTAAATTGTTACAAGATGAATTTAAAAGAACCCCATAGTTAATACATTGTATACTCAGTCTCAAAAATATACACATAATACATAATATACACATTCTCAAAAATATAACTAAAGATTTGCATCAATGTATGAAGTAAAAGTGTGCACAAAACCATTTTTGCAGATCAGTAACTATGATGTCTAGATAAAAAAAAACCTTCTATTTTGGGCTCAGCTCTTTGTCAGACACCACCCAGGGCTGTGACATTTTGTGGGTTTGTGCTGTGAATCTTCACTGTTGCTTCTATACCTTGTTTTTCTTAGCTAGCTGTATAACCTTTCAAAATCCTTCAAGCACTACAGATGATTTTAATGGCCAGAATATATCAGTATATTCAGCACCCAACAGAAGGGGAAATCCTCTGCTAAAGCAGCCCTGTTTGGGGTTTGTACCATGCATACAGTTTTGTATTGTGGTGGGGTGAAATGCAACATGAACTAAAACTATTGGAAACAGTATTTGCTGTGAAAATACTTCAGTTCTTCAATTCTTTATCATGTTTGCCTATTGCCATATTAAGCTAATAATTCCTTTAAATAACAATGTAAATGAGGAAAAAATGTTTGACGTTTTTCTCAGAACCTTCACCTAATGGGTTGCTAGAGCAGGAAGGAAAAAATCCTGCTGTGTCCAATTCCAAAGGATTACAAACACTTTCAGCTTCCTCAAGCACCAAGTTGCAAACCCTTGCATATATGAACTGTTAAGAACAGTGAATATAATTTCAAAAGCATGACTGTCTAGATGTGTTAACATTGTATACCTACATATTTTACCATGTAAAAAATATTCACCAGTATGAAACATATTCAAAAGTTTCAGAACTGTACTTACAAAATTTTTATTCCCAGTACATTAGGGTTTTTTTCTATAATAAATAAATTATAGAATCTGTGAATGAAGACAGTTAAGACCATACTCACTTGAAATGTGGTATGATGGAATGCTAATTTCAAATAACATTGCACAGCCAGAACTTCAGATGTTTGGTGTTCTTTCTTAATGTGGTCCTTACACACTCATTCAATTTCTTTAAAAATAATGAATCTCAATGAAATAATTTAGGGATCACAAAGAAACCCACAATTTTAATAAATATTCCACAAAACAACTCTAATTTTTAAACAAAAAAAATTATAAAGCAACTGTTTACAGCAAAAGCCTTCCACATGGGCTTTTCTCTTACTTATTAGTTACCTAATGACACTTGAGTGACTGCTGTCTTATTCAAGGCCCAGTTGTGTTGGAACAAATTGAATCTCATAATACACTGGAAAAGTTTACAGTACTTGTTATGCTTTACACATCCTACAGTTAATGCTCTTGGAAATAAATTGCCTCATAGATTGATGAAAGTGACAGACTTTAGCACACCACTGTTTGCACCCAACTGAGGCCATTACCATTCATTACAGGGTGTGGGTTTTTTCTTTTCTTAGCTAAGTAGCAATAATTTTCTCTAAACAATTAAGGCTCCTGTGTATTTTTTTACTCTTTAAATTACTTTCAGCATTAAAGGTGTCACAGGATTGTTTATCCTCTCTTGAGCAGTATTTACTTCAGTGACAGTTACTGCAGAAGACACAAGGATGCCTTTTCCTAATCCCCTTCAACTTGAAACTCCCCAGAAGGGTGAGTAACTATTACACTGTGTATATTCACAGTGCAGTGGTGGGCACCATTGCTCAAAAGGCCTCTGAACAACTAAGTGGAGGAAAAGGTTTAACAGTGCAACCCAAGTACTTGCAGCCTTGCAGTCTAGTAAATTTGGTGTTGCCACTGTTTGACACAGACTTGTGGGTTGTTCTCTATCCCTTTCTTCAGTAATTTCCACTATTTATTTTGCTTCGGGAATTCAACATTTAAACAAGGAAAGAAATCTCAAAAAAATTCTAGGGGAAAAACAATTTCTAAAGCTTTCATCTTATAGAAATACCAGCTTAGGTATTTTTCAAGTGTAACAGAACACGTAATTTTGTACAAACTCGAAAGTACAAACAAAAATCTAACATTACACTAATCACAATATGATAGGAATTATTCACTGGAATATGATAGGCCTGTGGCACAAAACTGTTATGCATACACTTCTTTAAGTGGAGCCAGAGCTCTCAACTGGGTACAAGCTTAGAAAGGTAATTTTCCTAGATAACCAGGGCACCATTCTCTTCCCTTCCACTGCAATTTTGTGCTTTGCATAATGATAACTTTTTAACCTTCCATATAAGGAAGTAAATACATCTAATATAAAAGGTGTAAAAAATATCTGTATCCACACGAATTTCATGCATGATTCTGTTTCATAAATACAAATTTTCATAATCATGCATAAAAATGTCTACTTTTTTTCTGGAGGCTAACATAAAACTGTAAAATACTTGTGGCATATTTATGTTATCACAGAATAGTCAATACTTAAAATTATATATTGTGCACTTGAAAATACTAGTACTTAATTTGTAAAAATCCTTTCTTCTTGAATTTATTGGTAACTACATCTAAGGGAGCAAGCCAAAGGAAGTATAATAAAAATTATACGTTTAAGGAGTGATGTAATATTATTTCCTCTTTGCAGTTCACATTAGTTTAGCTAGCTGAGCTTCAAAACCTTTTTCCAAAGGTCATATAAAGGATGTGCTGACGCTGCAAAAGGAAAGAGGCCAACTCTCAGTGACCAAAAGCAGGAATAAAATGAAATGATAACTAAGAGGCAACATCACATGAAAGCTCACTAAGAATCGTAGAGAAAGACAATAGGCCCAGATTAAGTATCTCAGGCAGCATGAATAAGCATTTAATGTTCCTGTGACATATACCAATGCATATATACATATTAAAAAATGCTGCTTCATCATCAAACTCTTCCAAAGAAGGTCATCGTTATTGCAGCCTGGATTGAAACTGCATTCTTAAAATTGTAACTAATATAATAATCATTACTATGACAAGTAATATTTTGCATGAGTAGTTTTACTCTTTGCTGTATTTTCTTTAGTTTTTCTAATACATCTTCTGACTGTATTGTCGAGAGGGTGTTCTTTTTTATGTTATTTGAACTTGCAAATCCTGAAACCTACACATTTAGCAATGCAGTATTAAATAAGAGAAATAGGATATACTGAATTTTCATTAAAAAGGAATTCTAATGCATTCCAAAATGAACTTTCAAGGTTTTCAGTTTAAAAAATATATATATTGAGTTTATTCTAATATATTTTTCCAAAAGAATGTATCACAAGATTGAGAGAAAAACCATGTGATTAAAAAAGCTTAGTCTTAGCTTTCTGCATTTAGATTCTAAGTCAAAGATATATCAAAAAGGTATCAAAATGAAAAAGCTTCTATTTAATGTATTGTGTAAATAACACAGCTGTTACCATTTGACAGTACAAAATTTAATTATTAGAAGTTTTTATAAATTAAATAAGCTGTGCCATATATTTCCCACTTGTTGGTCTGAGTGCATTAGGACCCACCTTTTGGCATTTGGGAGACCAAACATGGACTCACTGTTCCAGATGCAGGCTCACAAGTGTAAAATCAATGAGAAAAAGCATTTCCCTTGACCTTTTGGTTAACAGTCTCCCAAAGCAGACTGGTATGGCACTAACCAAAAAGGTGCATTGCTGACTCACACTTGTTGTCCTCTAGGATTCTCAGGTCTGTTTCTGCACACCTGTCAGTCCAACCCCAGGCTGTGCTGTTGCATAAGGTTAATTAATTCCATGTAACTGATTTCTAATTTGTTCTTATCAGATCCCACACTGTCTCTGGCAGCTCATTCCGCCAGCTTAATGAGATTGCTTTGAACAGCAGTCCGCCCCAGTTTGGTGTCATCTGTCACCACTGCTCTGGTTGTTGTCCATCCCATCTTTCTCGTTGTTGATGAAGACATTAAATAACAATGGCTGCAGTAGAGAGCTCTGAACATTGTCACTAGAAAACCACACACCTTGCACCAACACCTTGGCACAACCATTCCTTTTCTCTTCCATTTGCCTAAAAGGATACCACAGCTATGAGACATCATGTCAAGGGCCCTAAAGACAAGAAAAATTACATCCATTGGCCCCTCCTCATTCACTCAATCATCTAATCACAAAATTTAATCACATTGGTGAAACCTTTGCCCTTGCTGAATCTTTGCAGGTTGCTCCCAGTCATCTCTTTGTCTTTGACATTTCCGGAGATTTCTTCCAGGAGAATTTGTGATCGTCCTGGGAATTATTCATGATCTTCCTGGGAACCAAAGTGAGGCTGACCAGCCTGTGGCTCTCCAGAACTTTTCCTGCCCTTCAGGAGAATAGGCATGACATTTGCCTTTTTTCACTGACAAGAATCTTTCACAGTCAACATGAACTTTCAAAAAGAATACAGTGTGGTCCTGAAGCTACAAAATTTGCTTCTGGTGATAGCTAGTGACATATTTTTGTTCAACATATTTCCCTTCCTTCTGTGTATCAAAAGCTACATTCATAATGATGATTTTAAAAAGTGTACTCAAGGCACATGAGAAGAAAGCTGCTTAAAAAATATTGGCTTTTAAAAAATTTGCATTCTTTTTAATACTATAATAAAACTGAACATATGTTATCTAGTTGAGCTTATGGCAAGTAACTTTCTTTTCACTATTACTGTATTGCTAGTTTAAGAAAACCATGGTTTAGGCTTCAATTTGATCATCTTCTCCCAGAACACTAACAAGAATTTCAAACCTTTAATTACAGAAGTGGTATGAAAATGGTGTCTGAATTTGTGACCTTACAGAGGAACATTGATCAAAGAAATACTGATAAACACAGCTTCGGCCAAGAGGATCTGAGTATGGAATTACAGATTAACAAACAGAAGAAACAGGACCACAGAGAAGTATGTCTAAAGTAAAAAATTTTAGGAATTTTATTGTAGATTTGGAACTTTCCCTAGTAAAAAAATTCATCCTGTCGACACACCCAGCACTTAGCTTATATTTTTAAATAATTTAGCTCACTTCTACACTTATCTCCATGAGATTTCTCAAAGTAAAAAAGAAAAAGTATTTATGCCTACACAAATCAATGAGGATGTTACTCTGTATCTCCTGAAGTGTGTGCTTAGTAATTGGATAATTAGTCTACCCTTCCACAATTAAAATGAATAGAATTAGTACCCTTTCCATTGAGACATTTTCTGACACAGATAGGGAAAGGCTTGATTCAAACGATCAGAGCAACCACTCTTTCCAGTATGCTACAGCACACAACAGAAGTGTGATGTGAACCCTTTGCTGGGTCAAGCAGGTGATTCCATTTCATACACTCATGTCAGCCAAACGTACATAGCCATGACCAACATCGTAATATCACTAATTTGTGGCTTAGACACGCAGTGACAAAACGTACAGTTAAACCTCATGCTTAAGGGGTTTTTAAACCATTCCCACTCTGCAAGGTGATTCTGAGGCTGTGGCTTGGCTTCCCAGTCAGGAATTCTCCTTGTGTAGGGAACTCCCCGTGGAGCCCCAGCGCTAAACAGTGATTGTCGTGCTGACCAACAATATGAGTGATATAGAAAATCCCTTCCTTTCTGTTATTGTCAAAGCCCTGGCTATTGCCAAGTTAGCAGCCATCCTACAGATTCATGACAGCCACAAAAGCAGGTAACAGTTCTTGGGAATTATGTAACTTAATAATAATTTATCATCTCTATTAGGAAACTAAGCAGTTTGCCCCCAACCTCAAAACAATACCTACACTACTTTCCCAAAAACCTACATTAATCATTTTTCAGAAAAGCCACCAAAATCTGTTTTTCCCTTTTTAGCAACTTTATACAATATGTACCTGTGTGATACATATTCATTTTTAAAATTCATAAAGCAAATGAAAGCCAGTAAGTGACTTTCAATGTGATTCAGTAATTCTTTTCTCTATGACATGTGAGCTTATAATATTAACTTTGTTGCCACAGGTGCAACATCTACTCTGACACCGTTTCTCAGATATAAAAAAGCTTTATCACTGATTTTTCACTCCCTCAGTTATCTAGCTTCCACCTCTTTGACATCTGTAAGAAATGTCAAGATGAACTGTCACTAGGCATTGTCTTCATAGTTTGGGTTTGGTTTAGTGATGAAAAAATTACACACTTCCAGCAAATTGGAATTTCATCTCACTTCGCCCAATAGCAACAGCACATCCCTTAAACCTTCCTGAAGGGTATTTTTCACAAAGCTTCCACATCCACTCATTCAAAATGACCAGACTAAATGGACATATGTTTAGGAATTGTAATGAGGCACTTGGAGATATATTTGATCTTCTATTCAGTGTTAATAGTCTGAATGAGTATAAGGAGCTCAATCTCTTCTAGTCTTGCAGTACATTGCTCACGCTGCATTATCTTAAAACTATATTCCAAAATTCTTGACAGTACTATGCCTAAGTCTTTATTGTTAAGTGTCTCCTCTTGCCCCATCAGCACTTAATTAGAAAAAAAAAAAATGGTTCATTAAAAAAAAAAAGTCGTGATTTGAGGGATTTTTTTAAAACATATAAAATAAAATGGCAATATGACATTAATAGCAAGGAAAATCTCAGTGTGGCTTGGGGACTGTGAAATCTTACCTTCCTTTTTTGGCTCATGGGAAGAAGGCATGGAAAATGAAAAGAGGACAATGCAGTGTCTGCCACTATGCCCTTCTCCTAGTCGCACACCACAGCATTTACAGTACATCAGCTTCCTTAACCTCATATATTACTCTGTGTATCCATACTGCTGTATTTCCCTTTAAGACACTTTAGTAATGTAGTAGGCTAATCATAAATATCAAAAAGGACTTAATTATTTACTTTCATTACAAACCTCATGAAAAAAAATACTAATATAGAAAATTATTGCAAGTATTAATAATTTATCATTTATCTTATCAACTTGGACTTAATATTTTGACTGATTTGATATATCCCAATATACAATATATCTGTTACATCATTACCTTCTTCCACAAAACTGAATGTAGGAATCTGAATATTTAGAATCTGACATTTTAGAATCCATTGGATGTACAGTCCTTCAGTGTAATTTTTCAATTCCCCAAATACTTTTCATATATACATATATATATTTGGAAATATGAAATATTCTTCCCTTATGACATCACATGTATTTTTTCCAATAAAAGCTAAAAAAGAAAGGTTGCAAGTGCCTCTTAGCTTAAGCTGTATAATTATTTAAAACTCTTAAATTCTTTGTAGTTCTGTTAAGATCACAAGTGTAAGTTTGAAAATATTATTGTTCATTCCCGATTCAAATATATTTTCCATTTAGTGTCACCCAACTATCTTTCCTACTAATGGCTCTCAGAACACAGTCATTTCTGCAGGACTTTCATCTTCATCACAGAGTTAAAGAGAGGCAGGAATCACCTCTATGAATGGCTCAGGACTGTCCAATTACTTGTTAAAGTAAAATTAGTAAAATAATTCAAAACTCAATTATATTGATGAATAATAGGTTTTGTTCCTTCATTTTTGTACCAAAATATATTTAATGTCACGTTTCAACAAGTGCAAAGATTATTGTCAGTCTGGAGGAAACTAGCAAGAAAAGAAAGTGAAAAACTGTAACCATCAAGCATGGAATTTAATTATTACACTTTAAGAGAAACAGCAAACATCTGAAATGGGATTAAAACACTTTGTATTCTATACCAAATATTCATTAAAATCTTACAAACTAAGCAACACAAGTATCTCTAATTTCTTCAAACCAATTTCCCAAAGACTATAAGGAAAATGTGACATCTATTATGATGACATATGGTCAATTTTACATGAGTAAGATAGGTTATGCTTTACATCAGTGCCTCAAGGAATGCAGACTACTAATACTGTTATTACCAAGCAATTTAAATCATGGAATAATTATACAGACAGATGGATTGCAAAACCCTTCTAGCTTCCTTTAAGCATTTAAAATGGAAAAAAATAACCTGAGACATTTTAGTTATAAAATGTC
>VZRN01004765.1:252005-271938 GCA_013397935.1 Dasyornis broadbenti | reverse complement strand
AAAAACAGATGAAACTAACAAAATCTGCAAACTAAGCTTACCAGAGAGGGTTTAAGAAAATCAAATACAGTATTTTATTCATGGCACAAGATAGCTTTAGCGTAACTTTCATAGAAGTAATGAACACATTCAGAAAATCTGGAAGAAAAAAAATGCTGTCTTAAAGATATCACTCAGCTTTGTGGTTTGTTATTTATTTACTACATATGTGCAAAATTTATTTTCAAAAACTGCAATCTAATAAAACCCTTTTTCCTAAAACATTATTTTTACTTTCTGTAAAGTATAATACACTTACAGAGTACTTGGAAACTACATTCATGAAAACAATCATGGAGAAGGCTAGAGAATCCGTAAGTGAAAAAAGCATCACTCTTTAACAGTTCCTGAGCAGTATACAGGAATTTCATTAAAATCTGACCATTAAAGAGTTGTTCTAGAACACCAACGTGAATATTGTTCAATTCAATACATTGGTAAGAAACAATTACATACTCAGCGTTCTTTTCTTTCTGTGATGCATCATTTCCATTACATTTGGTTTTGCCAATATCTTCATTTTGCAAAATATTTGTTACTAAGTCTACCAAAAATATTTTGTCTCTTTTTTTGACTCGATACTTCTTAGGAAGTTTTGAGAGTGTGATTGCTCTGGCTATATCCCTGGCTTTTGCTGGAGATCCCTTTTTATTCTCTGCTGAATTTCAACAAACTTGAAAGAAATTGCAAGCAGATTAAGTTCCTTGAGCTTTTACAGTTCTGTGTTAGTCGTTTGTTGTCTAGATATAATTTTACTGAAATATTCTTTTTTCCCCTATTTAAATTAAAACAGTCACAGTTCTATTAATTTATGTATACTTAACTATTAATAGACAGTAGTTATAAAAATTACTTAGTCAAAATATTTTAGCTGTATTCACATGTACTGATGAAACAGGGAATATAAATCCCTCCATGGTGTTTACAGAACTTTACTGAACACACAAGAATCTTATGAGTCTAATCTAAGCTATGCAAGGATGTCTCTCAGATCATTTTCCTGAACAGATCAGTAGTCACCTATTTCTAACATTCTGCAGACTCCAATACTACTTCTACAAGCTTTAAATCCTCAAACAACCTCTACATAGCTTATGTCAAGTAATACAAATTTTCAGCAGCACACTGTAAAGCACGATATTGATAAACTACAGTGCAATTGGACGTGGTCAATAAGCTCTTGAGAAAACTGAGCAGTGCAGCTCGCTTTGTCACCACTTCTCCTGAGGGCCAGGAGTCATCTGTGATGAAAATCTTAAGCAATGTACTCACAGCCACAGACCAAGTTCTGTCTGCAGCAGACTTCACCATCTTGGTCCACATGGCACCTGCTGGGAGTGTGGCAGGTTTGTTTTTGCTGTGATGTCAGGGAAAGATAAAGAAAGGGAAAGAAAACCATACACCCTCAGGTCTCTGGGCCAATATAGGATCAGGATTATTCACCAGGTGTACTCCAACATTCCTTAACATTGATCCATGTGTAACTGCACCCAAATCATATGTCTAAATCCGTAAGATATAGGTGGTGATTTTGTGCTTTTCTTCAAGGAGAAGCATACTATGCCTGTATGTGAAAACGCAAACACGGAAAAAACTTTGGATATAGCCTGAGAACTAATCGCCTTAGGACTGTCACAACATGCAGAAAAGTTGATTTGTGTTGTTGATCTACTGATAAATGACTGTCTAGAACTGCAGCAGAAATCAGCATTGTCTCCATGGAAACATACTCGCATGGATAAATGAACAGGAAAATCTGTGTTGAATGTGTTTCTAAAACTACTCAAACTCTTTTGGGAAAGAAAAGAATCATATCAGTTTAAAAAAGCACCTTGGGATGTGACATGGTATAATGAGATACACAAGTCTCCGTGGCTGCAAAAGATCATTACTGTAGTATTGGATCTTGATAATAATTCAGTATTGGGTCAAAAATGGAGCATTCACCTACTATTCATATATCCTAAAACCTGTTCTTTAATTCACTAGCAATAGTCACTGCCACTAACAAATCAGCAAAGTTATACTCCAGTAATCACTAAACCCACAATGACAAGAAATTTACTGGTTCAGAAAGTCACAGGCTTTATCTGACAAACTTAAAAGGTGTACTAGAAATTATTTCTTACACAAGAGCCAGTAGTACATGTACTCATTTGTACTTCTATTCTGAAAAACACATAGCTAGGAATACGCATAAATAGGCCATCACACATTTGCACATTTAGAGTCAATAAAAGCAGGACAGACAGATCAAAAGATTTAGAAATCATTTAATCACAGTATAACAATTTTCAGACTTAAAGGAAAATATAATGAATTTGCTACTTTCCCAACACTGCTGTTTGACAGTGCCTTGTACTGCCTGAAGGAATATACAGTTAATATAAATATTAGTAGAATTTGAACATACACAAGTAATTATCATTAAAAATCTATTAATTTTTAAAAGAATATTTTTCCTTTCTATCTTACTGCATGTTAACTAAGACAACTTAGATTTACTGCATGTTACAGACAAAATCGATAAAATACCTACAGTTCAATTTCACCAGTATTTTCCAAAATAAAATATGCAAGTTTTTCAAACACTCTTTATAATTAAAACCAGGAAAAAAATTCTGCAATTACTGCTTCTTCTGTACTGTGCAGTTGCCACAGAGTGCTCAAAATAACTAGAGAGAAAGGCCATATTCAAGTTTAATCTTCTTCACGGCAATAAGGAGATTGGGGAATCTGTCTGACCATAACAGATGAAACACTGACAGACAGAATGAACATGTTTAAAAAATAAACTCATGGACATTCAGGATAGCAGGAAGTAAGCATGACTGAAACATGACCAAAGAGACTACAAACTGAGAGACTGCCCCATGTACAGCTTACTCTATGAATCCCTGTGCTCCAAGCATCCTTTCCTTGTGTCTTAGTACTCTGTCCTTTCCTTCAGACTGTGCACAAAATACTCAGAGGTCCTTCACATATTTTTGCTACCCCTGAATCTGTTTTTACTGTTCATGACTCACATCTCACTACACCCCAAGTATCTCACACATACAAATAAATTGCTTCACAATTATCTAAAAAATTTAACATGCATCCACACTGGCAATTTAACTTTGATTGGGAGTGCATTTTTGAAGTTTGTCTCCTTAGCATAGTTATTTCTTACACTTTGCTTTCTTTGACAGAAAAGTCTTGGTGCCTTTAAATCCTTTCGGATGAAATTAAATCAGAAGTGTGCTGGAGAAAAGCACTAAACACATTCCAAGTGCCACCAGGTATTCAGCCCAAGCTGTTCTGAAGTAAAACTGGACTGCAGGTGGTGTGAATGTCTGATTCAGATGTCTGGTTGATCTTTCTACTCAGCCATTAACTTTCAGAAACCTAAAGGAATGTAATAACTTTAAGACATCTATTTCATTGTGACACGTTGAACAGGTTCAAAAATTACTAGAAGGAATGGGAAGAGCATTTGTTAAACCCTGATTCTTTAAAAACGAGGCTAAAAATTCCAGGGTTACGTATTTTTGAAAGGTTATAAAAACAGATTGATCTGAGCTCTTTGATACAATTCAAAGCTGATGAGCTCAGGCCGCCCCTTTCGCTTCTGTCGATGGCTGCTTTTCCATTCAGCTGTAAACTGAGGATGGTCATCAACACCAGGTAATCAAGCCCAACCCCTTATGATGCCAGTTACTTCATTATCATATGGTATTTATTAAGCATACAAGCCTGATCAATCACCTTGGCTTGGATGGAATTTTGACCTTGACAAACATCTGAAAGGACTGCAGAAAGATTAGAATTTTAAGCAGTCTCTGAAGCATCTAAACTCTTGAGCTACTGTGATAAAGAGATAATGAAAAGCCAAAATAACAGAACCACAAGTACCACCTGATTCATGTACTAAATTTAAATGAATTGTTCTAAGAAAATTAAATTACCTAGATAGTTTTAAAATTAATTTGGTAATTAATTATTAGCAAATCCTCTTTTAAATTCAAATGTGTTTCCTATATATTTAAGCAAATATTTAGGAACAAAAAACCAGCAAGTCCTTCAACATTATAGGATTGATTTAGAAGTCTGACATTATACTTAGAAAATTAATACTTGTCGTTGATTATTTGAGCATAAACCCCACAATCTTAATGTCATGAGCAAAATCATCTGAAACATGTAAAGCCAAGAAAGCATTTGTAACGATTCTCAGAAGAATTCAACATTAAAGACAGCTACAGCTTTCCCATGTTCTTTGTGAGCTGAAATTTGTCAGTATATTCTAAAATACACAGCATTATATAATGCAAAAGAAAGGTCAGAAGACTTAACATATATGAGTGCCCTAAGGGAGGGTGCAAAGAGGACAGAGGCAGTCTCTTTCTCAGTGGTGCTCAGTGACAGGACGAGAAACAAAGGGCACAAACTGAAACACAGGGGAGTCCCCCGGAAAAGCCAACATTTCTACACTCTGAGGGTGATCAAGCACAGGTACAGGCTGCCCAGAGATGTTGTGGAGTCTCCATCCTTGTTGATATTCAGAAGTCATCTGGCCACAGCCCTGGGCAAGCAGCTCGGTGGTGCTCTGCTCGAACAGGGGCCTTGGATCAGAAGACCACAAAAGGTCTTTCCCAACCTCAACCCCTTCTCAGAAAGCATTTAAAATTGAGAAAGATGGGACATAAAGGTAACGTACTGCTATGTGACTAAAGCAACTATTTGGCTAGGAGTAGAAAAAACATAGAATGACATAAGGAGATACGCTGATTTAATCACTTTACTCAGTCCAACTAAAAATACACTAGAACACTATTAAAATACTGTGAGTTATAGAAAACTTCAGGAAATGAAGACCAAATATAAATATCCACTGATATTTCAAATAGATTAGTTCACATTAATACTTGAGGGTGATGGATACTTATGTTAAAAATTTATGGCAACAGGTTATTAGCTGGCTAAGCTTTGGATCACCTCATTATTATTACTATTTGCTGTTTATCCTTGGAGCTACAGGAATTTTCTACCTTAAAAAATTACTTTTAAACCAGAACCTCATTAATCATTACAAAATACAATGTAGTTCTGGTAAAAAAAAAAGGCAAAATGTATTCTTTACTGACTTGTAATTATTACAGATAAGAATCTGGACAATTATGCAAATTTCATGTATTCTTTGCATGCATTTTTTTTTTTAATGTAATCTATATTTGCAAGAGTGCAGCTTTATAAGTACACTATATGTATATAATTTATAGATGCGTTAATCTGTCAACTGATTCAGGACCTTTGCTTTCATGTTTCACATTTCTGGGGGGCATTTATCACTGTCTTCTTGATGCTTTTGGATTACTACTTAAGACATTTCAGTGCACTAGAAGACTCATTTTATTGGAAACACTAAATACAAAATAATAATTATATATATATACACATACACACATTCTAAGTAATAGTTGGTTTAATATCCTGCAATGTTCACTATGAAGTGGTGTTATTCTAACCAAGAACAGAATACAGACATTTAGTGTATCTGTAATATTTTCTGTTTCAAATGGCATTTATTAAATTTTGTAGACTATTATCTCCGAACAACTTTCATGGCACTACAATAAAAATGCATTTTTAACCCTTCTATTGCATAATTATTTTGGGTAACTAAAAGCATGTGTATATATACATATACTCCATAAGTAATATGGAAACATCTCAGCTACCCTTAAATTTTCTTGAATTTAATTTCTTGAAATTAATCCAGATATTTTCTGGATATAGCTCACTGGCTAAATAAGGGTACATTAGAAACACATTCTTTGACTAATAAAGTAGGGACTGAATTTCAGTCTGAATCTTCCAGGTGAAGAGTAACTACTACAGGCTGAATCATGTAAATACTACCCTGCCTGTAAACATCAAGGACAGTGTAAATTCTTCCTGAGAACGAGCAGGAAAGCTCTCCAGCTACATACATGATCAGTGGGGGTGGTTACGGCTAAGACCTCACAACTCTTGGCCATGCTATTATAACCAATACTGCAAACTGCCAAGTTCAGAGAGACAAAGAGTGTTGGCACCAGGTGCATAGGCAGAACGTGGAAACTGTCAGCAAACTTCCCTCTGCCTACAAAAGATGCACTGGAATTCTGATGGTCAACAACAGGAATTTTACTGTGCACTCTTTCAGGCTCCACATTACAAAAATTATTATTCCAAGTACATTCCAATGGAGTAACATCTGCTTCCATCTTAGACAGATGTCTTATTTAATAGCTGGATGATGTGGCATTAGGTTGTATTAGCTTATACTTAGTTACATTTTATTTCAAGATTACAGAATCATAGTGGTGGGAAATACAAAAATACACCATCCCAGTCAAATACACATGAAAAACTGTATTTATACTAAAACTTAGAGTTGCAAGAAAAACAAGAAACCTATAGACAATTTATTTACAGACGAGAGTTCAACTCCTCTGATCAAGCGAGTGAGGTAAAGTGAAGATGAATGTAAGCCAGCCAGTGTATCTGAAAGATCCTTTAGCAGCTAATCTCCTAATTACTTACATAGAGTGAGGTCAGCTATGGTTCTGCTTTTTAAAGTGCAGTGTCTAGACTTTAAAATCGTATTTCTCATCCTGCCTGTGAAAAACAGGCAGACATCCAATTATACAAACTGCCTATGCACATACAAATCATATGTAATTATAATGTGCTTTCCATGATTAAAATGGCATACAGAGAATAACAAGATTTGTTTCAAGGTACTAAGATTCTGCTCTTTTGCATCTCATTTAATTAACCCCAAATAGTATAGATTATAAGTTACGAACATCGCATATTTTATTTTCTATTCAGAACTATCAGCTTGTGAACAAGCATAACCAATGTTTACTTAAGATATTAGATAAATACATAGTAAGAAAAAACCTCCCTTTTTCTTCATCTCAAAAGTTCAAAAGAATTATGTTTTTTTGATCGAACGTAGTATCGAAGACTGGGTCACCTCACATGAAAGTCACAAAAAGTCTTAGAAAAAAGGTGCTGGAGAATTTTTCTTTGATTATTCAAATATCAAACATGCTCTCCAAGAAACTCGTTCAAAAATAGAGTAACAGCACTGCACCTAAACTGTCATCATTTAATATGAAGTGACAAGGAAGTGACAGATAATGAAGAACAGCCTGAAGATGGAATTGCTTGTCATTAAACCTTCATTTCCTCCTCAGGCACACGGAGAAGATCACAAGACTCCATTGTGCTGCAAGAAGTTCCCTAAAGAGAGAGTTACCTGATCTTATACACACACGGAGACATGTGGTATGTTTCAACTAGAAAATGGAGTCTGAGCAATCAGGTAACAGGAGCTCCCTTTAGGAAAAGGGCAGAGCTTAAGGAGGTCTGTTGAATTTCTCAGGGACAGTAATGCACTTTATTTTTTTTTCCCTTATTGTCTATATTGGGAGTCATCATGGATAGGCCCCAGAATTTGACTTGTAAGTACCACAAGAAATAAAGTATCAGTTATAGCAAAGTCTATAAATACTAACATTGTTAACAACTTTTGCTGCAGGTGGTAGTTAACCATCAGCATACAAATTCAAAACTATCATGATGACCCTAATTTTGAAATTAGAATTATCTGGGTTCTTTATCACAAACTAGCAGTAGTTAGGACTGACTTTAACTACTGCCTCTTCCAGCTACTGTCTGTTCTACCAAACAAAGTTGCATTGTGACTGCAATGACTCATGTCTCAAACAAATATTTTAATGCATGTTGCTTGCAAAAATATGAAAATTCAAAATTTTCAATACAGGTACTTGCAAGGAAAGTTCTTGTAAAGGACGAACTTCTTGATCTATACCAAGCATTTAATTTTTTTCTTTTTTTCCTGCTTAGTTCTTGGGACAATTCCAACTCTCTCCAAAGTTAATTCCTTGGTTTAACCCTGTTGGGTTAAAAATTAGAACATATTACACCCCTTTGGGTCTTCAAGGTTATCTTTTTAGAAATATAATGAAAAATTTTATTTTATTAAATTTTGCTAACACTTATAACCTGTTTCATTTAGTATCTCATTCTCAAAGTATATGAAATCTCTGTTTAGTAATCAATTATTTGCAATATTTAAATTAAGACATCCAAGGATTTTTTTTTTTTTAATCTTTTTTTTTTTTTAATTTAAACTCTTCTTTCAAAGAAAATTAATTTTAGGAAGAAAATAGAAAGGAAGTATTTGAGGAGTTCAAAAAACAAAACAAACTTAATTTCAGCTCATGAAAAAATAATGTGTATCTGGTAAACACAATTTGATTGTAGTCTTATGACCTGCAAGCAAACAAAAACCAATAGGTCAACAACTACTATTATCACACACTTGGTCTTGTATACTAAAATATCCTGCCTGATTATTAATTTTTAAAACTTCGATTACACACACACTGTGGGGTTTTCAATGAATATGAATCTTTAAGCTGTCAAGGGACTAAATTATAAAATCTATGTACTATTTGACTACATTTTAGAACAGTATTCATTTATGTCAAAAAGGAAACACTGTAAATAGTTGATAACAACCCTTTTTACCTGAAATTTTCTAAGGGCTACAAGCATAGGAACTGGGTTTTCAGATTTGTTCTGTTAACATTTGGTACAGTTCTGAGTGTGGGTGAGGCTATGTTTGACTTATTTTGACAAAATATGAGGAAGAAAAAATGTGAAATCTCTCAGCTACACTAAAGGAGGAGAAATTCATTGAATGTAAGAAAAACTATATATAGGTCTTCCAATCTCCTACTTTCAAAACTTGCATCTATGTTACCAGATTAATAATTAATGCTGACAAATTGAACAGCTAACACTTGTTATTGTTAAAAACTCCCCACAATTAAATTTTAAAGCAAAAGAAATTTTTGAAAATATTTGAGTAAGTGATGTTTGAATAAAATTACTAAACCATCAAATTAACTACTGCCAGTAGCATCTTAGCAAGTGCTCACCCCTTACAAACATTCTAATGCTATTACTCTTCAGTTTATAACATTTCTGAGCCATTAAGACAAAAACTCCTGTTTCTAAGAGGTCCAACAGACTCTTAAAATACCTGTTATTTTTGATTTCACAAATATATTCAGCGTAATAATATATATCATATAAAGTCAATTTCATTACTACAGCATTTATTCCCTAATAAAATGCAAATGCTTGATCCATCTGTATTAAATTCAACCATTTTTATAATCAGAAAGTACCACTTAGTTGCAAAAATCTAAAACTGAGCAGGTATATTATTGCCTGAAAAGAACATGAAAAATGAACCATAGAAAATAGGCCTGGAGGGAATCTTTGTAATTAATTTTGTCCATTCCCCTGCCCAGAGAATCATCAAGCAGAAAAGAAATCTACATTCCAGTAGGGCATCACTAGCCAAAGAATTTTGCAGTGCAACGGCAGAGAATTTTTCCATATTTAAATAAATTTGGTAACTGTTCAAATATTGTGCATTTGTTTGATGTTTTCTGTTACAATTAAAAATATGTAGCATTTGGAGGCATTTTAATAATTTAATGCTTTAGAAATGTAAATCCTTCAAAACTATGGAAAATAACAAAACTTCAAAGTGCAGGATGAAGAGAGCAGAAAAGAAGAACTAAGAAACCACTGTCTATAAATGGTTAATTTTGGCAGGGACTTCAAGATCAGTTTTTTCAAGTGTAATACTCAAGAGAAAATAATGAAAGTGACATAGATTTGAATCTTTAAACACACCATTGTAGATTAACAGAATTTATAAAAACTTTATTGGTGTGCTAAGGCAAATGGAGTGAGTAGTTGTATGAGTATCTCTCTTAACGAGATGATGTGTGATAGCTCTGTTATTTGATTGCTGTTCTAGAGAACAGTCCGATTGAATTCTAAGAAACTGTTACATAAACAGGTACATATAAATCAGTCTGATTTACATTTTGAATTGAACAGGTCCAATGAAATTAGAATTTGATTTTAAATAGATTTGGTAAAAGATGCAGTAAAATTAAAAAAAAAAAAAAGAAAATGAATACAAGAAAAACGTTATTAGCTGGAGAGGTAACATTATTCTTATATTTGTGTGTTCTTTACCTTCTCAATTAAAAAGGTAACTGAAATGGTGTCTACATGTACATGTCTTCATATCCACACTATCATATCTCAGTGCATCTATACATATATGTGTATGCACATATACATATATGTGTGAGCATGTGTTTATCCTTACTGAGATCACCAGAAAGTCACGTGAATATAATTACCGCTCTAGAGAGACATACAGGACTATGCCAAGGGATTGCTTAGGTCCTTTATTAAAAACTTTATTAAAAACTTCAGCATTAACATAAGCTTCTATCTTGCTGCTATAAACTGAAAAATTTGCTTGAAAAGATATAAAGTTTCAGAGATATCAAAGTAGTTTATAAAAACCAGCTATGATCCAAAACAAAATCAGAAATACTCATAGTTTCCATGTCTCTATGTGTTTGTGGGACTGAAGCTGAGTTTAATGAAGATGACGGGCATTTATAGAGAAAAAAGCACGCAAGATGTTTTTATTTAATGTGAGATTTTGAATCATTAACTTCCAAACTTTTTGATTTTTTCTTCCAGAAATCAAACCAAATACAGATGCTTGTGTGTTCGAATTATTCTTGGGTTTATTTATTATGTTGACAGTAATGCAACTCACTTCCTCAATATTTTCTTCTATGTGTTATTTCCTACTCCCAAAACAAATCACAACACAGATAAGTTAATTTTAAATCTACAGAGACACACAAATATGCCTATGTACAATATGAAATTTACCTTTATGTTAGTGTTTAACCTAGAGCACACTAAAAAAACTGCCTTATCCAGTTTAACATCCATAAAATTCCATTGTTTTAACAACTTTTGTATGTTTGTTCACTCTATAAACTTCAAGTTATTCCTTATTATGATCTTGTATCTTTTACAAATTATATATTTCCAACTCAGCCAAAAACTAAGCTCACTCTTAAGATCAATTATGAAAATGTCAGTCCTGTTAGCTGCCTCTCCCTCCAGTCATGGTTTAACCCCAGCCAACAACAAAGTACTACACAGCCACTCACTTGCTCCCCACCAGAGGGATCAGGGAGGGAATTGGAGGGGCAAAAGCAAGAGAACGGGTTGAGATAAAGACAGCTTAAACGCAAAAGCAGAAAAAGGTGCTCTTGATTAAAATATAGAGTCAAATCCTCTCAGATTGAGAGAAGCCTGTTTTCTTCAGTCAACTATTATAGGAATATATCTACTAAAAATAAAATGGCTATCAGTGAGATCAGGTAAAACACCCACTCCAGACTCTTGTGAGTGTAAAACTGCTTTTCCTTAGGGAGGTTATACAATCTCGTTCATGATGCAACAAGTAGAAAAACACTGATTTATTTATTTCAGAAATTTAAATTTTATTATTATTATTATTATTTTATTCTAAGCTCTTTTTCTGTCCTTGTGTACCTCTCAAATTAATTTCAAAAAACTAAAACATGATGTATTTATTAAACATAGCTTGGTCTGGTGCAGTTGATAAGACAGGGAAAATATGAGGTATTCTAGGCTACTGTGCAAGCACTTCCATTACAATGGGCCTGTTGCAGGTTTATCACTCAAACATAATGATCAAATGCAATTGTGAAGTGAAAAACTTGATTAATAATGAAATCAAGAAATCAAGAAAATGAAGATAGGTAATAAAACTCAGTTACTAATGATGTGCGCATATAAAACTGTGAATATGGATGCATATAGATATACATATAAAAGGACAGGTAAATATATACATCTACTTAATTATATTTGAAGACATTTTTAGAGAACTAATATTTATGTTCGCTTTGCTACTACCAGATGATGCATTTCATCTGGATTTACTAGGCTTTAAATATATACTCGCTAGTACAGCATTCCTACGCCAGTTTTTTTCATCTTTCCATTTTCTAATTTCCATCCCTTTCAGGTGAAAATCGCTTCAGTAAAACAGATAATTGCTTCTGCTTTGCAATGTCAAACAGTTTGCTTCAGGTTATGGCAGTGTCTAAAATTAAGATGGGAAAGAAAGTTCTCATTATCGTTCTCTGTTTTGAGCAACCTTTCATCTCATCCTCTTTGCTGGTGTCCAAAGTCATAGTCTCCCTATTGTGTATTCGTTTCTACTGTTTTCTTGCATTTAGTTACAATTTTAGTTCTTCTCTCCCCCACAATTCTTCACCTTCAGTCTCAGTTATGAATGTCAACATTTTACAATGGCTAAAGAGGAAACCTAGAATATGTTGCAATCCAATTGCTCAGTTCTCAGCATTTTCAGTGCCAGTCATAAATCTTTATGTCTTACTACTTAATTTTTATGCTAAAAATCCTTCTACATCTCAAAACAGAAAAACAAAAGACTCCTTTGAGACTGCTTATATATACATTCTATTCTTGAAATCTTGAAAAGTCTTAAGATAAAACTGTCACTCATTCCCATATGCGTATTTTCCATAGTCTTGCCTTAACTGTCATCTCTTGGCAATGAAGTTCTAAAACTGTGTCCTCACTATTAAAAAGACAAAGTACAGACTGACAAATGTGAGACAATGATAACATACAGTAGCTGCTGCTGCTGTGCTATCAAATTTTAAAAGCATCAGTGAAGCAACCAATCATTATGAGTCTCCTTTCATTGTTACCATGAAACTAGGCTTTTATGTTGGAAGGACTGAAGAACAGTTTTCAGTTTTCTATTCAAGGAAAACTAGAGCACAGTGCAGATAATGCCAAGGTTGTGGGTTTGATCCCTGTATGGGCCATTCACTTAAAGCTGGACTAGTTGATCCTTGTGGGTCCCTTCCAACTCAGAATATTCTGTGATTCTGTGGTTCTGATGTGTAAATTTTTAGGCCTTCCTTCAGCTGGGTAGCATTACATGACTGGGATCTTTTGCTGAATATGTATTTGTGGGTTTTTTCAGTCTAACTCAAAAACCTAGATTTTAAACCCCCAACAAAGACATTATGTGTGAGCTTATCCATACACAGATTTGTGTTTTCTATATTTGTGAACTTGACCAATATTTAATACAAACAAATAAATGAAAGTTATCTGATGTAACAGGTTGCCTAAACATATGCTTTCCTTTTCCCAGATAAGCACTAACATTCTTTATTTTGACACGACTTGTGAAGAACGACTTTTTGGTCCAGTCAGAATGCTCTCTTACAAGAGAAATTCCAAATATTTTCTGTAAAAGCTGGAGAGGCCAAGCCTCAAGGAATGGGCTCATGAGACTCTTTTGACTTTTGTTTGGCAAATCCACAAGCATTTCATTTGCAGATGTTCAGTTAACCCGAAATATTATTTGTGTAAAAATATTGCCACTAGAATCAATCACAAATTAAAACTGTTTTAATTGTTTGATTACTTGAAATAAGTATTAATGAAACATTATGTCATGGGTTTATATTTTCATTTTGTTCTCCCCTGGCACACTCAGCTCATACAACTGTCATTCAATATCATTTAAACATATAATTCTGTTCTTAAAAAAAAAATAGCTGAAATAGTTCGATGAGCATCATAGCACTGCTTTATTATATTCTGCAAAGGGATTTCTTTGAGTAAAAGAGAAACAATATCCAAGAGATTTCAATTATTTTGCAATTAGTAAAGTCATAAATTCAGATAAGTATTACTGACAAAAGCATTAGGTTTTAAATTATAAGTCTATTTGTAGATTACCAGTCAGATTTAACAGCAATATAAAGAAATAATGCTAGCGATATCTAACGTTAAGCTTAGTCAAAAATTATTCAGGTATTCTAGTACAACTGGGAAGCAAATTGAATTGAAAATGCAATGACAGTGCAATAAAACTCTCAACATAATATATACATGTATTTTCTATTTCTTTTTCATTAGTATGGATTTTTCTTGGTGATTTGACATAATATTTAAAGAAAAATATATTATTCCTCAGCAGTTTACATAGATGCAATTGTACTAAATTTATTATTTACTTTACTCTAAACAGAAGTAATGAGACAATGAAGCACTCCTGTTTCACTGTGCTTTCTTGTTAGTTAAAAAAGTTTGATGAGATATTTCAAAGCAATTTTTTCAAACTATTGGAAACAATTACATTATATGGTACATTATTAACCTGTAGTTGTTTTCCTAAAAATAAAAATGCATTAAATATTAATTTTTATAGTGTATATTTTAGCTGTATTTGCAACACTACATACACTGTATATACTTTACATCTATTTAGGCACTATTTTAATATAAAGTCTATAATCATATATGCATCTTAAGCGTATTTTTAAAACTAGTGAATAACTTGTAATCCTTGACTCATCAAGTAAGTGCAGTCATCAAAAACACCAGTAAAAGACTCATTTCTAGCTTTTTACACAGCATCATATAAAAACACAGTGGATCATACAGAAACAACCTCAGAGGAACAGACAGAATTTAATGTCAGATGCTAATCTCTGATCTGAATTACTTGTCTGGCAACATGGAAGCTCTGAAGGGTTCACTGAGAAAAGGCTGGTTTGGTTCTTATATTTTGGGGAATAATATGTTCTAATAGACATAATTTCATGAGATTTCTATAGAACACGTATTGCTGGCTTTTTGTATGGGTTTTTTTTAAGATATAGCACATAGCCTAATTTTGTTATCTGTCATGTAAAAGTACATGTTAGATGTTTTCACTTTTTTCAAATTGTTTCAGAGGTTGGCTCAACCAGATAGTCAAGACAGTTTTGAAAATGCTTATGGCATCTAACATAAGAGGGATTATTTCATAGCTGAGAACAGCAGAAGAAGCAAAGGGAGCAAATCTTAATCCAGGAAATGCAGAGAAAGTTCTTCTATCTACTGTAAATGTTTGCAACTCTACTGTGTTGCAAAGAGAAGGAGATAATATTCAGCAATAGTTTTAAGCCCTTCATCATTTAATGAATGTAGGTTAATAGGCTCATAACATATTTCCTAGACTTATGAACTCCTCCTCACTTCCAAAATCTGGCTATATGAGAAGTTTGTTGCAGTCATGGATCAATACTTACATTCTCTCATAAAATGTATTTACTCTCCTTTCCACTGAGATGCTGTTCACATTCTACATTCTTGAACCTCAGCTGTTCTACATGAACATACACCAGGATCTATCTACCTGAAGAAAATAATCTAGATTTGATTTGCAACAGTGAAAACTAAGAACGAAAAGTACAAGGGAATAAACTTTAGCTATTCCTTTAAGAATTCAGGAAAGAGAGTGCGATTATTCCCTAATTCAAGGCAAAGCAATAAAGAAACAAATTAGCAAGCACAGTAGCCGGGGAACAATAAATATGCCCACTAAATTAGACACAGTGCATATGTGGCTGATAATTTAACACCATGAAAGGGGATTACAAATCTGCAGTGGTGCAGTGAAACACTAAATTCCAAAGAGATTTAGTGCAAGCAACACAAGGTAGCGTTAAACAGTTGACGAGAGATAACAAAGAAAAAGCACACAGAGTGTCAGAGATTTCATAACACTAAAAGACATAAGGCCATCTAAACATGTAGACATTGCATCACTCTTAGTGTTGGCTTAATCTCTACCCTTTCAAGCAGCAGCTTGGCTGGCAGCTAGAAAAAAAATTCATTAAGGACAAGCTATCTCAAAAAATAAAAAGCTTTAAAGTAAGCTTGGACAATTTGAAAAATCAATCCATGTGCCTAGATTCATACTTTAAAGAAATATAAATCCCTAACCTAATCTATTACAAAGTAGGATTAGAAATAAATCAAGTGGTTTTGATAGTTTCCTGAACTACTTTAATGCTGCTCTCTGTTGAAGAATTGTATTATTGTGAATCTCACACAGATTAATATTTTATACTTCTAGGAGTAGCATCTCAGGCTAGGACTGAGACAAATAGCCTAGAAATAAAATCATAAGATGTCCTAAAAATACATGCTATTGCTAACCAGGTTTCATTAACTACTTCTGGTCTTTTTTCACTAAAATGACAAGTCTGAAAGACTAGAGTTTTCTATTCTATCATGAGAGGAGAAAAAAAAGGGAAACAACAATTAAAACTAATTTGATAAAGTCAGCAAACACACACAGTACTGACATTTATCACAGATGATAATGATTCAACAAATATTTACCAAATAACATTTCAAAAGAAGTGTGTTGATGAATGGGTACATACATAGATTTTCCATCAAGTTATAATACTGAGTGAATTTTCTTAAATGTTTCAAATTACAATTTTCTAATTTCCAAAATGTTCTCTTACCCACCTAGGCTTTGTCAATAAAAACCAAACAAAAACCCAAGCTTCCAGATTTTAACATATTGGCAATAAAGCTTTGTAAGAAAAAAGTTATTTAAATGGCCTTGTCTGCTATTTATCTTATTCTATATTGCCATTTTTTCCCCACTGAGTGCTAATAACTGCTTGCTGTTGAAGAGGTTTACATTTAACATCTGTCAGTTGTATCCAGAAGTAGCACCTACAGGGAACTGTCAAATAGATTGCTATTCTCCTCTGTAGCACCAGCAAATCTGTCTCACATCATTTACATACAGATAGTTATAGGCATTCATCATTTCATTATGCTGACTGCCTCACTATTCTAATGTATAATGTCTCTTTAATGAGCCTCAAAAAATACAATATTCCTTGATTTATAACTGCTTAACTGAAAAATTATACAGATTGACAAAAACTCATCATAAAGCCTTTTTTGTGTTCCCACTACCTTGCACTTTACATTTAACAATTACTTTCGAGTTAATCTCATTATTTGCTTCTTTGACAAAAGAAATTATCAAATTTCACCACACTAGGCTTTGCAGTCATTGCTGTTTTAATAAACATACTTTCACTTCCATGACAAAGCAGTATAGAATTTGACAAATTAAAATTGATCAGTTTTTATCCAAGAAATAAATGTATTAGGCAATCTGTTTCAATATTATTTTATGTCAATTACAGCATACTTCCTAAATTATCATGTGGAATACTGCTGTACTAGTCATGCAAGAGTGACTCATAAATGAGCCAATTTACATGTTTAAGTAAATTGAACTATGGGTTATTGTACGAACTTCAGTTATTTTTTACACAAATACCTATTTCTGAAAAACAGTTTTGCCATTAAAAGCACACACTGAAGTATTACAAACATACCTAAAACACCAAACACAAAGCTGAGAACAAGAGGCAAACACTTCATTCATTTCACTGCACCCAGGCATTATACAGAGTTCAGTTCCCCCAGCTGCAACTCCCTGTGTTTACAGATATATCAGCATTCCTCTGGGGACATTGGATTTTGACTGTCCAAGCTGAAAAGATTTACAAACTGCTCATGGTAGCCATTAGAAGCAAGAATTTTCAAGAAGTATGAGAAAACTTATGATACCTTGTTTCTGACAAATCTACAACTTACAGTTGAATGTTTTTAGCATGTAAGAAAGTGTTGAGCTCTGACTGAAGTTTCTCCCATAACAGAGATAACTGTAATTTTTTATTCCCCCGTCAAATATAATTTAAGCTTATACTATAGACAGTCAGCCAGTACACAACTCCCTCCCCTCCGCTCAGCCATTTATTTCCATATGTTTTAGAAACATCGTATCGAGACCTTTCCCTCTTTCCAAATACCAATCCTTACAGAAGGTTTAAATGTAATGAGTGCAGATAAACAATGATCACTAATGTAACCTTACACTGCGTTATCTCAAAGCATCGCTTCCTATTTCCAAATCATGAAACCAGGCTAAAAAGGCTATCCATTCAATGCAGTAGAGATGTACAGAGATTTAAACAACAGATGGCAAGCTACATTCCCTAGATCCCACAAAAAAAATCAACTCTAAGTGAAAAATCAAACAACAATACAAACAAGAAATAGTCAAAAGTTGTTTCAGTAGATGCAAATATGTTATGCTATGATAAAAAATAGTGTACAAATGACACTGATATGTTTGACCCAGGCAAGTCAAATGCTCAATACAATAAAAACTTTTATTTCATAATTTTGGACCCATATTTTAGTTCCTTTGTAATGAATATTCCAGTCAACATCAACATCTGAGTTTCAAAGAGTCAAACTTCTAAAGAATATAGGTATATCATCCCCTAATCAACACCATATGTTTTTATCATCTAGGAGAATTCGCATATCTACACATTTCAACCACATAAAATGACAAATAAACCAATACTAAAATTTTTAATTTTTTTATGCTAATAAATCATAATAATTCCATGGTGTTACTTTGTATGTGAAACTTATAACTCTGAATCCAGAAAACTAGTATACCAATCCAAGTATCTATTGCAAATAAAAGGCCTTAATCTATAAACCTGGATACTTCATGACTTCAAGAGACCTCCAAATATGCATTCTTTCCCATAACAAAAAGGAGATTTATATCTCAGCCTGTAGTAGTGGTAAAATCCAATTTAAAAAAATATTCAATATTTACTAATCATAAAATATTCTTAGATTGTCACTCTGACCACCTCAGAAGTATCTTTCTGTGTCCCTTGACAGTAACTATGAGGCACAGAACCAAGGGCATCATGGACAATGTTTATCCCGCCTGTTAGTGTTCATATTGTGTATCTCTAGCTGGAAGAGACTATGACTAGTTGTTATCTTAGTGACACAGAGAGAAGCTGATAAGAACAAAGTAAATACAGATACCCCCATAATCCCTTCATGCTACAACTCTATTTCTTGCTTTTCTCGCCTTACAAATTCATTATTTCATCTCCTATAGTGTACAGAGTTATCACTTCCAAAAACTGGTTGATAATGCCTGTGACTCATGACTTTCCTTTTTCAATCTGAATTTCAGAAAAGGCAGTGGAGTAACATCTGAACAAGCTTCAAGCTTTCACATAGTTCTTTCTTACATGTGCATATAAATATTACGTCACTGTTTCTCTGGTAGAATACTAAATTAGCCATTTTCATTGTAGAGTACTGAATTACACAGAAACCCAACAAAATTTTATAATATGTTTCCCACTGATTGAGCCTACTTACAGGAAGGTGGTGTTGCAAAAGGATTCAATGCTTCAATCAGTGTAGTCTGCACATCAGAAGAAAATCCAGAGTGTGTTCTGTTCCTGTGATCAATTTTCTATCTTTCTGTAGATACACCTAGGAAATAACCAGTACAGAGTAAGTACAACTAAATATAGAAAGTAACATAAACTGAATGATTAGAAATGAAAAAAATGAGAATAAGTTGAACAATAATTTATGGCAAAGTCCATATGACTATTCATCAATATGAAATTATAGTAGGCAAAAGTTTAAATTTTGTCTTCATTTAATTCTGTAGCACACAAGTGATTCCAGAGTTTTTCAATCTCAAGATTGCCAAGTAGAATCAAACAGATGCTATCATTACACCTAAACAGCCATCTGGTAGCCTGAGAGGAGAAACATAATGACCACAGAGGGAATTGGTCCAGCCCTCCAAAACAGCACAACCAGGTTTCCATCCAGCATGTAGATCAACTGTAGTATGTAGAATATATTAAGTAAACAGTCATGTTTATTCTAACAGTAGAGTTAATTCATAATTTTTGTCTTTCAGTAGAAACAGAAGAAGCAGCTTCTATTCCTTCTGATTCTTATTTACATACTTGGCAGAGTTCTACAGAAAATAGAAGAGCCAGGAATAAAGGCATAAGGACAGCCTGTCTCGGTATTTGTTAAAGGGGAAGGTTTCGGATGCATCTTCACATCTAAACCAGTACTGACAAGGCCTAGTACTAACTAGCTGAAGTCAAAGTTAGACCACCCTCTAAAAAAAAAAAAA
>VZRN01004765.1:200034-251976 GCA_013397935.1 Dasyornis broadbenti | reverse complement strand
AAAAAAAAAAATCTACCCCGGGAGATAACCATTCTTACTTTCTCTATCTTTTACATCTAGGCTTTGCTACAAATTAATCCCTGCTACTTCTTGTCCTATCAAATCAGTTTATGGTATCCTCATTCTTCTCATTTCTTAGGTTGAATAAACTTGGTCGAAGTCTTGTTTTGATGTTTTTAATATTTAATTAATTGAATGATCAATAACCAGGTACATTTCGGTTGTCCTTTTAGAAAACTTAGACTACTTGAGCCTCCAAGTTGTTTTACTGGATGCTTACATATTATGCTCCTAAAGATCTGTAAAGATCAAGTGGATCTTGCTTCAGCAGTTTCTATCCCTTGTGCCTTTGCCACAGACTATCAACCCAGTAAACAGAAATTTGTATGTCACACCTCAAATTCACAAAGGCTGATAGAGGCATGAAGTGTTTTCAGATTTGTCAAAAGAAGTCTGCCAGGCATTTTAACACTTCTTGAGCTCTGCTACTGCTGAAAGGAAGGAAAACACTTGTGTAAGAAAGCAAAAATCTGGAACCAGCTACACATGTAACAGTATGGCATGGTAAATATGCTGTCCACATAGTCTTCCCTGAAGCATTAGTGGGAATTCCCCATCTTGGATTTGTGCTGTTAATTATTCCTACTTTGTGCCTATGCTTGTTCTCACCAAATTGTATGTCTATTATTTTCTATTATTTCTATAATTTATTGTGATTATTTTAAGCCTGAGTCCTGTCTTCTAATAGGACAGCAGCAAGATTAGCATCTACTCTATTTCCAAAACTACCAACAATGCCACAGAATAACATTACACCCAGCACAGACTTTTACAGAATTACACTCCTCTTTCACCCCTCCCCCACCCCAGTTACTGTGGAAAAGAGTAACTGCAAATAAATATTATTTCTTTTTAACCCAAAAAACTTGTATAATAATTTTAGACTAATCTTATCTATATCACAGTTCCCTAGCTTGCTTAAAATAATGCCATGTATAATTATAAAAACTGCAGTTTATTAAATTAAAGTCATATGTCTTCCAACCCTTAAGGCTTGCTGCAGTTTTTAAAGAGATAGAATAGGACTGACTTATTCCCTATAAATCTGTGCTAGCTGTTCAATCTCAGTATCCTGCAGATGTGTAGAAAGAAGTTTGATAATTTCAGGTTCCTCAGGGAAATTCAGGTAAGACAACTAAGTACAATTCTTTGGATATTTCTTCAGGTCTTACTGTCAGCCCTCTTCTGAGCTTTTGAGATTTCACCATCCTTAAGTTCTCAAATATGATGTTACTATACATAAAGATTTGTTTATTCCTTCATGCATCTCTTCCAGTTTTATAAATCAGACAATAGTCTCTGCACCCAACACCCAAATAAAAGTTCTTTGTTTCTAGTTGAGCTTAACTCGCAGTTAGATAAATTGTATTTAGTTTTATAAGAGAAGTCATCATTTTTTGTGTAATTAATTTATTATATTTACTAAAATCATTGGATTCTAACACCATGGATTCTAACACCACCCATCCTAGATTTCAATACTGACCCCTGAATCTTCCACTGCTTTCTATACAGAATCAACTAGGTTGGAAAAGACACTTCTTACCTCCCACAAAGAGGCTAACAGAATGAGATAGGTATTTAACTATTTAATTTTTAAGGTTTTATATAACTGTATATGGATTTGTGCCACCAGCTCCTCTGACGTTTCAGTGAAGATTTCCTTTAAAAACATCTCTAGCAGTTTAGCATGCAGTAATTTTCATGTACAGAATGGATTTTCCATTTTTTTTTCAGTACGTTTAAAAAAGAAAATGCAGTCTGTTATGTTTTTAAATACAACTGACTTTCAAAACGGATGTTTCTCTTCTGAGACATCTATATTAGATTGCTGGGTCAAACTCTTTAAATAGAGAAATATATTCATTAGATTACAGGAGGTATTTTACTTATAGGAAAGAACACAGAAAACAAAACCAGATGACTCTAAGACCACTCAGAGAAAGCGTGTCATTTCCCCAGGTTCCCTGTGCCAGCTCACAGGAAAGGTAATACAGGGAGGTCTCAGTTAACCATATGTGTACATGTGTGCGTGAAGATCTACATGACATAGCCTATTTCTCAGTTGTTTCTCCTAAAAACTGAACATAATAGCAAGCGTCACTTTGTCTGATGTTCCTTTACTGTCAAGAAACCAGTGAAGGATGTGGTTCCTCTTTAATAAATTAAGGAACTACATGTTCACTGCAACAAACGATTTTATGTGCCTTTGTTGTCCATACTTTTCAATTTCTCTGCTACCCCAGCTCAGTTGTGCCCTACTTCTTCCTTCTCAACAATTCATCTTCTCTGATCTATAAGCTTAATTTGCTTTCCTTAATACTAGGATGGAAATTAGGGACTACAACTTTCCAGAAACCTTAGTGTGCATTGTATACTTTCACAGAATTATCAGCAAAAAATACAGTCCACCGACTAAGAAAAGTTTAAAACACGACAATAAGTCTAAAACAAATGTGCTGCTTAAACAAGGCCTTGGGATAGTTGTCCCTTTGGCAAATGAAAGCAATGAGAAATATCAGCTATCCCTGGTGAGATGACTATGTTAACATCCGTATCTCATTTTAAGTACCAGATTAATTTTTTTCATAAGACTTTCTCTGGCTTCTCTGTTCTGTAATATCCCACCCTTAACATATAAAATGACCCTAAGAAAAGCAGTTCAGCCCTGTAATTCTACTACTTCCATGATAATAGCATCCTAGATAAGGAATATCTATCAAATGTGTCAGAACATTATCTGTTCATTCCAGTCTCCTTTTTTGCCTTATTTTTCTTATCTTCCAGCAGCACATGCCTGGGCTTCTACTCAATATCACTCTGAAAGCTCATAGATAAATAAATCAAATAAATAAATATAACCTGAAACATAAAATAAAAAAATACCAACACCAAACACACCCTCACACACTCTTTCCCTTTTCCAAGGCTGGAGTTTTTTAAACTCTACTGTTCCCTTTTCCATGACAAAACACGCCCTGTCTAGAAAACTTTACAATTTCCTAAAAGCCTTGCAGTGAGAAAGGGAGGTGCAGTGAGGTAGGGCAGTATGGGACAGGGCATGGCAGGACAAGGAATATTGGCTCTGGCTTTGCTTGGAGTTGGATCCACAGCTGGTGTGGGACAGTGAGGCCATGGGGAGCAGTGGGTGGAGCATGTCTGTCGGGGCTGGGAGCAGCTGCACACCAGGAGCAGGGAGGCAGCACTGGGAGCTTACTACCACTGCCCTGTGGGACAGCAGGTCTAGTGACAAGCCATGTGCAAAGAGCAGCGGTACTCCATGCCTGATTTCCACTGGTATGGCTTCTCCTCAAGTCTACAGGGTCCCTAAACTTCTTAATAGATTCTCCAGACATGAAGCAGCACCTGCAGGAGAGAAAAAAGGAGTGGATCACTTACTTAACCCACTTAGACATGTAAGTTCATGGCCTGGGTGCACGGCATCCCCAGAGGCATTCATGGAGCTGGCAGGTATCTCTGTGAGACTGCTGCCTGTCCTTTTGAAGTGTTTCTGATGAGTTGGAGGCAGCTCCTGTCATGCTGCTCTTTAAGTCAAGCAAAAAGCAAGATCCAAAGAACTACCAGAAAGACCAGTTAAGGCTGGTCAGCCTTAGCTCTGTCCCTGGAAAAGCTTCAGACCAGGTATTTGTAGAAATCATTTCTTGCCTGAGCAGATCACACCTAACCAACCTCAGTGCCCTCCGCGCTGAGATGACTGGCAGCTGTGGTAGGCCATGCATGCTGTGCATCTTCATTTTAGCCAGGCCTTTGGCGCAGTCTCTAATTGTCTCCGTATCACAAAACTGATCAGCAACAAGCTGGACAAGTGGATTCTAAAGTGAACAGAAAATTAGTTTGACTGCCAAAACTCAGAGAGTTGTGATCAGCAGTGCAAATCTAGCTGGCAGCCAGTAGTTTAGTGTCTTCATTAACAACCTGGATGATAGGATGGCACTGACTTGGAGGAAGCAGCCAACACTCTGGATGGCATGATTACTAGCTAGAGAAATCTGAACAGGCCAGAGAAATGGGCTGACCAGAAGCTCAGCAGCAGCTCTCTCCACAAGAGCATGTACAAGGCCTTGTATCTGGGATGAAAACACCCCCTGCAGCAAGGCAAGGGGCAGGCTGAGGGAACATCTGTCTGGCAAGTAGCAATGCAAAGAAGGGCCTGGGGGTCCTGGTGGACAAGCTGAATAGGAACCAGCAGGTGTGCCCATGAAGAGTAGGCTGACTGCATCCTAGCATTATTAAAACTTGTAGGCAATCCATATTCAGAAAAGTGATCCTTTCCCTCTCCTTGGCACTGGTAAGACGTATCTGGAGTACTATGCCCAGTTTTGGTCCACCTAGTAAATGAAGGATATCAACGTACTGAGTGACTACAGCAAAAAGCCAACAAGATACTCAGGGTACTGGAAAGCATGGTATACAAGGAGAGGGTGAGAGAACTGGGCCTGTTCAGCATGGACATGAGAAAGCTAAGGGAAGGCCTTATTACTATGTACAACAACTCCATTGCAAGACAAGAGAAGATGCCTCCAGATTCCCTTCAGAGGTGCTCAGTGGTAGGATAGAAGTAATAGACACAAAGGGAAACATGAGAAATTTCTATCAGATATTCAGGGAGGGGAGTGGTGTGCGGAATTACCATGATGGGGGTTAAAAACAGCAACAGGTTACCCAGAGAGGTGGTAGAATCCATTCTTGGCCTCAACACAAGGCTCAACACAGCCTTAGCCATCCTGATGTCATTATACCTGTTTTGAGTAAGATGTTGGACTAGATGGCCTCTGGACATCCTTTGTGTCCTAAACAACAACTCTGTGATAGAAACTAAAATTACAGTGAGTGTTTATTGAGAGAGTTTTTTAAAATTTGAAAAATGTTAAAAAAATAAACTATATAATATGGTTATTAAGTATTTAAAATATATGGGAAGCTAAATTTCTTTGCAAATAGGTATTGCTATCTGAAATGGACACATGCAGGTTATGGATCTTGTTGTCCAAAAAGCAGATGTCAAATATGAGAAACTGTCATTTAAAATTTGAGAACAGTTGCTATATATTTTAGCAAAATGCTAAAAAACAATTAAATTTGCTTAGATTTCTTAGAAATACCTACTTTGATGATGTCTTATAAAGTTGTTTAACTAATTTCCATGCAGATAATTAAGGCAACCTTCAGACACATTTCATTTGGTTACAGATGTATCATTTACAGTGTATGCAGCACATTTTCAGAGTTTCATAAAATGGTATTTATTGTTGCTAACATTTTTTCCATTTTAAAATATGAAAGATATTATTCCATCTTCTAGAAGTATAAATACAGCTTTTTTGTACAGTGTGTGTTATAAAAAACATGGCATCTCTAGAAAAATTATGTCCAATGACTATGGTAACAATATGAAGCTTACTTCCAATAAGATCTATGAGAAAATGCTGTGAAGAAGCATGAACCTGAAAAAAATTGTCATCTTAAGGTGAAAAGTAAGCTTGCTGCTGGAAAATATCAAATACTTTTTAAATGAAGAATCTAATTATAAGCCTTTACTGCTGCATAGCTTAATGTTGCACTTTCTGAAATGTTCATGTTATATGTGGTCTCTGGAAGCCCACGTACCCTACACATGGATACTATGAAAAAACACACAATAGCTTTTAAACAATATGTATGTTGTAAATTGTTATGATGCCATATAGAATTCATGATCTTAAAGCTCTTTTCCAACCTTAATGATTCTATGATTTTATGATGCAGTCAATGCTGCCTAGGAAGAAAGTTAAAGCAATTGTAATTTAATCAATATCTTATTATAGGCGTGATCTGAGAACTTGTGAAAAAGGCTTGCTACCCAACACCCACAAAAATATGAACAATACTTACTTGTACACTCTTAGAGCTTACTAAAACTAAGTATGTTTCTCTAAATTAAACCTTTTATGAAAAACAAGAGGAAATTTTTCTAGCCATTTCTTTCCCTTGTAGATTTTTAATAAAATCCAGGTATGACTGAATGAATCCAGAATACTCCATCTACTGTGGACAACATATTTCAAGTACAGTGCTCTCAGCTGGCTTTTACCTACTGAATCTAAAAGGTGTATTAAAATGAAACAAAATTTTAGTTTTTCAAAGCTAAGTTCTTGATTATTGCAAATTGCAAAGAAGAACATGGTGAAAAGCAATTTGAAATACACTTGAAACTAACAGCCCCTTCAAACTGTAAAGTAAGGCTTGGTTTTAATCTAAATTTACAATTTAGCCTGATTTTTATCATGTATAGCAAGAAATTTCAAGGAACTCTGGCAGAAGAAGAAAATATGCCTTAATATATAGGAAAAAAAGGAGTACTGAAAATGATAGTAACAAAAGGCCTATTTTTTTAGGTCCAAATGTCTATAAAAACTGGCTTAATGTATAACTTTCATGTTTTAATATTTACTGTATTGTGTCAATTTAATGTAATTTACACTTTCAATATCCTTCTTTATGTGAACTGTACAATCACTTTAATATAGTAATACTGTGTTTCACTAAATTTTCTTATCCTCTAAAGATTTTTGGATGAATTAGTTATAGCCAAGACACCAATATAAACATCCTGATCTCACTAACACTACAGTTATTTCATCCTTATTGTCGAAGACCTTTGCCTATATGCAATAGTACATCATGATTTAGTTCACCAAGAGTGACAGGCTACTATTTATGATTTGACAAGATGTCACTGTAGTAGGTATGTTGACTATTTAATGGCTTTAGAAAGTCTCTTATGGCCTTCATTAACTCATAAAATTAACTTTCATTGTCCTCTTGCATGAGTACTGATGACAAAGTGTAATCTTATTACAACAGAGAAAATGTCTAATAGTTTCTTAAGTAAAACGTTTTTCTTCAGTGATTTAATCTAGAAAGTTTTGTCTTGCATGAATTATATTCAGTGCTTCAAAGCACATAGTAACCTTTCAGTATTTCAGTGGTCCTCTTTTGGTGTAGTGTACAAACCCTCAGAAGTGACATATCGTCAAACTGCCAAGAATTTACTTGATCCATGTCAAAGTCTCACTATTCAGAACTGGTGACTGGACACCTGAGCAGTAAAAAACCATTGTGAATTTTTACTCTGTCTCTTCACTATAAAGTGTCCATGTATGACTACCTCAGCAAAGTAGTATTAGCTCTTGGTAGAATGCATTTATCTGGGCTGAAAGGCTGTCAGCAGCAGTATGGTAGATGTCAATTAGAATAAAGTATGCAATGCAAACACATTTGCCAATTACATGCATTAGACCTCGTAATGGCTGATGTCACAAATGTAGTTTGGTGATTAATTATCTTAAGGCCAGTAATTACATTTTCCATCAGTTGAATATACCCATTCTGAAGTTACAAAACAAGACCCACAGAGAACATCTCCCTTCAGACAACAAAAACAACAGAAATGTCAGGGGATGTGGTTGTTTTCCGGATGATTTTGTCCAAGTTAGACCCAGCTTGGGCTTCTAAGTATTTGGAATTTTGTTGAAGGGATTGAAGAACAAATAAGAAACCAAAAATTGGGATTACAAAAAAAATTACATGGACCAGATCATTTGGATCCAGTACAACTCCCCATCCAATATGGGGAGGATGGCACCCAAGATAAGAAGAAATAAGAACTCTGATAGAGACAGTGGCTGTTGCATACAAAGCTACTGGGCAGAATATCCAGTATTGGCAATTTTTAGATTATTAGTTAGCTCAAGATGGCAAGTTGGAAATAATGATTCCTATGGGTCCCTTTCATCTTGAGATAATCTATGATTCTATGATTTAATATTTTCCTTAATGTTCAAATGTTAGTACTTTATGGAAAATCACGCTATGAAAAGCCAATGTCCACAAGAGACGGAGGAGTCCTGCAACTTTATTCTAATAAAGGGAGAGAGTTCACTGGGGCACACGCCTGCAAGGTTTTCTCTCTCGAAGTTTCAGAGGGCGCAGCCTCCTTTTATCCTAAATTCCCAGCTCCATGTTGCCCTCTTCCTTTCCCCATTGACTGAGGTACTAGAAAGGTACAGCCTTCCCGAACCGCCTACCACATATCCCACCTTGAACCTGTCATTTTCCACCAAAGTTCAGAAACTCAGGCTTGTGCAGTCCCATTTTGTCTATTTCAGGAGTCAGGCTGTCTGGGCTCTGTAACAAACCTGTGGCTTCGAGGTAGAGACCTCGAAGTTGGTAGAGAGAAAACCCCACAGCCGTGTGCCCCAGTGGACCCTCTCGCTTTATTCGAATAAAGTTGCAGGACTCCTCCCTCTCCTTTATGGACACTGGCTTTTCATAGACTGATTTCCCATACAGCAGTAATGACAAAAATGTGTGCTGCTCGCTGTTAAGGAAACTTCCCAGTCTCACAAGACTCTCTGTCACATTCCCTCACCAGAGACTCCCTTCCTGTGAGGGGACCGATCCCCCTCACAGCAGCGGCCCCAGTGACCTGAGGGGTCCCGACTGACTCCCCGCGCACCCCACACTCACACTCAGACCAGGTTTTCTTACCGGATCCATCCCACGTTTCCCATGGCACAGTCTCAGTCTCTCACTCCATAAAGCCATTTACTCACAGAGCACTAAGGCAGGAACAGCCCGAGCTGGTGCCTCCAAGGAGAGAGCCCGAACAAAGGCTCCCCTGGACTTTTAAACCTTCACAGTCCAAGGGCAAGAAGGCCTCACTCTCCTCCAGACTCCTCGGCTCCTGCCGTGTGTCCCAGCGCCCACCTGGCAACGCCACAGGTCCCAGGCCCTTGTTATGCAAGGGGCCTGCAGTTCATGGCCTCTCGTCTTGGGCCGGTCCCACCCGGGGCTCAACCTGCAGCCTGAATTGCAGCTGAGATACCTGCACCCATGGATTCCTCAACACTTCCCCTTCTGCAAAAACAATTGATAATGCAAATGATGGGGATACACTGCTCAAAAGATGCAAAACTGTAAGAGTTCAAGGGAACAAATTCCTTATCAATCACAATGTTTATGAACAATCAGGGTAAGCAAATGATTTTCACAGTCAGATCTTCTATCCTTTTATCAATCTGAATACACCCCAAAATTTCAAAAATCACTGCTTTCTATGGCAGCAAATAAGAGTCTTGGAATATGTGTGCAATCATGTAGGCAGAATAAACAAAGTAAGGGATTAGGCGCAGAGCACAAGAAAATAAACAGTCACTTACTTGTCTTCCTGTTTTTGGAAATACTTTCGACAAGGTATTACCTGTTATGCAGCTGCAGTAAATTCATTGGACCCTCAGTTTTGGTAGCTTGAGGATCAGGATTGCTAAGGCTGACCAAATTTGTTTACCATAACCATCTTTCTCTTTCACACAGACAGACACACACACACAGGATGGACAGGACAGCAGTGGCAATGCCTAGCAATCAAAGAGAGCAGCAGAACGGCAGCAGAAACAGACAATTCTGGAAATACAGTAGGACATTACTTACAAAGTTGCAGGCACGGCTAAGTGTAGAGACAGGTTAAAGACTGAGCCAACAGCACCAGAAGTTAGGTAGGAGCAGGTCATAAGTAGGCAAGTATCTTTTGAAGATCACGCAAGGATATTCTGTTAGAACCTTGGTTAAAGAAAGCTTTTTCTCATCAGGGAATTAGCCAAGTAGTGAGCTCACTGAGAGCATTCATTCTTCATGCTACTCAGAATCAAGTGCAAACTGATGACAGGTTGGTTGGTATGTAGACCATCAGCGGTGCTAAGACCACAGAAAGAAAGGAATTGTAACTAGAACTTAATTGTAATTAGAACTTAAGTCTTACAGCAGTTTGCTTTCAGTGGTTCATCAGAAAAGCAATTCAGCATAATTTTCTCCTGTCCCTCTGAACTCAGCTCAGCTATACTTCATAGAAAGCTCACCCTGGGTCACTGCATACCCCTAGGTAAAACTTAGTAATAAGACTCAGACAAACTTTGGCTTTATAAAAGAGTCACACTGATTGAATTGTAACTGATTACAAGAGGTCTGGTTTGCCAAAATTCAAGCTACATAAAAATTAATTTTTTTAGGAAAGAGCTATTGTAAGCTACGCAAGAGCATATTAGTGAGGATGCAATCATGGTATGCACATACATATGGTAAATAAGGCATTTGTAAAGATAATGTGCTAAAGCCATGTAGTTTTTTATGAACAGTTTGTCGTATATGGCTGGCATTTGTCACATATGCAGGGGATATATATGTATGTATACACACATCTACACAACAAAACCAGGGTTTAGAGTCTAACAATAACTGCTGCTGCAGCAAGTGAAATCCAACAGGTACAAAAATTAACTGCAGGCAAAAAATGGGGTTAGTTATTTCACTGATGAACTTCATCCATGCAGAATGGAAATAACTGTATTCAGAAAATAATTTAGGAAAGTCTTTTGTACAACAAAAAGTGCATACAAAAGCTGAATTTAGGCCTAAAACATCTATACAAGTGGTTAAAGAGATGTGAGGAAAAATATTCATATTATAAAATATATATTAACACCACTGGTAATCTATGGATGAGTTCAACTTGAACATCTAAATTCCCTATATCATGAAAGAGAGAGAGGGTGCCTTCAAAAAATACGTTGAAGTTTAGAACCCTAAAAACAGGTGCCTCAAGTTTGGACAGTGTGGCTAAATCTCACTGTACGTTTCCATCTACTAGTCATTTACTGCCATAGTCTGATCAAACTATTTATAAACAGGGAAAGTCTTGCACCAGAACAAGTAATGAGTTTAGAAGAATACTTAGGTAGTTAAAAAAAAGTAACTAGAAGTTACTAGACTAAGATTCAAAAAAACAGAGCTAAAAGCCGTTTGATTTAGTTTGTGTGTTTTAATAGGTACTAGATCTGTATTAGTTAAGGAAGCAGAAATAGAGACAAACAAGAATAAATTGGAGACCACTGTTCAGAACAAAAATAACCAAAACATTAATTCTGAGCAAACTATTGGGATTCATACACTACATTTGGAAAAAATCCAAATGAAAGAGCAAATATCACATAGCAGAGTTAGTGTACATACAGGAAAAAGCTTAAACCAATTTTGCAATACTGTCAGAAAATAACCTTTCATAAAAATCTTTAAGTTTCCACAGAGTTTCTGTCTGTATTCATGTTTTCCATTTTGGAAACACAGGTCTTTTACCCAACATAGGTCTTGGTCACTTGTCTCTATTTCCAGCCTCCTCTTACTCAGTTTTCTGCAATTAATTTTTCAGTTTTTCTATATCAACACAACTTTATTACCAAGTAAATGGCAATTTCTAAACTTATTTGTAATTTTAATAAATGTAATGTATTTCATGTTGATTATACGATAATTCAGAATATCTATTGTTTTCTTCTAGGTTCTCCTAAACATTGATGTAATTTCATTTCTACACTATAGTAAAAGTCNAATTCTCATTCCCCAAAAGGTGAATAAAACATTAGGTTTTAGCCTTTTTTTTTTTTTTTTTTTGGGAAGTAGTCTCATGAAGGCTTGCAAAGTGCCTATTCTCAGCTTCTATTTGGCTGCAATGGTTAGTTTCTAAATCCAACTCATGGAAACATTCTGTTGTTTTTTGGGTTTTGTAACAACGAGAACAGGATAAAAGGATAAAACGGGGTAAAAGAATAACCTCCTTCTGTAGAAGTCTTAACATATCCCTGCACCTGTTGTAGATCTCAGCCTGGAAAGAGAACAGTGATTCCATGTTCAGTTTCCAGTTCCTACCAGATTTATATTCATACATTTTTAATAGGATACAAGGACAGATCTGCTCCTCTTCTTTCCATCCTTGAGAGTAACTGTAAGAATCTGACTATGGCTATTCCCTTGATGGATTTAAGTCACACAGCTAAAGGGGATTTTCCTATACATTGTTCAACTTAGAATGTAATCAAGTCAAGTCAAAGTCAGCTGATGTTTTACAGAGCTTAATTCAAAAATGTGACATTTTATGGATGAGTACATTATAACAAGGTAGAATAGTTGAATACTAGTTCAGCTTTTGGAGCATGAAATCCAGGTATTTTCTTTTAATTTAAAAGGGGTAGTAAGATTAGAGGGGAACACAGGAAGCAATTGAGTTAGCAGCCTTCCAGCATTTGAATAACACATAAATAGGTAGGTCTAGCTTCCTGAATGTAAAATCCTTTGTCCCAACTCTATTTAAAATACAACATTGATTCATTCAATCACACTTTTATCATTCTCAACACGAACTTATGTGAACTGTGTGCCATAGATTTGACTATTCTCTTCCAAAGAATACACCAATAATAACCTAACAGATTTTCTTCTAATTATTGTTATATTTTTCCATTGACATAATTTCTTTTTACTGGCATATAAAAAGAAATATTTTATTAAAATACAGCCAATAAACTGCTGAGTTAGTATTGACATAATCTTCTTGGTTTCCCTTCCATAGCCTAGAGAATGAAGCAGAGACAGAATACATCTGATGTTCCTGTGTGAAAAATAACATCACTCCAAACACACATAGTACCAGATTTTATCTGGCTTAAAAATTAGTGATGTAGGTCATTTTGGAGAAACAGATCAGTGTTTTGGTGGGCTAAGTGACCATTCATTCTAGGTACTTATCTTAATAGCTCAGGGTATTCAAACATGCTTGAAAAACAAAATAAAATAAAGCAGAAGAAAATAATAAACTCCTTCCCCAAGAAACCCGCCCACCAAAAAACCCAAACAAAACACCAAAAACCACTACCACCGCAGATTCATTGTGCTTAGAGTTGAAACTGTGATAAGAGAAAAGGTCAGATGATTAAAACCTAAATTATTTTGATTAGGAGATATTATGGTGAGAAGAGAAACACTAAAGAAAAGCTGGTCAGTGGAATGTGGGTATCACCTGAACATGCTTTGAACACCCATGTTAGCTTCACAACTGGAAGGAAAAAGACCCATATTTAAGTTTACTCATGTTTTAATACTCAAAATAATCTGTTTAAGCTAATAAAACCTGTGGAGTCTAAATTACTCATACAGCTGAAGCAATATATCTGTGCAACACTCCATCTTATTGTATGAATTCTTATATCACATAGGGCATTTCTAACTCCTGGACATTTAACTCTTACTCCATTTCGTGCTCTTTACCTTCTTAGACTGCAGAGTCACATATACCACAGTTTGTGGGTAAAGAAATCCGTTTTAGCCACTTTTATCATTCTTTTTCAGAATGCCATTAAGATATAGTCTGCTGATGGCTATAAAAATGAGAAATCTGAAAATGACTGGATGTGTTATGTCTTGAAGCTATATGAAAAGTCATTAAAATTATCCAATAAAGAATGGAGTTAATCATTAGTTTCAGGTTTGATATATTAGTGGAATGCTCTGTCATCACAAGAATCTTTGTTCTTTTTATAATCTATCCCTATGAAGTTTTTACATTAGCTGCAAAATTGGTTGTCTCAATGACAGGTACAGTCTTCTTTAAGGACAGGCAGTTTTTGCTTTTAAAATATACTTGCCTAATCAGGATTCTCCAGGGAACGTATGAACACTGGGCTATATATAGCCACAAAAAAAGTTTGAGCAAGCACAATCAATCTAAAATTAAAAATATTTTGTCAATTAATGTTTAAACTATGAGAAATTCCTTATTTTTGCTCAAAGTAATACATCTTTGCCTAAAATGTTATCATTTGAGTCATATGCTCACACCTTTTGTATTTCTATCTTGACTTCACATTAATCTGAGGAAGAACACATGCACATAAATACTGCAAAGAAAATAGAAATACATATAGTAAAACTGAATTCATCTACAAATAACATTCTGAAATAACTAAGATTTCTATTGGTAATTTTTATTCATTTTATGCTTTCACTAAGAAGTGGATGTATCCAGATTCAATTAATTCTACATTAGATAATCAATTGGCTTGTACAAAAGCAGTCTGCAAGAACACAGACTGAAAATATTTAAGCAGAAACTGTTTTCAAAAAATAATTATTTTTAAAAGGCCGGCCAACTTTGAATACTATGGAGGTGAAAAAACAGAAAGACTTGATACCAAAAGACAGAACAATCATTGCCAGAGGACAGATAAATAATCCAATAGAACATAAATGTAACAAAATGTATTTATTAACATGGATCCCACATGTCCTAGCATTAATGTATTAAAATATGTCATGTATCGGCCCAGAGAAGTGGGATAGTTGTGACTATTTCCAAATAGTTCTGTGTGTTTTAGGTAGGTAATCTACATAAAAAGTATCACTGAACATTTATTACCATGTTATTTTGCCAACAGAGATCTCAAAACAGGTCCATCATTCAAAGAATGAATAAGTATTTTTAAATAGGGTTGTTGTTTACTCTAAAAGTTTAAAATTTAAATGGATAGCATTTGAAAAACAAGCATGTACTTGGCAGCACCCATAGAATACTTTTTAAAAAAAAATTCTTCACCTTTTGGGTTTTTTTTACTGGGATATTGCTTTCCTTAAAAATTATTTAAAATGCTTCATATACAGCTTTACAGCACACAGAGGTCAGAGATGCCAATATGCTGCACTTCAAAATTTCCCCAAAACTGGTCATGTTAGTTCAGTATATCTTGTGACAAAATCATAGACACTGATGCAGTCAATTGAAAATTAATGGAGGGAGAGTTGAGACTACTAACACACTTCAAAGGCATCTAAATTAACTGACTAGAAAGCAGAGAAACAATATAGATTTTTTTGGTTAATTTTCCTGTGTTTGAATATGATTAAGAAAGCAAAGAGCATATTAGAATGCATGAAGAATGACTTGAAAAATTACTCAGGAAATGTCATCATGGCACGCTCAGAGATCATGGATACAATCCTCTCTGGAACTGGCTGCACAATATCGATCACTTCCACTAAAATACCTCAGCGTTAGCAAGAGTCCAGAGAAGAGAAATTAGAAGCGTAATTATTCAATCTATAGAACTTGCAGGTAGTTTAGAGGCAAAGAATATTCAACAACAGAATTTGACATTAGTGTGGATAATAAAAATATTCAGTCTCAAAAGTTTAAAAGAGACAAACATGAAACTCTCATAACCAGTTTTGACATCAAAACTACATTTGAGGCAACCCTATAGCAAAATTACCCAGAAGATACCCAAATAATGTGTACTGTGTAACTCTCACTTAACATGAGACATAAGCAAACATCACTCTAGGCATGTTATCAAGCAGCAAAACCAGATTCAGTTCTTCCTTTTCCTACTCTTTTATTGCGTAAAACGATGGGAAGAAATCATAAATCTGTAAATTGCGGATTAATATTTTTTCAAGTTATATCTAACTATTCTGTTAATCTACATAAACATAAGCAAGGCCATCTATATTTTGCCAGCACACATATATGATCTACTAAAACGTATCCTTTTGCTTGTGGACCTGGAATAGCTTTTGTAGTTTCCACTCATATGATTTCTTGAGTCAATATATTGGAGTTTCCTCTTACTACAAGGAAGTTTTGAAATACAAGAAGTAAGATTTTCTCTGCCACTATTCAGCCATGTAAGAGTACTTAAGAGGCTGGCACTTAATCACCTAGAACAGAGTGGCGTAGAGAAGAGAATAACCTCTGTTTTCATTGTCTGAAACATCTCTGATGTCTTTCCTGTTATTTGGGTAACAAAATTTCCAACATAAATACACATTTTATACATACAAGCACACATATAATAAAAAATTATATTTGCATTTGAAAAAGATGAGAACTTTATATTAAAAAAAAAAGCTCTTAATAAATGTGCATTTCCTATCTCCATCTGGTAATAGAGTAATTTAATGAATGTCCCAGAAAGCAAGATTTCAGGTAGTTCAGAGTACTGCCTTAGAATGCTACTTCTAGTACTTCTCAGAAAGCATTCAATTTCATTAATACTTCAGGCTGTCAAATTACAACTTTTCTCTGCTAAATATAGTCTTCTAAAGGCAAAATATTAATGTTTAAAAAAAATAAATTCTGTTACTATGCAGGCTTCTCTGTCAAATCACAGCCTTCTATGTTTCTCTGAAATGTGCAACTACAACAGATAAACAACACATATATATCTCTGAATCTCTTATCTCACAGAATATATCTTCTCCATGAACCAAGGCTCATCATATTAGTGTATAAATATTTGTGCTTTAGCTCACGGGTCAGGTGCAGAGGGTTACAGTGAATGCGGTGACATCAGACTAGGGACCTGTCACTAGTGGGGTTCCACAAGACTCCATCCTCGGTCTCATGCTCTTCAACATCTTTGCAAATTACTTGGACACAGGTCTGGAAGGGATACTAAGCAAGCTCACAGATGATACAAAACTGGAAGAAGCTGTTGCCTCACTCGAAGGCAGGGATGTCCTGCAGAGAGACTTTGATAAATTAGACAGCTGGGTAAACACCAACCATAGGAAGTTTAACAAGGGAAATTGCTGGATTCTGCACCTGGGATGGGGCAGCCCTGGAAGCATGTGCATACTGGGGAATGAGATGCTGGGAATCAGTGCCATGGAAAGGGACCTAGGGGTCCTGGTTGACAGCAAGTTGAACCTGAGTCATTGTGCCCTGGCAGCCAGGAGAGCCAAATGTGCCTTGGGGTGCATCAGGCACAGCATCACCAGCTGGGAAAGGGAGGGGATTGTCCCACTCTGCTCTGCACTGGGGTGGCCTCACCTTGAGTCCCATGCGCAGTGTTGGGCACTGCAACATAAGGAAGATGTTAAGCTGACAGAGTGTCCAAAGGAGGGCAACAAGGATGGGGAAGGGCCTTGAGGGGAAGCCGTATGAGGAGCAGCTGAGGTCACTTGGTCTGTTCAGCCTGGAGAAGGGGAGACTGAGGGGAGAGCTCATAGCAGTCTACAACTGCGTGGTCACATCACCAAGCCTGAGAGAGTTCAAGAAGTGTTTGGACAATACTCTCAGGCACATAGTGTGATTGTTGGGACTGTTCTGTGCAGGGCCAGGAGTTTGACTCGATGATCCTTGTGGGTCCCTTCCAGCTCAGCTTATTCTGTGATTCTGTGAAAACACTGGCCGCAGTACTTTTCACAGTCTAGTTTTGGTTTATTTCCTCTATGATTTCAACAGTCATTTCTTCACAGTGAGGGATCTTCTACTTTAAGTAGGAGTTAAATCACAGAACCATTTAGGCTATAAAAGACCCTTCAGATCGTCAAGTCCAACTGTTACGCTAACGCTAACGCTACCAAGTCCACAGATAAGCCATGTCCTTAAGGGCCATGTCTACATGTCTCTTAAATACCTGCAGGGATGGTGACTCAACCACTTCCCCGGGCAGTCTATTCACTGTTTGGTCACACTTTCAGTAAAGAAAGTTTTCCAAATATCCAGTCTAAATCTATCATTGCGGGAGTTAGGGGTAAAATGCTATATATGAAAAGATATTTTGAAGCGAAGAAACATAATTGAGATAAATACTGACGGGGATAAAGGATATTTTTATGTGAAAAATGTAACACCTTCTGTTGATTCTAGACTTTAATCCTTCAGTTTTTAGAGCCATCAGTACACCAGGGCATATAACACAAATCTCTGCCCATGACTACAACCACACTCACAGTCCTCTATGAAAAGGCCATTAACAGTACCCATGCATAAATAACAAAAGGTGACATGAAAGAGCTATAGGGAAATTATTACAATTGAATCTTACTTTAACCAATGTAAACAGATTGCTTAACTACTCTTCAAAAATATTTCCCTTCTGTATTGTCTCCAATTAAAGAGAAATCAGTGAGACAGAAATAAAGATTCCAAGAAGCTGAATTAAGAACTCCCACAGAGTGAGAGAGTTTATCTTTTCAGTCCTTAATATTAAAAAGATGAGCACTGAAGGAAATATAAAATAGATCTGTTTGAAACCTACTTTAAGGTTCTTTAAGCATTTTTTTGTACCAAGGCAAATACCATTACTATAAACTAGTATTTTCTTGTACAGTACAGTGCCCTGAATTCTCCCCTTCCTTGTGACAGCAACACATTGCTCACATTAATTTCTGCAGGACAGAAATATTCAAAATATTGGTGCAAGAAAACCACTACTTCAACACCCTATTTGTAAGTGAAAATCCAACAGACCGTTGGGAGAAGCTGTGGAAAAAAGCTTCGTAGACCAACTACTTCACATGAAAAGTTAAGTCTTCTTGTCAGTGTAGAGCATGAGTAATAAAAGTTGTACAGTAAGTTAATCCACATACAGAAAACTGTATAATCATAGCATGATCAAAATTTCAGCCTGAAATTCCTTTACTTAAAATGAAATTAATTTTAATAAAATTATATTCTTCTTTCATTGTCCTTTTAAAGTTAGTGTTCCTAAAAATAAATTCTTATTTAACATTTATTTAAGAAACACTTAAAAATATTTAACAGAAATGTGAGGCGTGTTTCTTGGATCTATTTTTTTCATCTATATACAATAATTTCCTATTTATGATCAGTAGCTATATATATCAGGCGAGGTAAACTACCTGAACATAGAGATGTGTGCTAGTAGCTCTTTTCTTAGTAACAGCAACCAACAGGCCAGACTAAAACACCAGTAATTTGCTTCATGTTTAAAAAACCCAAAACTGTTCAAAGAGAGTACACATATTGATACATGCATTTTATTAGAGAACTTCCCTTACCTTAACTATAAAATAAATTTTAAAAAACTAATTAAGAGTTATAGTATTTTTAAAGAAAGAATACAATTGCAAATCTCAAATTCTAAATCACAGAAAATTCTTAGTTACAATCATAAGTGGCTATAGAGATACAATTGCCTGACAGATATTTTTTCTACTGATTTTAAAGTGCTGAATGACATCTGTGTGAATTTTATTTCTGTGCTGAAAAACAGAAGACCCACACATAGTAAAAAATTACAGTTTTGGGAAATGAAGCTTAACATTGTATGGCAATTATAATCTTTAAAATTACAATATTAGGAAAATTTATTGTAATTTTTCAAAAGTCATTTAATGACTTCTTCTTCCACATTTTTGGTGTATTTAATTTTATTCCAGCATATTTATTTCTGTTTGACTGAATTACAAAAAAAAAAAAAAAAGGAAATCTAAATATTAAACATTAAAATATAAATATTAACCTGTGTTAATGATTATATTCTTTTTACTAATCTAAACTTTAAATTAACAGGTCATGTTTACTTGTGTTTCCTATTTACTTGCTGAAGATAGAAATGATAAAATTTACCTACACTGACTGTTTACTTATCCAGTATTACTTAATTGTATACAGTTGCAGTAGATCAATGCACCCAAAATAAAACTACTTCAATCCCCAGGGAAAACATTAAATCTCTAATTGATGTTTGAAGCAAGAGAACTGGCTGTACTTAATAGGTATTTCATCTATTCTGAAGTAATTTCCTGGGCTTCTACCTTTGAACCTGCAATAAATCTCTCTTCCCTCAGTCCTCCTTTCAGCACCTAAAATAGACCACATACTTTTGGTCAGACTGATGCTGAGGTAAGAAAGGCACCATAAATATCCTGGGAAGAGACGTGATTTGCATTAACACAGAAAATGAGTTACTATGAGATTTCATATTTCTAGTAGTACCAAATCTTTTTGAAAAAGGGAAATTTTTTTTAAAGTTGGCAGGAGATCTTGCGAAATGAAAAAGAAGATCATAAATCGGATGTTCTTTACATCAAAGTGCTTTTCCTTTGACATCATCAAGTAGTGTCTGCAGTATGTGCCACTGTTGGCTGGTTAAGTAGGAAAGAACATTTTGCACACCAGTTGTCTAACTTTTCTGATGGAAAAGTAATGAATGTATGGTTTAGGGAAAAAATGATACTACCCTGTCTGCGAGATTTTTATATTCTTCAGAGCACAGGAACTACTCAGGAGCTTTTACAGGAGGTTTTGTTGGGTTTTTTTTTTCCTGCAATGGTTACAAACAGGGAGATGAAAATCAGTTTTATGGAGTGGTATAACCCAGGGTATTCTACAATATTCATAATCCTTACCATGTTTTCATGTCCTTAATTGCTTTCCAGCTGCCTTTTTTTCATTTTTTGCTTTGGTCCAGTAATTTCTACAGTTACTTTATTTTATTTTTTGTCATTGTGTTTTTGTACAACCAACAATGATTACGCCAAGAACAACAGAACCACTTTTAATGTCGCCCAGAAAACATTGCATTATATTAACTTTCTATGTTTAGAAAGAATCAGTCCCCAAATGAAAAATTGTCCGAGTTAAGCTAAAAAATCAAGTAATTTCTATATGTTTAGTGTGGAATATTTTGTTTCATGGATATGGTGCTAGTACAGATCTGGCCACTTTATTATAGAGACAATATTCCTATCAAAATGCAGTTTGGCAGCTTTTAATGTATTACTTTGGCAAATTCTGTAAATGGTTTTCCTCTATTAAATAATGAGGGATTTAGAAAGACAATAATTTATACTCAAGGATGTAAGAAATACATTCCACTATGAATATGTAATTTTAATTAGCTATTGTGGATATCACAATTTTTTTTTTAGGGTCTGGTCACTAACACGACATAGTGAAATCAATATGAATATGTTTCTGTAATGTAGTATGCAGTAGTAATAGATGAAGCAATGCTACTGGTAGTTTATCAATCATGGCACTTGATTGCTACTTTAAGTATTTAACCAGATTTTTCTGATATCAGGTTCATGTGCAGTGAGTTCTGCAGGCAAGTTGTTTTCACAAGTGTCCAAAACTAAGGGTGTTGTCCATATGAGAGCTTGTTTCAGAATGTGTAAATCAGCATCCAACAAATTCTTTCTGGTGAATGACTAAGAATGAAGGAGAAACTATATGACAATTCAATTTCTAAGGACTTTGCTGTGAACTTGAAAGATAATAGAATACCAGCATGAACAGGGAAACATCCTCTTCCGTATTGCTGTTGCAACCCAAAGGAATTAATTCCTATTACTCTTGTCGTTGTATTGTGACCACAAAGATATGAAGTACATACAGTTAGTCTATAGCTGTAAAGATACTTTAGACATGTGTACATAGTATAAAGGTTTCAGGATTAAAGCAATAAAGGAAATTTGATCAATTTATGAACAGTATCAGAGGACAGGGTTGCTCATTACAATGAAGCTTTAGATTAGGTGACTTACAATCCCTTTTCAATAGTGTATCTTGAAAATTAAGGTAAGAGCTTCCATGTTTCTAAAACACTATTTTCAGTTGAAGTTAACATGGCAAGAGCAAACAGACTCTCACTGTGTTTTTCAGCACATTTATTCTCACTTCATACTGTGATTCATCACAGTCTGGGTGCAGCGATTTGAAAGTCCTATAATGCACTAATGCATTACTGATAGCTATTTTCATTTATTAAAAGCAGTACCAGAATTCTTAGAGCATTTCAAAGCCTTGTTCCTCTATAGCAACTTTGGCAGAGACCCTGACATAGCTGAAAGTAGCTGAAATACTTTAAAAAAAAAAAAAAANTCCTTTTAGTCACCGAAAAACTTTAAAAAAAAAAAAAAAAAAAAATTAAAGAAAAAGGCATCCACATGAAATGGACTCTTTCTGTTCTCAAGTTACTGTATATAGAAAGTATTGTCTGTTCTCACTAATTAACAGGAACTGGCCTCCTCCTTCCTTAGATAAATATACAATAGAGAGAAAAGAAAGCACCCTGCTACACAGCGCCCTCGTAAGGGAAGATAACCACACAAGACATCCATCCTTTATCCTGCAGTGTGAGAGAGAACAATTGCACTGAAGGAAAAAGGATGTTCAGGACCTGTGGTTGCTAACTGTCCATGACTACAAAAAGAAAGTGTACATCAGTGCTTAAGATCCAGAAAGCATTTTACAATTTTTTTGTTCCTTTAAGAACCTGAAAAATACTAGTAAGCTTAAACTAAAGATCTCGTATGTTGCACACTCAGGCTTTGGGGGGTTCTTTGTTTGTCTTTCTTGTTTTTGTTGTTTTCATTTGTGGTTTTTTTGTTTGTTTGTTTTTTTTACATAAACCCCAACATTAGCATTAGTCATTTAGTATTACAAAACCAAAAAAAAAAGAAGTGTTATAATGGGCAATCATTATACCTTGCAGTAAAGACAGGAGGCCAAATTAAATTTTAATAGAAACCAATTATTTTCCTATCCATTAATGAGGTGCAGAATCGTAGATACGAAAATATTTATCAAATAGATATTTGTATATCATGAACCTAAACTGGAAGAAGTCAGGGTAAAAATCATAGCCCTGTGACCACTAGACAAGTCCACAGTGATGAAGCACATCTAACATCAGGTCAACAAGGTGATGTTAGGATCAGTAAAGCAAAGTAAAGGCCTAGGTACAGTCTTACAACGCATCTTAGGAACCTAAGTCCAAGGCTCTGAGCTCACAGCTCTGTCTTACAGCACAGCTGATTCACAGCTAACCCAAGCCAGCTATGCCAGCCCCCGGGCAGCTGTACCCATGCTGGAGCTGGACACAGTTTAGCTCTGGACTTCAGGGCATGTGGGCAGGATGGTGTAGACCTTGGGGGAGAACTTGGAGTGCGGGCAACAGCTCTACCTGTACTACAGTACTTCTAATGCTGCCTGGTTTTTAATATTTGCTTTACTTTAGAGCATAAAATCATTGCAAAATATTGCAGCAAAAGTCTCGGTGTCTTAGCTAAGGATCACCAAATACCAAATGCAGGCTTCTCAATTTAATATATATTTGCATGCTTTAGTGAAAGAACCGCTAATAACACAAAATATAAAGAGAAGCCATTACATTACCTCACTCAGTCTGTAGTTTCATTAGGGTCCTAAAAAAATTAATAATTCCTCTTTTAAAAATAACTTCAAACTTGTAGTAGTGCTAGCAAATAACTTCAGCTATGCTTAGACTCAGCTGCACTCAAAATGCACTCAAAATTAAGAATTTATTTCTACTTTTACACATTTTATCCATTTTGATTTAGAATATACATTTTATTCAAATTTCAGAAGCATTACTAAATTAATCAAGATATAAGTCAATAAAAAATTCTGCCTACACCCAAACTGTATTATGAACCTTGCAGCCTGCTGTGTTTTTTCTTAATTTTAGGCATGATCTTGGTTTCTAAAACTGATTATTGATTTTGGTGTTTCAAGCTGAAATAACACAGACCAAATTTTCAGGAAGCAGACTGTAGGAGTTCTGCACTACAAATTAGTTTAAAATTCTATAATTTTTTAGTGCTAGCAATTTTTTCTAGACTCTTGGTCATGAGACTCAGAAATACAGCAAAACCCTTGCTTGAATCCTTTCAACTGTACTGTTATGGTCACTGACCAATGAATCAGGAAATGTCTTTTGAAAACTGTTTTGTTTATTTAGACAATTCCTCAGAGAAAGATAGTGTATTTAAGAATACAATTTAAAGCATATAATTCAAAGAAACGTAATTATATTTATTTCTTAATATTCTATGCCTTCTTTTCAACTGTAGGACGCAACTTTAAGCAGATTTCATTCATTTAAAAAATAAATTTTTAGTTGTTTTAAGAAGTTGAATAAACTCTACAAAGCATGCCAATTGGCAGGAACAGATGCCCACAATACACACACTGAAATTTAAAAAGCACTTCACAAACAGTCACAAAAAACCCCCAAAAACGAACTAAAGAAAACCCAACTGCCCCCCCCCCCAAAAAACAACAAACACATAAACAACCAAAAAACCTTCACAAGCAAGCTGACAATACATATTTTAATTCATGATTAGTGATATTTTCTAAATAACATAAAAGAAAGTATTGTTTTATCTGCAGATTAAATGTAGTAAAGGAGAGTATACTCATGCAATTTAGATACAGGAGAAAAAAATTAGAAGGCACTCAAAAACCTCACTTTTTTTTATTATAGTGTGTACTGTCATTGTTTCTAACAACCCTACGTATTCAGTTTCAGTAACACAGTATATTTTGTTTGTGTCATGCAATCAGTTCCCACATTCACAAAAACAACATGGAAGTATGTGAATGGCTGAAGCTGTTTTAATCCACCATGAAAGACAAATGTCCTTCCCCAGGCTTCAACATTTGTATCCAAGTTCCTAATTGCTTTTCATGCCCTAACAGTTTTTCGTTTTACACTGATGTACTTTCCTGGACTACTCATCTCTCCCCTAGGCCCAAAAATCATTATAGAGTTTTACATATTCTGTCCAAAATACTTCTTTTCTCACTAATTATTTCCCTACCTCATTATTTGCAATGTTCTACAACTACAACTGAAATTAAATAGATAAACTTGCAATTTTATCAATAAATGTTAATCATATTATATAGGTTTGGGTGAGTTTTTTTCAAGCTGGTATATAGACAGTATATTGCAACATCAAGTTTCAGGTGATATATTGCAGTATGTGAGAATTTATGTATTCTATACATTGGATAACCTAGGTCTACAGTGAATAAACTTTAATGTTCCTGTATATTAAAATCAACACTTAATCAAGCTCATGTTTGATGGAACCAAAATGTCAGAAAAATCCAAAATACAGCAGTTTGCTCTTACAATTATGTGCATGTGTTTAACTAAACATTTAGGCTGAATGCATAGCAGCATGTTTTACTGAAGGTGAGCTAGCAACCTATAGAAATATTGAGAAGAAAATAAAGAAGATAAAAATTTAAATTCTCACAAGTATTACACAAACTCCGAGGAGATAATTACTGTATGTAAACAGCACAATATCCTAGAATTATAGTATGACACACAAAGCCACAGCAACTGTTTACTAAACAATATGCTTTTGAAAACCATTTATTCCAAATAATAGAGACTTAATGGAATCAACAATAGCCTTTCTATTGATATTAATTTTCTCAGAGGTCTTAGATTATCAAAGTTTCCTATGTACTCTTCAATTATTAGTTCATATGAACTTTTCTGACTTCTGTTTGGCTTATAATATTTGTAAGCAAGAAACACTTTCAACATAAGTATATAGCAGTGGTCAAAAACCTACATGCTAGTATTCAAAGTAAAACAACTCTTCACTATCACCACCACTCCTAAAAATAAAACCTCAAAACACAGGCTTGCATTTTCTCTGTAGTTTATTATGCTCTTCCAAAGATGTTAAGTTCTCTAAAAGTTTTATTTATTTCAAAAAAAATTCTCTCTAGATTCAGATCTATGAAAACCAGAAATATGAAGAACTAGGATGTTTATAGAATAACATGGGAATTATTTTAAACCAGAAAACTTAATGTGCTTTTAAGTGTACAATGGAAGACTTGCTCGAGCAACTTAATGAAGATTGTATTAAAAAGCCTGGACAGACCAGACTTTTTAAGTTGGGTCAACACCCTCACCACATTTCTAAGAGTGATCACAGGATATATCCCACTGTGGTTCAAGAATACCAATACGTTCTCACCTCCTTTTAAGACTTCATTGTACATGTCATTAGTTAGACATAGTTTGCCCTAAGGATTATCACCAGTCAAATAATACAGAAGTAAATAACTTTGGATGATGCTAAATGTATAGAAGTGAAAGATTGTACTCAGTACACAACATAATAGTTATGAAATTTAGCAGCAAATAATTTGACAATACATCATTTCTATGTTGTTTTTATTCTGTACAGGCTAAAGACAAATAGAGATGTATTTTACAGAGATGTGTTTTGGGTGCATTAAGTCTCCTCCATAGACAGCAGAATGAGTATTTTGGGGTTATTCACTTAATTTTGTATTACCTAAAGTGCCAGTTTTGCTACAGATTGATGTCTTGGTAGAGTTTAAGATCACAGTAGTAAACCTCAATTCTGTTGGATTTTTCCTTTTGTTTTGAACAACAATAAGAATTTTTCCTACCAAATACTACATTTCCTAACAGTATGAAATTTAGCTTGTGCAGCAGCTATTATCTTTTGCCACATTAATATTTTTAATAAGGTTAAGGTAAGAATCTGAGTCTTATGTGATCATCTCGCTATAGATTTTATCGCACAGGAATAGAGATGAAGTTTGCTGATTAATGGGTTGAGAAGCTGCAGTTTGATACAGTTACCAGTTTCACAGAACTGTACCAAAACCCTAGCTATTGCAGTAATATTAATCACGTGAAGATTTTTTCATTTCATCCCCTACCACAGTGTGTGTCCCCTGCCTCATTTCCAGGCTGCTATCTCTGTTCTGTCTGGACTGTTATGTTTAGCTGTTATAAAACCTTAACCTGCAAAAGGTTAAGAAGGCTTCAGTGCAATTACAAAGCCTCTGGGATCACTCATCCTTGTAAAATAAACAGATTGGAAAGTTTTAAATCCTTTGTAAACATATTTTCATGCAAGTCTAATTTTCCTTCAAATATTAAGTACAGACAACTACATAGCTTCCTGCCTCCTTTGTTTTATTCTATACATATAATGCTTTACATGAGATTTGTTGAGTACTTATTGGAATGAGAGTAAAGAAAGCTGTGGACAAAGGAAGAGCTAAAGATGTCATCTACCTGGAATTCTGCAAGGTATTTGGCATGGCCTCCTACAACAGCGTTCTCTGTAAATTGGAGAAATGTGTATTTGATGGATGGACATTGTTCGGCCTCCAGGACGACCTTAATGGGGCCTTTCAGTACCTAAAAGGAGCGTATGAGAGAGCTAGGAGACGGCCTTTTTACACATGCACACAGTGATGGAACAAGGCTTTAAACTGAAAGAGGGTAGATTTAGATTAGATACTAGAAGTAATTCTTTACTGTGATAGTGGTAAGACGTAGGGACAGGTTGCCCAGAGCAGTTGTGGACACCCCATCCCTGGAAACATTAAAGTCCAGGTTGGATGGGACTCTGAGCAACCTGGTCTTGTGAAAAGTGTCCTTGCCCATGCCACAGGGCTTGGAACTAGATGCTCTTTAAGGTCCCTTCCACCCCAAACCATTCTATGATTCTATGACTACTTGGTGGATAAGGACCTGGCTGGAGGGTTCCATCCAGAAGATTGTGGTAAATGGCTCAGTGTCCAGCTGCAGATCACTAATGAGTTGTGTCCCTCAGGAGTCTGTACTGGGACCAGTACTGCCTGATGTCTTCATCAATGTGGAATTGAATCAATCACTCATTCCGTGGGATTGAGTGTACCGTCAGCACGTTTGCTGACAACACTACGCTCAGTGGTGCGGCTGACAGGCCTGAAGAATGGGATAACATCCAAACGAATCTGGACAAGCTTGATAAGTGGTCCTTAGCAATCTCATGAGTTTCAGCTGGGCCAGCTGCAAGATACTGCAGATTCTTAAATGTAGTACTGCAGGTGCTTCACTAAACTATTTTATTGCCTTAAAACTAATATGAAATAGTAATTTTAAACATTTTTGAACTTTAAGGGAACCCAGTGGCTTACAGAAACTCCCCAAATTAATTTTTTATTGGTTGCATCAATCCATGATGACATTATATAGTGGTAAATGCATATTTTGCTACATAATTGTACCAAAGTTGTGTACGAAGAATAGTAAGTGTCATGCCTGAAATACATTTTAAATTTCATCCGTGAAAGAAGCAAATTACCTTAACAAATTTGGATCACTACTACACAGTCAATAATTGTCACTACATTCCTCTGTGACTCATATAACAGTATCTGTAACTGGAGTCTTCTCAGACCTAAAGCATTTAAAGACTATGAATGTTTTAAAAGACAATCAATCTACAGAATCAGTAAGCTTTAGAGTCCTCAAGCATGTCAGCAAGTGACAAAACAATCATTAGTCTTTTAAAAAATTTCTCTCCTCCCTCCTTCCTTCCCCCTTCCAAAAAACCTGTTTAAATTATACAGGAAAACATTGTTACTTGTGCACTATAAAATATCACCTGACTCAATCCTCATAACTCGCTTAAGAAAAAATTCAGGTTTCCACCCCTTCAAGAAATATCATTCTTGAAGAATATATAGTTTTAAACTATTTGGAGATGCTGTTTTAAAAATCACTCTACATCCTACTGTGTCAGAATACATCATACAAAGTTTTTTTTTTTTTTTATGTTTATATGCTCAAAAATAACATCCCTTTCCATTTTCACCAGTTCTTAGGCATAGTGGGAGAGGAGGACAGGGAGAGAGAAAGACCAAATATGAGTCACAAAATGTAAGCAGCATATAAAAGTGAATAATTCATCTGCTGGACAGAAATGTAGCGCAGCCAAACTTCCCTTTTGTACTTCAGAACGTGGTGAGACCAAAGCTTACTCACTTTTCCTCCATCACAATCTTTACTTAAATTCTTCTAGTTCTCCTCTGGAAGGAATTGTAGAAGTATCTGGTCCAGACTGGTAAAAAGACTGACATTCACTTAAAAAGCCAACAAATGAGGAAAAATTGGTTGTTCTCATTTATTAATTTTTATGCCCTTACAGCTGTATTAGATTATTCCGGAAAACAGGTATTTTAGATATGAAAATCAGGGGATGAGGCCTGTGTGATACAGACTGAACCTGTACATGTCTATTCTTTTTTTGGAAGTTGTGTGCAAGTGTGTCAGTGCATTATGTGCTACTGAAATTGGTAACGTAGTTCTAATATTGTAAACACTATTACGTATTTGATTCTGTGCTGAATGGGTTAGATCATGCCATATTTTTAAAATGCCACAGTGAGAAAATATCCTTATATCCTAAGAAAAGAAAATCATAAAATGTTAACTGATACACACTGAAGCTTTATTACAAAAGTTGGTAACTGATTAATACAGATCTCATTATTTATCCAGTATTGGGATGTCACATTAATTCCTCTAGAGATACATGATAGGGAATAATAAAAGTAACAGGCATGGACCCAGTATGACAATGGCCACTTGCCAAGGAAAAGCATAAAATATTGGCATGATAACAGCTTTGTTACTTGATATATTTATTGATTCATTATCTCCAATTCTTCAGGTTCCACTGGCCTCAGTGTTACAGACTCCCTGGCTCAGATGCATCTTTTTACTTGCCAAAGCCAAAAGTTCCAGGAGAGGATGTACAGATACTGGCTAAAAGGACCTTTTTGTTTCTATGTAACTGCCAGTGAAAAATGGAGTTTTACAGAAGCATGCAGAGAAAATGAATATCCCCTCAAGCATTTAATCAAAAATCTTTCAGCTCGATTTGAGCATTTCAGGCTGCTTGTATTTTTTATAGTGCACCTTTTCTCCTACTTTGTGTAATATCATATATTATTTAAAATAAGAGGACAAGTACTAATGCAAGTATACTATGTAACCCATATTCCTATACTTCCAATACATCAACTCTGTTGAGAAAATATCTTAAATTTATAAACACATAATATAAGCAACTAGTAATAAAACTGGTTTCTGGACTCCAGTAGAAGTAGTCTCACTTTAAGTCTTAAGAAACCTTTTTCTATTCAAAATCAGCCTTTCAAACATGATAATTTGAAATTCATTCACAATTATTGTTCTAGGTATCTGCAATTTACCTCATGCTTCCAAGACCAGGATCCAAAAATCAGGAAAAAAGTAAAAAAATCTAATACAGACTTCTCAAGGAAGTGTCTCGAGCTTCAGTCACAGTTACACTCTATTTACTTATTTTACAAAAGTGTAAAGGGACAGTGCTCCACAGAGTTATTGTCCACTTTGAAGATAAAGCACTACATTGTAACTTACTTTGACAGGAAAATGAACTGGTGAATATCAGGTTTCCTCCATTAGTGCTAACTTCTGGCAAATATTCAATAATAACTTAAAGCATTTATTTGAATTTTGTGTAAGTTTTCTTTGTTACTCAAAAATTACCTCTGTATCACATCACTTAGCTTAAAAAGTCTCCATGAGGATGTTTGCTGAGAGTACTCCTGCCATTAATGTGCTTCAGATGGTGACTGCTCATGCTGACATGAGACATATTTCATTTCAAAGATCCCAGTCAAAATTAGAAACACAGTGTTACAGTCATTTGTGTGACAAGCCTTGTCTTCCTTAATTAGCTCTCACTTTTATTCTTCTCTTTACCTTTCACATAAAGTTTAAATCCTCTTTTTTAAAAAAATAAAAGGAATCATAATCCTAGTTAGCTTCCATATTAATAATCCATCTATCTCTCCCAGCTAAAATTATTAGTTTTACAGTTACTATAGACAGAACTTCTTTATTCTGGTCCTCAGCTACTTCTGATTTGACCTCTGTCCCATGCACTTTACTGAAAATATTCTATTCACCATCTTCAGTAATCTATTTAGTATGAAATCTTTAAAAAGTCCACGACTCAATCTTCATATGTCTTTACTATTAGGTTACTTCAAATATACTGAGAGACTTTTGCTGGAATTTAGTCCTCTTTCAAATCTAAAACTCTCTAATCTGCTCAGTATTGTTTTCCATTTGATTTTGGTTATCCCTTCAATGTTCCCACCAAGTTCTCTAGTGCAACTAATGAAATTCATTTTCATAAGTAACCCGCATTTCCATATATTGATAAAGGAAGTCACACCTTGCATTGGCTCATTACTCCAGCCTTCCAGGTTGCCCTTTTCACTTGAATTCCCTTAGGTTAACAGAAACTGTTCCATTTTCTCATTTAAAGTTCTCCTTAAAGTGAGCACAATTCTGACTGGTGTCACAGTCAGCTTTGGGCCTAAACCACTTTCCCAGCCAACAGCCTTAGAGCCCTTACAAGCAGGCTTGAAAAACTATAGCAATTTCCAAGCTGCCTATATTGTTTGAAGTTTATGGTCTGTATTATATATCTGTAAACAAACAAATACTTTAAACTAAAAAAATGTAACATGATTTAATAATCACTGGCAGAATGCAAAGGCATTTTTACTTTCTTTTTTTACTTTATCATCCTAATTACTGTCAAGTTACACAACAAGCAGTGCATATTGGCTTTGATATATGACTCAAGGAATGATACAACAAATTTTAACTGATCTCTCCTTTACCTGCATGAAGAAAAAACTTATTTTCCCAGATATGACAGCCTTTTTAGACATTATAAAACTGTGCTTAATGACCTAAAAGTTGCCTCTATGTTCCGTACACCTTACCACATGGAAACAAACAAATGTACCAGTTTTTAAACTAAAAAAAAACAAGATCCCCATAAACTTTACAGATAACTTCCCTACATTTTACGAGCATTTTCTGTATCTTCTCTGGTATAGGTTTCTGTTTCACAGCTCTCTACCATTAAAATGTTAAGCTTTTGACTCTGCTTTGGATGTCACTCCTCCTGCCTTCAAAAAATTTTGAAGTGTATGACTGCAATCCAGTAATAACTTTTAATTTTTTCTTAGCTTCAAATAGTTGGGCATAATTTCAGTTTTTCCCCCACCTTTGAAAAATATGTTAAATATATTGAGAGCAAAAATAGACTTCTGAACGTAGTAACTGAAAAAAAAAAACACCACCACATTCAACAATTAAAGGACGGTGATTGCACTTTCATATATTTATCATGCTGCAGTGCAAATCTCCTGGAAATTATTAATGCTGGCATAGTCCATGTAAACTTTCAGAGATAAATAATTCAGGTCAGTGAAATAAATGAAAACTAGAGCAGAAGAAGGACCTCTGCATCTCTGAGAATATAAGAATATGGAACACTGCTTTGGTGGTGTATTTAACTGGAGGTTTGCTATAGATCAACATGAATACCTAGAGATACAAATCTTTCAAATGGAAGAAAAAAATAATCCAACATCTTTGTAAATGCATAAGAGGAGACTACCTGAAGAATTAAGATCTAGATTATAGATCTAGATTATAGAAATAATTTATTAAAAATACCATTGCTCAGAAAGGCCATTGAGCACCTTTCCCCTTACTTGTCATGATTCCTACACTACAGAAACTTTTGCTTTTAATTTGTCCCCTAGAATTACAAAACAAAACAGAGGGCCACTTGATTGGGACAGAAGATGCAGACAATCCTGACCACTGCAGCTGTACACTGTTACAGCTTCCAGGACTATATACCTGGATCTTACCGCTACAGAAATTCTAGTTAACCCCAGCAGTGTAACCACTCACATCTGAAAAGAAGCCTGGTCACAACTTCAAACTGGTTTTAATGTTTTCTTCACTATTACAAGGGGAAGAATGGCATTTTAATTTAAATGGCAATTTTAAGGGACGTACTCCAGATCAGTCAAAGAGGCTACCATCAATCAACTTAAAGATCAGAATCCTAAGTAGGAACTTCTATTCTTATAGCATAGCACCAAAGTGACAAGAATAAAAAATACATGCATTTATTTTAGAATAAGTAACTAAAAATTAGTTGGTCACTGATAAACTTCAACCAGTTTAAATGTCTTGAACATACTATTTCTTCTCATGCTTTCACCTTTAAGACTCTACTGTTTCCTTCTTGTTGAAGAAATAGTATACATTCCTTTTTTAGCTGTGTGTCAAGAGAAATCAGCTTTTGGGACAAAAAGGGGTAAGACATTAAACCTAGAGTAAGAGATTTTTCGATTTCTTCTCTGGTTCTAGGAATATTTCTAGCTGAAAATTAGATTAAATATTTTACATAGAGAGCAGACTGGTCTGCCCTATAAACTCTATCTAGGTTTTTCACATACAAAGCAACAGAGAAGCTTAATATAGCTGTAACAAAAAATTCTTCATTTCCAGGGTAGGAAAAAGAAAAAATAACACTCAGTGACTATCTGGTTCTAAAAGAGTAGAATAAATGCTTTAAATATCAGAAAACAGACTTCTCATCCTCAGACTTTAACGTATTAAATCCTAGATGTTTACACTGCAACCAGTACTTACTAGACCACATTCTGATTTCTTCTAAAGAATCCTTATTCAATAAATATTTCCTTTATTGTCTTCATCGTCTTTCTTCTTATATTTTGCAGCTCATTTTTTTTTTGAGCAGTTGCCATGCCAAAGTTAACAGTAAATACTATAAATCTTACTTTATGACCGGGTTTTGAAAAGCCAGAACAGTTTCTCTTCATTTTAGTTAAAAAATCCCAACCAAACAAACAAACAAAAAAAAAAACCAAAGAAAACCAACTCCACCCAACAACAAAACCCCAAACAGAAACACCAAAAAGCCAGGAGGATGCATGTGTGTGACACAGGTTTTCCTTTTCTGTAGACGTGAAAATATCAGCAGGATACATAGGAGCTTAGTCTCTAGCTTGACGCTGAATGTCAAAATACAGTTGAGAAAGGTTATAGAAAACTGAAACTAATGCATTCAGGCAGTTCTCCATTTTGAAGTGTTTTTGCTTCACAGAGAATAGATAAAGAAATTAAAAGAAAGATTTTTAAGCAAAAAGAATATGTAGATTTTTTTTTTTAGAAAAGTTTTCTAAAACACCTTAATAATTGCTGAAAACAAAGTCTAACTGCTGAAGAACTGATATAAAACTTGATGCCACTAACACAGAATCACTAGCCATGCTGTCACATTACAAAAAAAACATGATGAAAAATTACGTGCCTAATAAAGAAGAATATAATTTAAGAAAAATTGACAAGTTAAATTCAAGGGTTGGTGTGTTTTTTCCCCCTAAAAAGAAGCATTTTGTAGACAGGGGATGCTACTGTAATGAGCTAACATGGACTATGATATTTAAGATCAAAAAATACTTAGAAAATTTATGTAAAACTGATTTTTTTTTTCTCTTTTTCTCAGCTAAGGTAAAAAAATCAAGCAAGTACATTGGTTTCTCAGACACAGATTTGATTACATAGTTTATATGTGTCCAACAATATGTCAGTCACTGGAATTTAAGTTGCAAATAAAATTATTTATGAAAGTATTTATGAAATATATTACATGGTTATTAACAGATGTATATTATAATAAACAACAGTACTTGCAACTAAAACAATGTTTCCTTGTCTTTCCCACCTAAAAGACCCCTTAGATTTAGAAAATAATTAAGATAATAATGAAACATTAACTGAAACTCCCATTTGTCTTTCAAGTCTTAATAAAGGCTGCCTATAGGATAGTTTAAGCACATTTTAAAAATCCCCAGAAAGAGAGAATATTTTAACTCAAAACTTTCTGACATCAGTCTCAATTCGTATTAAAAGAAAACAGGCAGCCTATTCTATTTACAAAAAAACGATTTAATGATATCGCAATTACAGTGAAATCAAGATGAACTTAAGTTCAAACAACAAATCTCTTAAAGTACTCATTTTATTCACTGTTATAATACAGTCATAACTATGCATTAGAAAAGTCAAAATTGCTTTCCTCTTTAAAGAAAAATAAAATGTCCTATGAAATCAAATGCACCTTCTAAAGATATCAGTCAGTTCACTGAGAAAGCACTGCAACCTAGGCACTTGTACCCAAGAGACGGCTGTCAGTCTGCAGTCTGATGTCACTACAGAATTACAGCTCACGTTACATTATCAGTGCCTGCTATGTCCTCTGACAAAGGAACCCCTGCTGGCTGAACTTCCCAATTTACTCCCAAAGGCAGAACAACAAAGCTTCCAAGACTATATAGCACTTTTTAAAAGTTCTACAGAGACAAGAAAATATTTATCAGCAATGTTATCTTGTACTTTTTTAGATTAGAATGAATACCAAGCAGAGTAAGGCTTTAAGACAGACCTCAGTCAATTAAGGATTAAGTATTTTGCTTTCCGGAGCAGCTTTTTGAGAAACACTTAGCTTTTCCAGTTGCTTCTTCTATTACATATTTTTGTATTCTTCAGTTTTCTTCCTTCAGATAGATTGACCTTTCATAGGACTTGAGTCTTGATTTTGTATCAGCAGTTCTAGGATGAATACTTGCAAGAGTGATGTAAATTCACAACTCAAACATCTGTCTTCAAAAACTGAAAACATCAGGCATCTCCCATTCTTTTTTACAGAACAAAGAGCTACAAAAGACTGATCAAATTTGTCACCTGTCTTTCTCCTTCAAGGAGAAAAGTTTTACTCTTGCAAGGTATACTGAAAAAAAAAAAATCCAAAAACTTCAGTATGCTTCCTAAACCCTTTCACTATACAAAAATATCCATCATTTGTCATAAGTGTCATCTCTTCTTTAACGGATAAACCAGTAAGTCTTCTTCCTACTCAGTTAACTTATTAAAAAAATAAAAACTAGGCAAACGTTCTGTTCTCTGAAAAAAATATATCTATTTTCCCAAGTTCCCAGGAAACTTATAATGGCATTCCAGACACTTTATTTCTTCCTACAAAGAAAATAATAATAACACAATATGCATTTGTGGTTCTAGCAGAATAGAATCTGGAGGGGAAACAAAACACCATGGCAGCAAAAACTGGCAACTGCTGATTGATCTTTCTGCCTGAATGCATGAAAAATAATCCCATATGTCTGGATTGACACTTTCTAATGAACAGACAGTATTATTTCCTCTGATTTTTCTAACTTTATTGTCATTTGTTTGAGCAAGCCAACCCTGGTAAAGAGAGAGGAATGAAGGACAGGAGAAACTGGAGAAGATGAAGGAAAATAGTTAAGTTGGAAGATAGTGACGTCCTAGCCACTGGAGCTGCGAGTTAGTTTACCACACTCAAACATCCTACAGTCTAGCAGTCTGCTGTAACTTTAATATAGATCAAAGCAGTTCAGCTTTGCTCCCTATTAAGTCCATTATGTAACTGTATGGGATTTTCTGTCTTCATATTTTGATAATTCCTTGTGAGAGCATAAGAGATGGGAGAGAAACATTCAGCAAATGAGTCCAGCTTTAAAGAAGTTAGGACTTGCGTGTGGCTAGAATTTTTCCCATACTTTTGGCTCATTCCTCCTGAAATCCTGGCACATGGCAGCACAAATAACAAAAAAAGTCTTAGATGCTGCTAATGACTAAACTGAAACACCAGGTCAGTACAGGCATATGCTTGGCAGTTTCTGAGTTAGTGAAAAATAAGCACTGTTAGCATATGCTGAAGTTTCAACAGAGTTTTCCAATACGGGCTACCAGACATCTGAGCAGTTCAAATGAACTACAGGTTTTAGAGTTCTCAGAGAATATCCCTGTGTAAGAACAAGGCAATAATCAAACAGCTTTTGTACACGTGTCTGATTATTCTGTAATTATTCATGTTCTGCTTTTATCTATGATGTGAGAAACCACCACTATATTCAGTGGGACAAGCTGCAGGCACTAAGTCCTAACTAGACTTCTGTGTGGCTGATTGATCAAGCAGTAATTCCAGGGACAGTTATCTGGAAGCATCAAGTCAGCAGTTCTCAAGAATTATGATGTTCACTGAGGGTTCTCTTCACTATTGTTGCAAACTTTTTTTTTTAAGTTATATAAGTAACTTCCTTCTACTTAACTACAGAACTATGCAGAAGTTTCACTATATTTTTAATTTCAAGACTTCAGATAGATATTGTCTATCTACATCTGTTGCCCTTCAGAGAATGTAGTGTTTCAATCAAGCTTTAAGTAGCCCTTAAAATCTGCCTGCCTGCCTGCTCCTGATGTATTTATAGAATTCCTCCTGTTCACTTAAAAAATAAAAGCAGCAATAACCATTCTCAAAAGAAAGAACACTGCACCTGTTCTAATTTCTACCTTTAGAAGGAAAGGCAGATAAGCCTTTCAGAATTCCAACTGAGATCAACAACATTACTGAGGTAAGTCACATATATATTTGCCAAGGTGTTCTTTTTTTGCATTCCAAACAGTATTGTTTAAACAAAATTTTCAATTAATTTTCATTTCTAAATAAATCAATGCATGTCCATACTCAATTTTGTCAAATTCTTTTTTCTTGTCACATGATACTTCCTTCTTGAAAAATGCAGAACTTGTATCTTCAGAAGGATAGCTTCAAATTCTTCTCTGGGACCTCAGGGTTACTTGTTTTTAAAAAATACTTTTATATATAATTAACATTTTTGGTTTTCTATTACTCAAAATAAGTAACTCTTCCTATAAACCAACTTCCTCTACAAGTTGTAACAGTGCCGCTAAACAGCAGAAGTTTTACAGCTGCGACCTTTTAGTAACTAGCTGAGATATTACTATTAATTTGGATCCCAACACAGCTAAGCAATTACCTCAGTTTTTTAAGAATAGCTTCTTTTTCCCCCTCCGCCCTTTTTAATTGCTAGGTCATTCAGTACTGGATGAGCAGCCTATCTTCTTCAGGATTTCCTCCAATGAGCCGAATACACAGCTGTATCAAAAATCTGACATCTGGGTTCCTGAAGACCTAAAAAAGGAGGAACTGAGGGACATCAATGCAGTCCATACTGTTTACAATCTCTCAGAAAACAGTTACTCCTGTTTCTCACACCAGTGGATTAAGTGTGCACCTTCTGGAGGTTTCTGTCAGAAAGAAATTACACTGTCTTCCTCCTGAACTTGGCCAGTAAAGCTGCATGGTACCAGGCAAAAACATTGGATCACTCCACTCTGCTTTACAGATTTACAATAATAAATTGTAGGAGGCAGCAACAGCAAACTGACTTCTGATAGAGGTACATACAGCAGTAGTGTTTCATAGGAATCACTCAAACTGGCTTTATGCAGGGATCACTCAGTGCCCATTGACTATACAGTCAGAACTACTGAATTTCTAGGAGATTTCTCCCACCAAAAAAACCCCTTGAGAGCTAGTGGAGACAGTGGTGTCCAGTAAGCTTTTTCTTCTCTTTTTCAGTTTGCATGACTTTTCAACATCACCAGCTCCATAAGGACATGTCTCCTCTAGTACACCTGTATTAATAGGTTACGGTATAATTTTAGTACAAATTTGTATTGCTTTGAAGTTCTTCAGTATTCACTCAAGCTCACCACTGATGCACAAAGAACCCAAAATAAAGAACAAGTAAATCCGCAGTTCTTTCTTCTTTTGCCCCCAGCCTGTAACTTGAACTCTGCTGAGCTGTAGACCTCTGTACTGAGTAGCATCCCAAAATGATGATAGATACGATGCTAGATGGGACAAGTTTTTGCAATATAACAATTTATAGAGGTAGTTTGGGTGGCTTGCATTCAAACAGTAAAACTACAAGCTCAAACCAAAATCTTAAATCCTGCTAATAATTTAGAAATCTATAAAAACTGCCATTACGATATTTAAATAAAATGAAAAAAAAAAAAAAAACAGATTGAAGCTTAAATGACATGCCATAATCCAGACCTAACATACACTAACTTTTCAGAAAAAAATTCACCCATGTTTAAGAGATAATGATTTCAAATAACCCAACTTGATGTATTTCAAGTGCAAAATGTCAATTACATAACTGTTATCATTAATAACACATAGTATTAATGTGCACTAATACATTATTATATTTAGGCATTTGAACAACAGACATGGAGCAACCATTGTAAAATAGTTATATGCAAGTGAAACAGTGAACTTGCTTGCTGATTCCTCCTGCCCTTGGTGTTATTTACTACAAATACTGCCAAGCTATGTACAAAGTTATATCAAAGATAAATCTAACAGTATAACAGCTGATTTTTGACTCTGGCTATTCCAAAGTAAGTGACAATAAATATATCAGAATTTCCCATAATTGCAGTTCTGTTACTTGGATTCTGCTTTACAACAGACTCGATGTTTTCCTCCGATGACATAACAGAACTTTGATTACATTCTCTGCTTAGTGAACTTCTCAACTACCCTGTGAAAGAGGCAGAGACCTTGAGAACACTTTTGAAATTATCCTGAAAAAAGTCACTCTTCAGGCAAAGTGCAGCAGGGAGCTCTGGGTAGTAACCAGTCTCACTGACATTTAGGACAGTTTGTAGCTGATCCTTATATTGATTATAGGCAACAATCACTATACTATAACTTCAGTTCTTACTTAGCATTTGTGGAACATTTATACTACCTTCCAGTAAACCGGTTGGCACATTCCCAATGGTAACATTTCAAGGCTTTCTGCATCTCAAGGTATTTTTTCTTTGACTAAACCTTTCTGTAAAGAGTAATGTTCATGTAGGAAAAGTGCTTAATCGGAATCACTGAGAGGACGCCCTTTTCTAGACTTCCAAATTTGATTAAAATTCTTCACCAGTATGCTTATGTATGGTTATAATTCTGATTATAGCATAGTAATGCCTCAGAAGCCTCCTTCAGTAGCTGCTCCCTACAAAAAGCAAGCCATAATTTTACTTTACAGATATTCAGCCATAGTAAGACACATGAATTTTACGAAGACTATGCTCATTCATCTCAAAAACCACAGTTCAGCTCATTATTGTTATAAAGAGAAATAAACAGTACTTAGCATTTTTTTTTATGGCTTATAAACTGAACCTCTTTCTTGGTCTGGTAATTAGGCAAAAATCATCTTGTTTTATATTTGAAGCTTAAGCACACACAAAGGTAACAAAGCAAATGATCATATAAATGGAGTAAGATACTTCACTATATGTGCCATGACTGAGAACTGACTGGAGATATATTTTCACCCCCACATACACCTTTTTGAAATACAGAAGGCATTAATTACTCACTGTGTGAATATGAGGGACACACATTAGCATCATGGAGTTTAGATTTACACCATCTTTTCAGTAACTTTTTTGAAAGTAATTGAGTTGATTATTTAGAGGTCTTTGGTAGGACTGCTAGTATACAGGCTCCCAGTACAGTCTTAATTTTATTTCTTTTTACTAGCAGATTGCTAAACATTATCATTTGACAATAAAACAATACAGAAACCTTTCCACAATGTTTTTCCTAGAAAGATATAGTTGTTTGAACCCTAAAAGTCCTGTCAAGTTTCTGACAAAGTTCTCTGCTAGTCAAATTATAGCTGTGAGTCTCTCTGACACATTAAATAGAAAAATACATTCTGTTTTTGTAAAGCGTGTAAGAATATTGTGATAATAGAAAGGTGGCTTATATACTTCACTAAACTTATTTCTAAAGCTATCATTCTTCAAGTACAATAGTTGACATTCACTAACAATGCCTAAATGCCAGATCTTTTATATCCAGCTCTGACATTGAATGCCTGAGTGTCTACAACCTTAGCAATCAACAGCTTTAAAACTTCACTGAGTTGAAACCTAGATTCTAGTTCCTGCTCATAGAATTTTGAATTATATAATGAAAAAAGGGAAAAAAAAAAAAAAAAGCAAAAGCAATCCAGTGGTGCATCCAAGACATCATCTCATATTTGCTGCATCTCAGAGTGACGCTTTTTGGTTATTTCTCTCTCAAAATTACTGGTTGCACTGTAAAAACACTAACCCACTGTTTCTGTAGGATACAGGAGTTATTAATTAAAGATGGCAGACTGAGACATCGGTGTTTCCCCCGTCTTCACAATCCTGAGTGCTAAGAAGTGCCTGCAATCACTATTACTGTCCTTTTGAAGAGACTAAGCACCTCTTGTAGGTGTTTACTCCTGTAAAAAGAACACCAGATTTCTGGCTCCTGAATGAAAAGATACTTCAAATGTACAGCCCTGAGTCAGTCTTCCAAACCCTAAAGAGATGTGAGATTTCAGACAAAACACTGTACACCTGACATTTTCTGTTCACCAGCTTGCTGCAGCCCCTCAAGGAGCAGCTAGTCTTCTGACCATATCTCAAAAACCGGTTTCTCTGTGAAGCACAGAGAGCTGAAGTGTTCTAACTTGACAGACTAGATCAGACTGCTTAATTTCCCTGAATTCAAACGCATGTCCGACCATACTTGGTATAGCCAGAAAAATCCTAACCATACACAACAAAAGCAGCCAGAGACAAATACACATTTATTAAAGAGCATCTTCAGCTCATTTGCACACTGGCTTCAGCACACTATTTAATAAAGGAGAGAAGGACAGTCAGGAAGCAAAATATCTTGTAAATCAGTATTAAAAGTGACATTATAATAAAGCAATAAAGGGTACCTAATAAACAACAGAAAAAGCTATTCATATTTTAAAGCAGATTAAATTAGCTTCCCAAACCTGCGTAGTAACACTTTCACCATTAATCCATAGAGAAAGTATCAATGACTGAGAGGACTATAGAGCCAGTCATTAGCTGTCTACATATATACCAAGAAATTGATTCACCACATTGCTGGATTTCAACCAAATAACTGGCCAGCCTAAGAAAATTCCTCACAATAAAGCACCTTTATATGGTAATTTAGCTACAAGGTAAGATATATGTCTATTACATAAAGTGATTATTGACTACGAGAAGCTTTCAATTTAGCAGAAAATTACTTTGTATAAGAGCTCTCCAGAGCTAGTGACAAAGGTTACATTCTGCTCTTTTAACACACAGTAAAAGAGAATGAGGCTTCCACTGGCCCACTCTACATCAAATTATCAAAAAATGGAAAGAAAGTTAAATAAGGATAAAATTCTTTACATAAGTTTTCACATTCTGTCCGAAAGTTAATTCTCTCTACCCCCTTAGCCCCCCAAAGGAGTGCACTGGAAATAAAATTACTTGAATCTGAAATTCACTGACAGAATTTTTTTCACTAGCTACATATGTATTTTAACCATGAAGATTTGATGTTAGTGAAGATGCAAAATTCACTGAAGTAATAAGAAATTAACATGCTGAATTTTGCTAACTGTAAAAGTACATTAGAAATAAACTATTTTAAAACATGCAAAAATTATATTCTTCACCTATTTAATAATAAATTATTTAATTGAGTTTTTTTACCAACTGTACTACAAGAAATTAAAATATGGAGGATAGACAGGACAATAAAAGAGTCTCATAATTAAATCTAAAATTTGTCACCTTGAAACTTTAAAAAAGGTTTGCATTTAAATCCACTTACAAAAGCCCCAAATTCTACTTAAAGAACATCTTTACATCTTTTATTTATTAATATTTTAATAACTTCAGAGAAAATGTGGAAGAAAAACCCCAAAATGTTCACAAGATTAAAATAATGAAGAGAAATTACTGGTCTTTCAGTAAAGATTTTCATAGTGGATTTAAGGTTCAATGTGCTAAGAAAATGTGTGTGTATAGATAACTCTTTTTTTTTTTAAGAGGCTTTTTTGTTTACTGGATTTGATTTGGTTTAATAAGGACTTACTAGTAGAAGTGCAGGATTACATATCTGGAGTGAATGTGGCATTTCTTTAACTACAGTTTGTTTCATGAAGAAAAGTCTTGAGAAAGAAACTGAAAAGATCAAGGCATTTGATAACTATGTAAAATGTGAAGAAAAGGATATTTTTAATGCAGTTTTTCGTCAGCAGTCCTAGTCAAAGTACGTGTTGTACACACTGTCAAACTTCAAATCCTGAAAACCCTTAAGTAACCAATTGAAATTAATTTCTCATTAAAACCTACTTATTTTTAGCCATTTTCACAGCAATGACAACAATAAAATACTAAATAAAGAAGCCCTATCACTGTAATATCTACAATATGAAGTATATTTGGTAGCTTTTGTTAGAGTTCTGAGGAACAGAGAGTAAGCTGCAGCAGCAAAATCATGCAAAAGTATGTACAATTTTTACTTTGTAGTGTTACACTATCCTTGTACTTCCTTGCAAAAAATTATTATAATGGAAAAAGACTGATTATTGATTTTGAGGAACTGCAGGTATAATACAATATATTAATTCTGCACATTAAATAGCATAACCCCTTAGAAGACAGTAAATGCAGAATTTAGCCAGACAGGTTTGGTATTCTTCACTGAGGATGGCACAAAGATGAAAGCTTTTCTTTTGTTAAAATGAAAGTTCATGATAGTGGCTTGAGTGTCTAATTCCTGAAATATCTTGCTTATTACACACATTTTTCTCCCATTCGACCATGTTTCTACTGTGGTTATTGAGGGCTTTCAAACAAAAAAATTTCCTGCTGACATTTAAACTTCAGCTGTGAGTCCCTTCAGCATCCAGACTTGGCAAGCTTAAAACATGTAAAGACATTTATTCACCATCTAAGAGTACAGAACGAGTGTTAGGAAGATGCAAGATAACGTCAGGAGGGGTTTTTTTGTTCTCAACCTGGTTTGTTTTTCTTTGAATCTACTGGAGGTTCAGTATGCAATATTATTTTCTGCAGCTTACATTTTACTGTCTATGTTTTGTCACTGTAGATTTTTTACAAACTTGATAGGCATTTCAAAAATGCTGTCATATAATAAGCAAGGATATCTTCACTGCAGTGAAGAAATAGAAACAAGGTATTCACTGATATGCAAATTGACATTAAACGTACAAGTGGTCTCCCAAAAGTAAGATTGAGATGAATTACCACGACAGTGATGAAACAGTCTTATACCTAAGCACCCGGTGTGCATCTTTTTCCTAGGTAAGTTGACAAGTGTTTCATGCAGCTAACACTCTTTACTGGCTTCAAACTGGCTTTCAGGGGAAAAAAAAAGCGGAACATGCTTCTTGTGTTATTCTGAGCAAGTGTAATTGCTGAGTACAACTCTTAAACAGATAATAATTTGTATACTAATGAAGAAACAATTTTGGTCAAGAGACAGTATTTTAATCTGAAAAACACTATCTAGTTTTCCTCATGATTTACTCCTTCTATGAGAAACATAAATAAGTGCTGCTACCCTGGTTTCACAGTAAATCTTTTCCCAGACTTACAGGTTATTCACAAAAAGGATTGTCTGAGACTCAGATTTGGCTCCCGAAATATCAGCTTAAGACTATTTCTATGGGGAGGTAAAGGGCAATGAGACAGCCAGACAAAGGCTCAAAAAAATAGGGTAGCCGCTCACAAAGCCCAGAATACAGCACTCAGGGCTGACCACAGTGAATTCAATTGCAAGTTGTTAATGCAGATAACTACAATAATAGCAGGAACACAGTCACACCTGAGAAACCGAATAGACCAAATAGAAGACCAAGAGAGAAAACTTGTTGGCCGGCTGGAGAAAGTCATTGTAGTAAAGAAGCAACAGAAAACTTCTGTAGCAAAAAAATTACAATAGCTTGCTGCACACTGCTTACTCTGTACTAAGAGTTATTAATACATAAATAGCAAATAGGATCCTCAGTATGTGATCTGAAAGCCATGAAATTCTCCATGTGAAACAGATGGTAGAATGGTGCATGGGTAAGTGAAAAAACCACCAAAAACCAAACCCAAGGGAAAAGTGAGAAAGCTTAAAGTTTAACTGTATTTTCTAAAGTTCCAAATAGAAACAAATATTGTTACATGTTTTATTAGATGGGCTGCATACATGAATGCTTCCATTTTGACAGGACAGGGGAATCTTAGTCCAACACAAGGATATAACAGAGTCTGTACTCATTGAAAGCACATGTCATGTAGCACAAGGGTCCTATCTTGCTTCTGAACTAGCTCTCTAGCTCTTGTGGAAGAAGACAGCAGATAAAACACAATAATGAAACCATCACAAAATCTCCTGATTACAGAGTACAGATGACACCAAGCACGAGGCAGAAGTTCTACAAATCTTTCTTCTGATGACAATGATGGCTAAAGCAGATCCCATCTCCACCCCTACTTTGCACCCTCTTTTGCACCAAAAAACTAACTGGAGGCATTGAGGTAATTCAATGTGGTTAAAAATGTTAACTTTTTTCTTTCTTTTTTTTTCTTTTGCACTACAGGATTACTCATTTTAGGTTGGTTGGTTATGTGTATAGTCCTCCAAATAATTCAACTGAGAATGTTGTTAGAGAGTAGAAATGAAGAGCCAAAGAATTTGAAGAATTTAACTTTTCCATCAAGAAAAATATGTATAGAATCAAGGTTTCAAATGTCATGTGCAGTTTTTGAAAATCAGCCACAGATATTCAGTCAGGAAAAGAAAATATTCTACATGAAAGTTTTATAATGAGAAAAAAAAAAGCTTTGGAAAAAATATCAGTTTTCCTTTTGCTAATAAAGTTTCTCATTCACTGACCGAAGACAGATACTCTCCCTGTAACTCTTTACCATTATGACAACTAGGAGCTGAACCAAAAATTGACAGAATCCTTCACAATATTACTCTACATGACACTAGCAGCAGTGTGAAATTGAGTGTGATCACAGCACCAGTCAATTCTACTGGTTCAGGGAGTTTTCACTTTAGGTCAGTTTTATCTTCTGATCCTCATGTTCTTCAGTCCCAGGGTAAAGAAAACAATGATAGAGAAAAAGACAGATTGAGAGACTATAAAAAGGAAACAAGGGTAGAAAACTGTAGAAATTACTAAAAGCTCTTCCAGTTCTCCAAGGAGACAGGCCCGCGCAGCATAAGGTAAACTCTGTGCCTATAAACAGTAGCTCTGCCCCAATTGGCTTAAGCCTAATGAAGCCTCATATTGCTTTAGACATTCACTGCACGTCCTCTAGAGCACATCACAAGGTCTTCAAGACACAAACTTTATACCCAACTTATGTTTTACTTAAAAAAAAAAAAAATAGTGGAATGTTTTAATTTAAAAAAAAAAATGAAGTATTTCCCCACTCCTTCACTAACCTTTGTGCTCCAAGAACTTCTGACAAGATGATGTTTTAAAGCCTTCTCTAACTGTTCTCTTCTTACCACTCCTGCTTTTCTTCTTCATGTTAAATCCAATCCCCACTCCTTTACTTCCTACTGAAGAATAACCGCTTGTCTTCCCCCTTGATTGTTTTAACAGCTGGTGCTAGTTTGCCAATCAGTCTCCTGCAATCTCTTCTCATTCACTTTCTGTAGTTTCTTCCCCATTTTTTTTCATGAGAAATCAGAAAGTATAGCTGAGAAAATACTAAGTTATGAGTATTTTACTAGTGAGTCTAAGGAAGGGTGGTAAAATCTAACCCTTTTTCTAGCCTCGGTGTAGCCAATCCTAGCTATTGCTGAAGTAAACCCAAAATAGTCAGTCTTTAAGAAAAAAAATAAAATCTTCATTCTTGACCACTTTACAACAATCTACAATTCTTTTTCCCAGGGCCACATAAGCCACAGTAAATCTTTTGCAAAGTGAAGTAAAGTTAATTAGTCTTGCAGCTGCAAATGAACATATTTTACTTCTTACTGCAATGGAATAGGAATACATTTGCAGTTTAGTCTGAAAGGCTGCAAAAAATCCAATTAAATTAGCAGTAGCTTTTAAGTGAATGGACAGTACCTTCTTACCCATAGTACCTAATTCACAGGCTATCCTGTGCCGGCACCCTAAATGAGCAGATTTGTTGAAATTAAAAAAAAAAAAAAAAAAGTATGACTCTCTATTGACTACCACCTATTCACTTCAAAGCTTGATTTCCCCTTAGACCGTAAGCCAGTCCATTTTGATTCTCATCCATGTATTTTATCATTTTCACTATAGGAAACAGGTAGAAAAACTTAAAAATTACCGTGATAAGCCTTGTATGTTCCTTGAATACGGACTTCTATTTCAGTGTAAAATTAGGTTTAGTGATTTCTGCTGTCCAAGAACAAGTTATACCCCAATGATTTACGGGGTTAGCGTATAACTGAAATGGTATTATACACATTTGCTGAGGTGTGACATTGCCACACATTCACCAAAATGAAAACAGTATTGTTTCCAAAAAAAAAAAGCATTAAACAGATTTTGCTTCCATTAAGATTATGCATCATATCTCCTGTTATATCAAGCTGCAATCCTAAAAGCAAAAACAGGCCTCATCAGATTAAACATATATGTAGCTACCAAGATAATGTCTCTCAGAGCTGAGTTGGTGGCGTTTCAGTCCAAACTTCAACAAGCAACATTCCTGCTATGACCCATGGGCAATGTCCGCTGTCAATTACCACACGCTTTACCCTTCTTTTTTCCTCACCCAGTTTGCTCTAAAAGTGGAGAAATACAACAACCTCAATCCTTACCAGCTGGTTGTCTTCTCCTGTCTGTGTCCTGCTCCCTGCCCCTGGAAATGGTTGATGTTCTTTTGCATATCATTATGGCTACATCTCAGTGTTACCCTGCCCTAAGGAGAACAGGCTTACAAGACAGAAGCAGAACTGGTGTGAGAGCAGTACTTCAGCCACAATGATTTGCCACCATGTATTTCTTCAGAGATTAAATCAATCTGATTTTTAACATGGCTTTTAAGATGGGATGACTCAAATACACAGAAGACCTATCAGTGCATGAGTGTCTATCTAAAGGGTAGAACAACTTGACCACTTCCCATTATGTTCAAAATGCTCCTACTCCAACTATTCCATATGGGTCCAGATCACATACAGTGAGATGGCTACAAATCTGCCTCTGCAGATCTGCATGTTGGGACAGTCACAACACCATAATCTTGAACACAGTTCACCTTTCTTGCCTCCTTGTACCCTTGAGGAGGTAAAAGCTTCAGCTGGCATGGTCTTGGGTATTGGTACAGACAAGGACTGGAGTAGAGAGCCACCATGTGTGCGACTCTACAGGTTTCTGTAAATGGTCCTTTCATTCATTCAAGGAAGGGAAAGAGATGCTGCTCTCATTAGACTCCTACAATAGAAACATGATGAACAGATTTCTCTGGGCATCTTATAGGGCACTATTTTGGACTTTTCCAGAAACACTTCCCATTGAATAGGCAATGTTTAAATATTCGTGTTTGCTGAAAGTGTGTTTGCTTAAGCTGTAGAACTTTTATTCAACAGGAGAACATTATGCTGTTGTAACATTTGATTCCATTTACACTACTGCTTAATTAACACTGGAACATTTGGCAGCTATTAGAAGAGACATTCTCAAGAGTTCTAGATTTCAGCAGAGCTCACAGGCAGACTTTCTTTCATGCCATACTTCACAGTTACAATTTGAATCAACAAAACTAAATCATCTTTGATTCAATTTGTGTTTCTAGAGGGAAAGTATTTGCAAATATGCCATGCTGATCTTTCTACATGCTACACTAAAAGACACTTCCTGTGCTTTAGAAGAAGCTTTGCAAATCCAGTTACTTGGGGTAGAAGGTACCAGATAAATTAAATCTCTAAAGTAGTTTGTAAAGCAGATAGTTTTCCTTGCTAAGATTAATTAAATAAAACTAGTTTTCACACAGAAAGCCTATATAAGCATTCTTAGGTGTGTAACAGTGTATGTGTGTGCTAAACCAAGAACAGTCTCCTCTGTTTGACAAAATGTTAGTCTTCAAAAAGCCTAGTCCTAGACTATCCATCATTAAATTCTTGAATTCATAGTCCAGAATTAACAGGTCCACATGTAAGATTTGGTTTCTTTACAGACCTGAACGAAAAGAACGCAATTTCAGAAGTGAGAACATATTCATGACTTAACAGAGCTGCAAGTCAAGTCTTGTATGAAATTATCTTTATTGCACAAATAAAAGCGTAATTTAATGCTTTAGTCATTCTGATAATTTGCAAACTGTGACTCTGCTAAGCCTATAGACTGTATTCATTCATAACTTCAATTGAGATCTCTAACGCAGTAAAATGTTGTTTATAACAGCAAAAGAAAAACCTCAACATATATGAGCCAGCTTACTTTAAAAATCTTCGTAAGTTCTGACTTCCAGAATTCTTATTCCAGTATCTATCACAGGTTATAATTATTATTAACTACACTAGAAATACACTCAGATACTGAGTTTGACAGACTCTTCACCTCAATGCATTAAGAAATATTTTGCTTCTGTTCTTAAATGTGTTTTACCTGGTACAAATTGCAACTGTAGCTTCCAAGTCAACCATGGGGTATTTTACTGTTATGACTTTACTGTTATGATAGAGGCATGTGCCCAGATGATGACATTCCCACATTTAACATGCAACACGAGTATGGTAATTATACATGATTTAAGAACTTTTTTCCCCCCAATATTAAAATTGCATTTTCCAAGATTACAGTTTTCGGGTTTATCCATATGGAACTGTCGGTTTAGCAAATATAACATTGCTAGAAGCTGTGTGTAAAACACTGGTATGCATTTTTTAGAAAGTGTCAGAAGAACAGAAAGGAACTTTCAATCTAGCAAGGACAGTAAGTTTAACATTAGCATAACAAATGTTAGGGTGAAAGAAAGATTTCAAGTGCTACAAATCTGAAGCAATACAAAAGAATATGCTGAATAATGCCAGGGAACCTTCCTGCACAGATTTACAGAAAGAGAACTGGGAAAGATGAGGGGAAAAGTATCTACATGTTATACAGAAGAAAGGTATCTGTGTTTTACTAGTAGGATTTTAAAAGCAGAGTTAATGCTCATGTAAAACTTATGGTGGTATCATTTTAATATAATACGAGGAAAATACACAAATAACACCCCCGTCCCCCCAGCCAGCTTTATACAATCCAGTATGTCATGGAAAATATTTTTCAATATTCCTTCTCTTTCAGGGTTGGGTTTTTTCAAGAGGAATAAACCCTCTACAGCATTTTCTCACACTCCATGTTTTATTAAAGACACACAAATCCAGATGTCAAGACATCAGTGTTTTGTAAATCTCTGATAACACATTCAGCTATCTATTTATCAGCTGTGTGGGAAGTCATATTTTTGTTCTGGAGGAAATCCAATCTTCACATTAAACACCACCTTCATGTAAGCTAATATTTTTACAGGAACTGAGGAAAAACCCAGAAGTTCTATTGTTCCGATTTTTTAGAAGCACTCATTTGGACAGCACAGACTGAAATTCAGGTTCAGAAGTCAGCAGCAATGCTCATAAAAATATTTGAATACTTTGGCACGCAAGAATAAAGGAAGTGTTTGAGAAATGTATCTAAAATAGTGAGAAGAGCAAGGTTGGGATACAACACAAAAAGATTTCTAAGTGACAGCTATAGCACCCAACACAAGAAGAAAATAATTTAGTTTCACAATTATGAATATAACTTTTGTGAAGCTCACCATTTTCACTGACTTGGGAGACACACACTCCAAGCCCTTTCAATACTTAGACTAGAATTTCAGGAGTTTATTTATGCATTTTTATACCTCAAAAGAGCACAAATCCTGCTGGTGGCAAAACTCAAGATTGACTGAATAAAGCATGGGCATATCAAAGTCCAGACACACTTTACAATTTTAATTATGTGCTATTCTCTACAGTAGTTCTTAATATAGAATATCCTCTTTAATTTGTGAAGTTAATCTCTTATTAAATTCAATTTCTGGCACTTTCCTTAGTGTATATCTTTGATTAAGATAATGGAAAACATTTTGTCTCTGGAAAAAAAATACCACAAATGTAAGATTACATTATGTTGCTTCTTGTTATGCCAACCTGATTACATTAAGAAAACTTTTACAACTGAATGCAACAAGTTTAGGCAATCATTGTATGAGTTTCTCATAGAACATTTTCCAGTTGTCCAAGAAACATGAGAAATATAAAGAACCAAGAGTTTTGAAAATACAGTTTAGCTGCACAGTTGGTTTATTTATCACTTCATTACTGAAGTACAATGTTTAACTTGGAATGTTGTTATTACAAAAAAAAAAAAAGTTAGCTGTTTAGTTATTAAAGAATGACAAGAGAATGTTGTTACACCATCCCATATCCAGTCTCCAAAATATTAAACAGCAATTATTTCCAATCAGTGTAAGTGGCATAAAGAGATATAAAATTCAAATATTAAATGGTTAGTAGCATAAAATTCAAGTTCAATTATCAATTCAGTCAAAGGACGTCAACTGAAGATGGAAGAAGATTTCACTGGACAATATGTAAAATATTGCCACCCCTTTGATTTGTTTCATGCATATTTCTACACCATTTAGCTATATTTACCTATTAAAGGAAAAGTGATGAAAATCCAGCCTTCTCTTAACCAATGCTCTAAAATTGGGAAAAGGCTGTCCCAGTGCTGCTGACCAAGCTAACACCTTAAGCTCTTTCAGAAGTGTTACCGTCACTGTAATATAATTATTAAACATTCTAACACTCTAGTCAGCTCCCAGGAAGAGTGTAGCTTCCTATTTTGAGAAAACCTGCCCATTTAAATGTCATCAACTATCCAATTAGTACAGTCTGTTCCTTGCTAGCTGCACAGTACGGGGATAATCTTTTAATTGTTAACCACTATTGAATAATTTTAGCAATTACGCTTTTCTACATTCTGTGATAATTAAGACAGACTACCCCTAGAATCTGATCATTTCCCAATACACAGTGGCAAACAGAACGACGATCAATGGTAGAAAACATACGCGTGTGGCCAGGGATAACGGGAACACCGCAGGGCACCGTGTGCACCTGCAGCCCCCGCAGGAAGGCGCGCACCGCCCGGCGCACCCCGCATCCGCCTGAAGGACCCATTCCGGCCGCTGTGCCGCGGCTTCGGGGCTACGGGGCCGCTTCGCACCGCGCCTACGGGCTCCGCTCGCCACAGCGCCTAAGCCGAGATAAACCATCACCGCTGCCGCTCCCCACGGCTCCACCTGCCGGGCGCCCGCTCCCCGCAGCACCCGCTCGCTCCCTGCCTTCCCCGGGGCGCCGCCACCGCGGGGCGGGCAAAGCCGCCCGGCGCCCCAACGCGCATCTTCCGCGCAGCCGGGTGCAAGCACCGCATCCGTCCGTCCCGAGCATCGGCAACTTTCTCTCCTTCCTACAGACGCGTGCCTCCGGGGGCTGCTGCCAGGCGCTCGCAAGCCGCCGCATGGCACAGGCTCCCCGCAAGGCAAATCCCTGGAGGTGTTGGAAACAAAGCGGAATTACCTAAAGGGGCACAGGTCTGCTCGCGGCCGCCGGGAGCCACAGGCCGGCGGGCGAGGCGCCCCTCCGCCCTCCGTCCGCAGGACGGTGCCTGTTGCACGGGCCCCGCGGCTTCCCTGCAGGGCAAAAAACAACTTCGCTCCGCCGGCCGGCCGCGCCGCCTTCGCGCCGCGAACTCGTGTGGGGAGAGGGGCTCCGGGCTGCGGCCCCGAACGGCAGCCGAGGCGGGCGGCTCGGACAAATCCCCTCTCCCGACAAAGCTGAGATGTGCTCTGCAAAGTGGGACCCCTTTTCCCGTCCCTCCTCCACCCCCACCCC